>CM076573.1:822756785-823095211 GCA_034641835.2 Pinus albicaulis | reverse complement strand
GATCGAGATCCGTATACTTGATGGTTCAGTGATGCAGCAGCAGCTCTTGGTGATTCCCGGGTGTGTGTGAGATGTCTCAGCCCTCATGAGGGGGTGGCCCTGCAGGTAGCCCCCCACATGCCCGGATGACCTCTTCATTGTAGCCTTCGATGCAGCTCCATATATTTGATGATGTTGGCCTTAGCCGCTTGCAGCGCCTCTTTGATTTGCATGTATCAGTCAGATTTTGTGAGCCCTTCCCCGCTTGTAGGGGGCATTTGGGTTGTATTTGTATCTCATGTACTCAGATATTATTGTATAAGTCCTGGCTGTTATCCCAGGCACAGCATGTATGTGGGATCCTTCATTGTATTTTTATCTGGCTCATGTTTATGCCGGCTGTACTTTATGGTTCGGTCCCTTGTTTACTGGACACACTATTCTTTTGTACTTTGTCTCGGCGGGCATAGGTATGCCTCCCCGCCGCCTTTAGCACAGGTACCCTCTCATAAAAAGAGACTTGTTGCACCTGTAAGTCTCGTCTCCTCAGGGTCTAGTTCTTCAGCACATTAGTCTACCTCACATTTCTCTCTCTGACTTCCCTTTTGATGTCTGGTGATTGAGTTCTTACAACGTACTTCGGTCATACGATTTGCTCCTAACACTCGCATGTTGGGGGGCAATCTGTTACACCATTTTTTGGTCATCTAACCTACTATCATTAGATGGACCCAAGTACACCATGTAAGACCAATTTTACCCTAAGTAAAATTGCTCTCACTATGTAAAATAACTTAATAAACCACATTTATTAGGTTGTTTATGGTCTAAATAGGAAACCCAAAAAGGAAATATTAAACAAACCTATATTTGTTTGATTTTCCTCATGGAATAATTAATTAAACCATAATTTAATTCCTAGTCATGTTTAACCCAAAACAAAGAAATTAATTAGATAAACCTTTATTTATCTTATTATTTTCTAGGAATAATTATTTAAATCTTATTTAGATATTATTCCTTGTTAAATATGACCAAATAATCCACAAATAATTAAATAAATCATTATTTATTTGATTATCCTTCAACCACTTCCTTAAAAAGATAAATAAATCATTTATTTATTTATTATTGACAAATAAAAGGATTTGACCCAAGTCAAATGCTTTTTCCCTCCAACAAATATAATAAAATATTCCATAAAAGGTGGATCTAGATTTGGTTAATGTTATTTTAATCATGCACCAAGATCTAGAATGACCCAATATTTTGTTATAAATAGGAGGGTTTCTCCTACCATTATTCACCTTTTGTTGCCTATTAGATCACTCTGGATCTAGACTCTTGGTCTGACTTTGAGCCATTATCATTGTCATATTTTCCATCATTTGCTGTGTGAGCTCCCTTTGAGTTCTATCTTTGTCTGGGTTTTCTACACCAACAGGAGAGAGAAATGCTAGATCTGAAGTGCTGAGGACTTCCAAGAACCCATCCCATTGAGGAGAATTGGAAACATCTTCTTGTTTTCCTCCCAGGTGCCCTTAATACAAAAAATTCTTTCAAAAATCGTTCTTGTCTTGTCTATTGGATATATGGAGAAAACCCTTCTTTTTACTGCTTAATGTCTTTCTATGCATAGATCTGGTTTTTTGTAGCTCTTGTCTTGATAAAATAACTGCAGATCTGAAGATATTGGCAACCACATTTGATGTTAGGGCTATTAGTTATGCGTAGCTAAAGTGGTCTTTTTTCGTACACTTCGACAAAGAATTCATAATAACAGGCCCCAACTCTGGGACTTTGTTGAAAACTGTAGCCTTGAGCTCATTGAAGGTCGACACAGCTTGTTGCCACCCTTGTAACAATGAATTAGTCTCTGCGGCAATCTTGGTGACAGCTTCCTCCTCTACATGCACCGGTACAGTTTCGAACACCGTGTCGATTTGAGTTTCGGCCTCGGCGGCTAGCTACTGCATTGTCCAGGCGCTGCGTTGGAGGGTCGGTTGGAGCTCACGAATTACTTGTTTGGCCATTGCTGAGTTGGCCTCTGTTTGCTGAATCTGAACCTTTAGAGAATCCGCCTGGGCGTATAGCTGGTCCAACCGTGCGGGGTCTGTGGCCTCTTGGATTTCCCTCAAAATTTGCTGCAACTGCGCTGAAATTGGCTATGTTTTGACTGTCAGAGCCATTGAGCACTCCTAAAGACCCTTCAAGAGGTTGTAGGCATCACACGCTGCAGAGCTGAGATTTTCCTACATTTGGTTGACCTGGCCCTGCTTTTCGGCAATTCGTGTTATATAAATTGCCTCTGGATCGGGCAGCGCTGGCCATGCTGCTAATGATGTGTGAAGCTCCACATTTTCCTTGTGGAGGCCATTGAGTGTGATTCGAAGGTGGAGAGCCTGTTCTACTATACTTTTCTCTGGCACATTTGCAGGCAACTGATTATAATGAGCCTCGATGGTTGGCCATAACTCTGAAAACACTGTGGCGACTTCGTTGATCTACCCTTACAGCTGCCCTTGTGCGGTTATGATCTGGTCGCACTGTTTAGTAAGCGTGGAAATCTGCTGCTATTGTTCGTCGCACCTTTGTTGCAGTTCAGCATGAAGCCTTTCGGCTTGATGGGTCACCCTCTGGATAAAGAAGTACAGCTGAGTCGTACCCCATGTTTCTAAATTGGCAACCCCTGAAGTGCTTTGGTCCAGCCTACTTTCCTGCAAGGGTTGCCCACTGGCAACTGATCGAGTAGAATGCTCTAGAGGGGATGGCGACGAGGTCTGATGAGGCGCCGAGTCAACCATATTCAAGTCCGGCCACTCCTGCTGATCTATATGGACATTCTGTGGAGGTACAGTAGGCTCAGGCTGAGCCCCAACTGAGTCAGCAACAATTTGTTCCATTTGTGTAATGATATCAGACAAAGAAACTTGGGGTTCCCCGACAGGGTCGACCGGTGGTACTACGGCTATAGTACTGGAGTCAACCTCGGCCCTGTGGTCCCCATTAAGGAGTTCTCAGATGATTGGGTCTGACACGGTGGCAGATGAGTTGGATGGGGCGGATGAAGTGGTAGGTGGAGGTGGAACAGTGCGTGGTGGTGGAAGTCGAATGTTGATGAACTCGGAGGGATCGATGGGTGGTTCTTCCTGTATCGGCACCCATGTACTCAGTGGACATGGTGGATCCTCCTCAGTGAGGTCCACCACCAGAATCGCTTCGATGGTTCTGGCCCACTTGGCTTGAGGAGCTTCTAATAGATCTGTAGACTTGCTCTTCTCCCCCATCGAGGTCATGATCGGGCTTGAAGAAGTAAATAAAATGGTAGGGATGGGGGAGGTGAGGGGAGTTGTGTGGGGGTGCGATGTAGAGCGAGAAAGCTAGAACTCGAAAAGTAAAGGAAAAGGAACGGCACCACTGGAGACGACCTTGGTCGTCGCATTAAAACTGCGTACCTAAGTGTTTAAGTGGTGGATGAGGGGGATGAGCGGAAAAGTGGGTTCCTATTGTGTCGCCTCCACATCCGTCTCGGCAGTCTGTTATTGCGGTAACATCTGATCAAAGTTGTAAATGGGTACCCTGTTGTGGATTTCCATCACGACCCCCGCCCACGAACAGAATTCATTGTGGAAGGTCGTATCTTCAAGCTGAAATTTCAACGGCTTCATTTGAAAGGTGTCCTCCGGCATGCAAGTAGGTCGGAGGTAAGTATGCATGTGACTGACCCCGAACCATACTTGCTCGTTGTACTCATCTAGCAGGTTCTTGGGCACCCTTTACTGGCTGGCTACCACGTCTGTCATTAACCCATACCAGGTCCAAAACACCTCTGCATTCACTTGTTTGGTGTTGGGATCACCCGACACCTTCCACGGGACGTACTTCATGGCTAGAGGCTGGCCCTCTGGTATTTCCACTGGTAACCTGACGAGGGGAGTGTGCCACTTCCACATGGAAAATGCAACTATCAAATATCCGTAAATTAATCTTGTAGCCCACTTGTAGTTTTCTTCGCACGTGTCAAACAACTCCTTCAATAGGAAGGAGCACCAGTTTAGCTTGGTGCCCTAAATGTAATTCTCTGCAATGGACATAGTGTCCAAGGTGCATTATCCCTTGGTGTAGTGCCTCATTGTCTTACTGGCAATGAGGTAGCAGGCGAATTTGATTTTGGGCTTATTTATGATCTCAATCTTCGCTCCCTTCCCTCCCCATCGCGTGCCATACTTGACATAATAGTCGGCGTCTCTCGATTTCCTTGCGCGCTTGGAAGTAGTCTGGCATGCAGTCGAGACATCCGTGCCATTCTGTGAAAGCCCTGTAATCTAGTGGATGTCGTCAGCATGAATGGGAATTTCCTTATTCAACCACAAGGACCCATTCTGGATGCGGCTGAGTAGGAACTTGGTGCACTGCATAGCCGGTCCTGTGGTCCCGAAGACCGGAAGATTTCTTAAGTTCAGAAGAGAATATTGCTGGAGGCCCCAAAACTCTGGTAAAATTATGTTGGCTGAGTGCCCGACTTCCATGAAGTAATGTTCCATATATACCTGCCATTTGAGTGTTGGGAACTCAGAGGAGTCCAAGAGGTTTGCATCTATCAGGGCTGCATTTTCGTACTTCCCGACAAGGGACTCTGTCTTATGAATTCTTTTGTCGAGCTCTGGTTCTAGGACGGCTGGGTTGGCTTTCGACATCCTTTCTCGACGTTGATGAACTTGCAGAATTCTTCGTGATGTCTTCTCTTGGTGTTGTGCGTTTGGATACTTCTATTGCTCTAGTTCTATGTCAATTGCTAATTCTCATTTCTCCGGCATTCTCGTGCTTTTTTCCATGCAAGTTATGTAATTACCTGGCACGAGTGAAGTTGATGAGACCCCATAACGAGTTAATTCCTACTGGAATTCTTCTCGGCGATAATCGTGCGATCAATCGCATGCTAAGGTGTATTCTGGCAATTGATGATGGTGACATGGGGAAATGGGCAGATGCGATGGCTAAGGTTACTGCAAATTATGGAAAAATGATTATTGCGAGGTTACTTCCAATTATGGTAATTTATGCTGCAAATCTAGACGATCCTATGGACTAACACAAGTACTGACTGAAATGACATGGACTGAAATTGACATGTTTACTGATCCTACGGGGATGACACGCTGGGCACGCCCCTCCCCGACCACAATTGGTTGCGGTGCGATCCCCGCAACAGAGTGGTTATTGACAAGCTATGCATGAACAAGAAATACTACCTATGCTCATCCCGATTGCGGGAGAGTTATTCAACTACACTACTCTACGGGTTCTCTCGGTTGCGAGAGTTATTAATGAAGAGTGAATGAAACTTACTCCTGGTAGGGTTTCAGGCGTGTGCCATTCACCCACCCAGGTAAAACAGTACCGTCCCGCTAAGCCAACCGAACGGCTCCAGAATCTCTAATTTCGATGACGAAGTAAGGTCCCAACCAGTGCAACTGCAGTTTTCCTGGGAACTTCTGAAACTTGCTGTCATTTAAGAGGACCTTTCCTCCAACCTAGAATGTTTTGTTCTTGATTTGGTGGTCGTGCCATGCTTTCTGCCTATCCTTCTGAACCTTCTGGTGAAATTCGGCTAGAAACCAGGCCTCGTCTAGTTCCTGTAATTCATGGAGGCGCTCCTGTAGCGACTCCTCTTCCAAGAACTTGAGGGATGTGGCAATTAAAAGACTCGGTATGGTGAACTTGGCAGGAATCATAGCTTCCCTACCATACACCAACTGGAATGATGTCTGATTGGTCAAGCGCTTCACCATAGTCCAGTAGTCCCATAATGCATCTGGTAGCCGCTCATCCCAGTCATCCCGCTAGGCATTGCAGATCTTTTTCAAGCCCTTTTCAGAAATTTTATTGAACACTTCAACAATACCATTGGCCTGCGGGTGGTACGAGCTGCTTTTGTGATGTTGAATCATGAATGTTTCCAGCAGTGATTTGATCATGTCGTTAATGAAATGTGCAACCTGATCACTGGTTAAACTTCGTGGGTAGCCAAAACTGGCTGATGATGTGTTCAAAGATGAACCATGCTATTGTATCTGCCATGCAGTCCCATACCACCACTGCCTCAGCCCACCTAGTGAGGTATTCAATTGCGGTAATGATGTACCGGGCCTTGGAATGCCGGGCTATCGGGGCTATGGGACCTATGAAGTCGACAACCCACTTCTCGAACGGCCGCAACACATGCACCGGGTGTAAGGGAAGTGCGTCTTGGTGAGAGGGCCTCCCCGTTCGCTGACATACATCACATTTCTTAACAAAATTCTTACAGTCGAAGTGGACCGTCGGCCACCATAGGCCAGCTTGAAGCACCTTCCCAGTAGTGGGTTTCACCCCCACATGCCCGCCCGCAACGCCACTGTGGCATTCCTACATGACGGCTTTATGTTCGTGGTTGAGTATACATCGGCGTAGAACCTCATCGAGGCCCAATTTGTATAGCTGCCCTGCAATCAGTTGATATTCAGCAGCGCGAATGACCACGTGTCGCTTCTGGAGCGGGGTATAGTGCTGAGGGCACTGCCCTGTGTTCAAATAAGTTGCAATGTCGGCCAAATAATCGGGTACGGCTTCGACGTGGAAGAGATCAGCATCCAACAGCTGATCATCGAGAGAGCTGTTGTTCTCCCCTATTTCCAACCGAGATAAATTATCGAGTCCGACGTTCAACCTCTTGGGCTTGACAATCACTTCGAATGTAAATTCTTGGAAGAGTAGGAGCCACCGACAGATCCATCCTTCCAAAACAGGCTTATTGACCAGGTACTTTAACGCAGAATGATCCGTAAAGAACTTGAACTTACCTCCTATAAGGTAGTGGCGAAACTTCTGGAGCAAATAAACCATTGCAAGGGCCTCCCACTTAGTAGTGGTGTAATTCCGCTCGGCATTAGATAGTTTGCGGCTGGCGAAGTAAACTGGGTGGTCAACTTTCATCTCCCTGGGTTGCGTCAAGATAGCCCCAAGTGAAACACTGGAAGCGTCAATATGCACGTGGAACTGCTTATCCCAATCCGGGTGAACCAGAATAGGCGTCATTGCCAGCTTTTCCTTCAGGATGTCAAGGGCCATCTCACACTCCTCTGTCCACTAGAACACTTCTGACTTGTAGAAATTTGCTGAATAATGATTAATTATCCACCGAGACTATCTTGGTCACATACTATTTGAACTTCATACACAACACATAATCTCTTCCACTCAACCAACTCAGATCGTCACACATGCGGAAATAAAATCAAGCGATAACACATCAAATCATCATACACATTAACACAGTATGTATCGGGAAAGCTTATAGCTGAAAACCCCGCAGCTATTGTGTATATTATAATGGAGAAATCATGTAACAAACTCAGTACAATACTCCTCACAAGTACTCAGTACTATCTCATGAAGTTACACACAAACTAGCTTGGTTTTGAACATGTTACTGGTTCAAAACTCACCACTAATTACCTTGCCTCTATTGCGTGTTTCAATGCTATGGGATGGCCTCTTTATATAGATAAATCACTAGCCTGAAATACGCAATCCTCATGGGCTTACTCCACCTATCTGTGTGTTGCAAATAGCAACAGTATAGTCACAACTGATAGCTAACTCCACCCTTTCATCTACCTCTTTCACTGGTCTCCACTGAACTGATCATACACTGTAGTGAACTAATGTGTTCTTGAGTTGAATAATGAGTTACTAATTAATGAATTAAATAATATTTAATTCACTCCACTCATAACTAATTGATTAGCTAATTAAACTAATCTCAACTAGTTCAACTAAAATAAACAAAACACAACTCCACTATCTGTCTCATTAACTCCACCAAACTTCTGCCACTGAAGTCCTAACTGAAATCAACCATGCATGAGCTCAATACCCCATAAGAAAAGCGTATTTCCTTCTGGAAGTTGCATGTGCCACATCCGTAGCTCAAACTGAAGTGCTCCAAGAGAGTAAATTGTTGTTTAGAGTCCAAATATTATTAAGGGTAAATAATATTTGACTTCCCTATTTTTAGGAGAGGCAGTCTAAAAATAGCCTTCGACCTCTTCGACCTAAAAAATAGAGTCTCATCTATTTTTACCAACATGACCAATGCTCCAAGAATCTCAAACTGGAATCCCCGAACCATGCTCCATATGTCTAAAATAGAATTTGCACCAGAATTTGCCTACGGGCCCACTTGGTGAAGGCGACTTCATTTCACCAAGCTCCATCATCTTGCTGCATTCTCAACACTCCCTCTCAGCAATATATGGATTATCTGCAATCCCTATCCTGCCTTTGTGGAATTCGAACTTGCTCCTGGTGAGTGCCTTCGTCAGGATGTCGGCATCCTGATCCTCCGTGGGAACATATGAAAGCATCATGATTCTCTGCTGAACACAATCTCTGATATGATGGTACCTGATGTCGATGTGTTTGGACCTATCATGAAATACTGGATTAGCCGAGAGTTTAATGCAACTCTGGTTATCACAGTAGATCATTGTAGGCTCCAAATGCAACCTAAACAATCCTGCGAAGATCTTCCTCATCCAAATAGCCTCGCATGCAGCCAAGCTAGCTGCCATGTACTCGGCCTCTGCTGAACTGAGTGCCACGGATCTCTGCTTCCTGCTGTACCAGGAAACTGCTGTCGACCCAATGCTGAAAACTCCTCCAGAAGTGCTCTTCCGGTCCGTTGGACTCCTTGCCCAATCTGCATCAGTGAAGCTAGAAAGCTTCACTCCATCCTCCTGTCTGTACCATAGACCATATCCCGATGTGCCTCTAATATAGCGCAATACATGCTTGCCTGCCTTCCAAAAGAGCTTGGTAGGCTTAACCATAGCTTGCGAAAGCTTGTTAACTGCATAGCATATATCGGGTCGTGTATTGACCAGATACATAAGCGACCCCACCAACTGTCGATAGACGGTGGCATCCACTACCTCCGCTGAAGTAGCATCCTCCTTCCTCCAACCACCAGGAAGAGGAGTGTCAACAGGCTTGCAGCCTTGCATGTTGAACCTCTGCAGAATCTCCCGGGCATACTTGCCCTGAGAAACAAACAGTCCTCCGCTGCACTGCCAAATCTCCAATCCCAGGAAATAATGAAGGATGCCCAAGTCCTTCATCTCAAACTCTCGTGAAAGATCCTCCTTGCATGAAAGTATCAACTGCTCATCGCCAGTCAAAATCAGATCATCTACATACAATATGATGATCAACAGCTTCCCCTCCACCACAATCTGGTACAGGTTTGGATCTGCCTCACTCTTTGAGAATCCAAACCCGGTGAAGTAGCTGTCTATCCGAGTGTACCAAGCACGAGGTGCTTGCTTCAGCCCGTACAGTGCTCTCTTGAGTCGGCACACATGCGACTCACTGCTGAAGATCTCGAAACCTTCAGGCTGCTCTATGTACACCTCCTCCTCAATAAATCCATTGAGGAATGCAGTCTTCACATCCATCTGATGAATGTGCCACCCCATCTGCGCTGAGAGAGAAAGGATCGTCCGTATGGAAGAGTACCTTGCGACAGGTGCAAAAGTCTCCTCATAGTCAATCCCCTCGATCTGTGAAAAGCCACGGGCGACAAATCTCGCCTTGTACTTCTCCACACTCCCGTCAGCTGCCTGCTTCACTTTGTAGATCCATCGCGAACCCACCACTGATTTCCCAATCGGTCTTGGGACAATCTCCCATGCACTGTTCCTGACGATCGAATCATATTCCTCGATCATGGCATCAACCCATGCGGGTTCCTCCACAGCTTCCTCAAAAGAGGATGGCTCCGTCACAACACATTGACTCACAAGCGCCATGTATCTAGTGTACCGATCCGGTGACTGTCTCTATATGCGTTGTGCTGTAGGTGGTCCTACAACCTTCTCTGCATCCCGAGCCAGTCGCTCAGCTTCTGTAGTGCGCATGTGCCCTTTGATGGTTGGCGCTACATGGGTGGTTTCTTCCACCTCCTGAACTTCCTCTTGTGGCTGATCCACATCCGGAAGCTCCTCCTTAGGAACTAACAGCTCCTCATTTGCATGCAAGCGTAGCTCCCTCTCAAGCGAACACTGCATGGCTTTCTCCTCCTGAAATTTTATATCCCGTCGCACAACAGTCTTTCGACTGTCTGACAAATACACCCGATAGTTGTGAGGTGTATCAGTGTACCCCACAAATATTCCAACCTCAGCAGTTGGATCTAGCTTCCTTCTCACATCCTTTGTCACATGCATGTAGACAGAAGAACCAAAAATCCGCAAATGGGAAATATCAGGCCTCCTCCGGTGTACTCATGCCAAGAACCTTGTGAGGACAACAGTTCTGCACATACACTGCTGTATTGCATGCCTCAGCCCACAAGTGAAGGGGTAGGCCCTGATCATGCAACATCGCCCGTGCAGCACCCACGATCGTTCTGTTCTTCCACTCAGCCACCCCGTTCTGCTGTGGGTTATGGGGTGCGATGAGCTATCTCCGAATCCCTTCTGCACTGCAGAACTCCTTGAATTTAGCCGAGATGAATTCACCACAGTTATCACTCCTTAGAGCAATCACCTTCTTCCCCGACTCCTTCTCGACCAGTGCTTTAAACTCACAGAACTTTGCGAATGTATCGCTCTTCTTCGGCATGAAGAAGATCCAGCACTTTCGAGAGAAATCATCAACAAAGATCACATAATACTTGTGCTTTGCTGTCGAAGCAACTGAGAAAGGACCACACACGTCTGTGTGAACTCTCTCAAGGATCGTGGTGGCGCGACTATCCTTCTCGTGAAAGGTGGCTTTCACATACTTCCCTAAAGTACACCCCTTGCACTGATCTGACTGCGCAAGAGTGCCCTTAGGAAGCCCAGTAGAAATCTGCTGCAGGATCTTCAAAGCTCCATGGTGAAGGTGGCCAAATCTCCTGTGCCACAGTTCGCCCTCATCATCCCGGCTCACCACTTCTCCTGCTTTGCATGCCATAGCTGCGCAGCCATCTACCTGCAACTGATAAAGGTTCTTGGTTTGAACCCCTATCTTCCGGGTCTCTCCAGTAGTCTTACTGCGCAGGAAGGCTTTTCCTTCGCTGAAGACCACATCATACCCTTTATCTTCCAACATCGCCACAGAGATCAAGTTCTTCTTCAATCCAGGTACATGCATGACATCCTTCAATACAAAGGGTTTACCAGACTCCCTCTGAAAAGATATGGTACCGATACCAGTCGCACTGTATCTACCATCATCGCCCATCTCGATGTGCACACCCAAATCTTTGTCCTCCAGATCTGAGAACAAATCCCGATCTCCCGTCATATGAAATTATGCACCGCTTTCCAAGAATCGTACCGATCCCAGCACACTTGAAACCAAGCATGCGATCAGTGAAACTTTGACAGCCACCCCCACACTTCCCAGCTCATCTCTGCATTGAGTGAACTTCGTGAGGTATTTGGCGATACTGTCGCCTTTCTCCATCTTGATGTTCCTGAGCTTATCTTTGAGCGCCAGCTTCCTTTGGTCACTCTTACTCTGGAATAGATCCGTAAAAGCTTTCCACATTAAATATGGAGTAGCCTTTCCATGCAGGCTGGATACAATATGATCCTTGACGCCCTCCAACAGGATCCTTCGACACTTCACCATCTTCTTTTGCCATGCTTCGACTTCAGCAGGATCAGTGGGCTTTTGGACATCCGTATCTATGAACTCCTTCAGACCATTATCTTCTAATACTGCCTCCATGCGATCCTTCCATGCAACATAATTCGAACTGCCTTCAAGAGCATATTCGAGTCGCAAACCGTTGAAAGACATTTTCAACAACGGCACCAAGAAAACAAAACTGCTGCAAAATTCGAATTCCACCTCAAAGCTCAACCGCTCTAGATTTGTGAGAACAAATTATTTCTAGCACAGAGATCGACTGCAAGGGGCATTTACCAGACCTTTCACTTTCCGAAGAAAGATGAATCCGGAGGCTACCTGGCCCGCATGCAGACTCTGTCTACCGAAATAAGTTTGTAATCACTGTGATGATCAATCTTTGCTTCAATAGCTCCGATACCATGTAGAAATTTGTTGAATAATGATTAATTATCCACCGAGACTATCTTGGTCACATACTATTTGAACTTCATACACAACACATAATCTCTTCCACTCAACCAACTCAGATCATCACACATGGGGAAATAAAATCAAGCGATAACACATCAAATCATCATACACATTAACACAGTATTTATGGAGAAATCTTATAGTTGAAAACCTCGCAGCTATTGTGTATATTATAATGGAGAAATCATGTAAAAAACTCAGTACAATACTCCTCACAAGTACTCAGTACTATCTCATGAAGTTACACACAAACTAGCTTGGTTTTGAACATGTTACTGGTTCAAAACTCACCACTAATTGCCTTGCCTCTATTGCGTGTTTCAATGCTATGGGATGGCCTCTTTATATAGATAAACCACCAGCCTGAACTGCCCAATCATCATGGGCTTACTCCTCCTATATGTGTGTTGCAAATAGCAATAGTATAGTCACAACTGATAGCTAACTCCACCCTTTCATCTACCTCTTTCACTGGTCTCCACTGAACTGATCATACACTGTAGTGAACTGATGTGTTCTTGAGTTGAATAATGAGTTACTAATTAATGAATTAAATAATATTTAATTCACTCCACTCATAACTAATTTATTAGCTAGTTAAACTAATCTCAACTAGTTCAACTAAAATAAACAGAACACAACTCCACTATCTGTCTCATTAACTCCACCAAACTTCTACCACTGAAGTCCAACTGAAGTCAAACATGCATGATGCCATCAAACCCTTGGGAACCACGTGATTCCTCTGTCAGATGCATGAGCCACTTCTGTAGCTCGAACTGAAGTGCTCCAAGAGAGTAAACTGTTGTTTAGAATCCAAATATTATTAAGGGTAAATAATGTTTGACTTCCCTATTTTTAGGAGAGGCAGTCTAAAAATAGCCTTCGACCTCTTCGACCTAAAAAATAGAGTCTCATCTATTTTTACCAACATGACCAATGCTCCAAGAATCTCAAACTGGAATCCTCGAACCATGCTCCATATGTCTAAAAATAGAATTTGCGCCAGAATTTGCCTGCGGACCCACTTGGTGAAGGCGACTTCATTTCACCAAGCTCCATCATCTTGCTGCATTCTCAAAAACTTCCGCAGGAGATTTCCTAAAGGAGCAGTGATCTTCGCATAATTTTGGATAAACCGTTGGTAATAACCTGTGTGCCCTAGCAGTGCCTGCAACTGCTTCACCGTTACAGGGGCTTCCATGTGGAAAATTACTGCTACCTTGGAGGGGTCGATGCAGACCCCTTGCTTGCACACCACGTGTCCTAACAGCGTGCCGAAAGGAACTACAAAAATGAACTTCTTCAAGTTCAAGGAAATCTGCAACTGGCAACACCGATCGACCATGATACGTAACAGGGTGGGGTGGTTCTTCAGCAAACTGTAGATGGTCCAATATTCCATGTAGACTTCCAAGAACTTGTGGATATACTCCCGGAAAGCAGAGATGACGATCCGGGAAAACACGGCCAGGGTGTTCATCAATCCAAACGGCATCACGTGGTATGCGAACGATCCCCACTCAGTGGTGAACGTCGTCTTCATTTTGTCCTCTTCCGCAATGCACACCTGATGATAGCCCAAAAAGCCATCAGTGAAGGAGTAAGCTTCATTTCCCGCAACATGATCTAATACTTCGTCGCTAAATGGAGTGGGAAATAGATCATGGATGCAGGCGTTGTTCAGACTTCGGTAGTCAACACATACTCGAATTTCGGATTTATCCTTCTTATTCTGAATGACGATAGGACTCACCCACTCTGCTTCTTCCACAGGAAAGATTAGATCGGCTGCCAACATCTTATCGATCTCCATCTTGAACTTTTCTTTGATCTGTGGGTTCAACTGATAGGGTCGGTGCTTCACAGGCCTGGCGTCCGGTTTCAGCACGATACACATTTCTCCAAGGTCACCTTTGATGCCCTTCAAATCGGCAACCGATGACGGAAATAGGTCTTCATATTCCTGGAGAAGGCTGAAAATTTCCTTTGTCGTCTCCTCGTCCCAGTAATCCCCAACCATAGCCAGTTTGGGTTTTTCCTCCGTACCGATTCTCAACCTCTTTGTCTTCAGAGGGAGTATATGGATGCCCTTAGTGGTCGGCTCTTCTTTGATGTTTCGCTCGCCTTCCTTCTCTTCGAAGTACAGGTGCCTTAGGTCCTCCAGACTGTCATCGTCTGGATCGCCATCAATGTGTTGGCAAGCCAACTCATGCCTGTCCTCAGGATGTAATGCTAAGGTGCTCCCGTCAATCCCCAGATCTCAGAAGAACAGTACCCCCTTGATAACTTGTAATGCCTGGGACACCAGATCTATTTCTCCCTCGAAGGAAAAGCAGCGAAAAAACTTGCTCGCAACTTCCTGCCAGGAGCTAGTCCCTCTTTTCCGCTCTTCCTCTAAGTACCATGCATGGGGAATGGTATCTAAGGAGTGGACGAACCGATGTACCCATAGCTCTTCTGGGTAACCTATACTTTGCCACTTCTCCTCATAGGTTTTCAGGTGTTCCCTCAGATCAGAAGTCCCTTGGTACCTGTGCCTGATGCGAGGTCCTTCATCTTCTTTGAACCGTGCTCTCAAAGCCTCCGCCACACAACTCCACCGCAACAAGGTGTTGCGGTGATTTTTCCACCATCTGGCTGATGTGGACTTTAGTGTTATGTCCAAGAGTGGTATCCTGCTTCCTTCTGGTACCGTGTCTTCTACTTTTGCAATAAAGGTATTGACGGCTTACATGTTTGACAGGGTGGGGTACTCCCTGATCTCCGCGCCAATCCAATGGACTCGGGCAACATTTGCACACCTCCGCATGTTGGTCTCATACCCACCTTGCTGTCAGTCTTCCCAGGCTAGTTCCAATCCTAGCTCCGAGCTCTGGACACTGTGCCAGCTGACAGAGCCGGTCACGGTCGGGTTGATATAATCCTCCCGCTTCCCTGTTGTCATCTGATAGAGGTTTTCCATCATCTGAACATCCTCCCGATTATCCACTATTTCTGTATATCTTGGGCCTTGATACGGGTTGAGAGGCTGAGTGACCCGGACCTCTCCATCTTCAAAGATCATCAGCTCCTTTTTGAGGTCGATGATGGCGTAGTTCTCAAAAGCCCAATCGATGCCTAACAGGGCAGGGTAAGGATCCTTGTCTCCCATAATGTCAATAACCTCAAAATCTATGTAAGTCTTCACCCCTGCAATGTCGACCTTGACATCTTCGAGTCGGCTGATCGGCACAATGCAGTACTGGTTTGCCATTCTAAGCTGGATTAGCAAGTAGGTTAGCTGTGGCCGGCCAAGAGCCTCCCAAGTCTTCCGTGGTAGGATATTAACGTCAGATCCTAACTCAAGCATGGTGTCGTTGATCTGGAATCTTGCAACCTGCGTGTTAAGCCGGAACTATTTTCCCGTTCTTCGCTTGTTCTGCTTGACCCGCTAGACGTACTGGGGTGCTGTGTTCACATGTTCCCCTGGCCCTATATGCCCTTGCAGTACGTCTTCCAAGGTATGCTTGAGCTACTGCCGCATCGCAGCATTGTCAAAAATCTTGAGGAATAACTAGAGCCACTCCTCAATCAAGGTTTCTGTGGTGCTCTGCTCACTGGGATCAGTCGTCAGGGGTACCTCCAGGCCTTTGGCTCCTCTCAGCTGAGAAAATGTCTCTACCGCCTCCTGGAAGTACTTCTTCTGTGCATCTGACCTGATTAACTGGTTCGGGGAGGCTGGCCAGATAACCTGTGCCGGCTCCTTTCCACGAGCATCCTCCCCCGTCTTATTACCACCTCTCATCACAATAGCTATGTTATATATGGCCGAAGTCGCAGTCCCCTGAGGTTCGGATTTGACCAGATTTGTGGCCCTCTGCCATGCCCATTCCTCCCACTTCTTGATAAGTTCTGGGCATTCCTCTATTGCATGGGCATTCATGCGGAATTGGGAACACCATGGGCATCGGGGAAGGGGGCATTCCCAGGCCACGTGACCCTCCTAGTCACAGTTGTAACATTTCAGCGGACCCCGCTCTCCCGTGCATCCGCCGCGCATACCTCCTCCTCAGCCCCTAGAAGCCTCGTTCACCCGATAGGAGGGTCAGTCCAACCGGTCCGCTAGAGCGTTGAGAGCTCTACACTGCTCAGTGTTGTGAGTTGTGGAAGCACAAAACTCACAGTATGCATTTTTTGGGACATTGGAGTACCTCTGTAGAATTGGGCACATCCGAGGTTGATGCCCCATCGTCCAACAAATTTCACAATATTCTGTGGCGGTTGGGTTTGGTTGAGGTGGGAACCCCGCGTAAGGCTGTTGTGGCTGGTATACCCCCTGCGGATTCATTGTTCTGCCACCCCCCATAGGTGGACCCCCTTGAATTGCCACGACAGAGGGCCCCACACCTGTGCCATGCAGCCAGGGACACTCGGTTGCGACGTGGCCTTCGACCAGGTAGTGAGTACACCAAAAATTCAGCCTGGCTAGTCTTATAGGCTGCATCTCCCTAAGATTTTCAGTCAGACTAGCGATCTGATGTTGCAATCCCACCAAGGAAGGATCCTGTGGGGCCGGCCCTCCCCGATATTCCTGAGGGTAGCCCGCCATGGAATCTATCTTCATGGCCTACTCTAGAGCATCATGCAAGTTGTCAATCTTCTGCTGGGTGAGGGGGGTTCGTGTCAAGGGAAGCAGAGCCTTGATGAACCAGTTCCTATGATAGTTTGGGTCGATCAGGTAGCTGAGTTTCTCAATCGCGTTCTTGAATCGGTGCATCAACTCCCATGCAATCTCTCCTTCTTTCTGCTTAATCTCCCAGAGCTCAGACAGACCCTGCTGGTCTGTCTGGGGAAACTTAAATTCTCGGACAAAATTATGCTTAACGTCCGTGATTACTGGATTAGGATGGGCCTCAGACCACTTGATGAACCACCGCAAAGCCCTTTCTCTGAGCGTGGTTTGGAACTCTATTAGCTTCCCGGCGTCTGGTGTCTGCTGAGCCCTCCATATGGCTTCGAAGAGATACCAGTGTTGCTCCACATCATCGTTACCCTGGCCAGAGAATTCTGGATACCGGGTGAATGACCCAGCCATATTTACTTGCGAAGGGCTGATCATAATAAACCCTCCGGGTCCTGGTTGTGTGACTATACCACTAGGAACTGCAATACTACTAGTACTTCCACTATTCACGTGCGACACTGAACTGCTGTGCAATCGAATTAATGCTTGTAACTTAACAAAAATATTACTCAAAGGTTTATAGAGTACCAGGGGAAGGTAGGGATCCTTGCCGTGCAAATTTTGGGAAGTAGGACTGCCTGGAGAGATGAATGCTGACCGCTCTTGAAACAACCGCTGCATCATGACGTACCATTCACCATCAGAACTTTCTTTGGGCTTCACATCTACATCGTCTTCATTAGTTTTCATCTCCCTTTCTCTCCTAGCTAGGCTCCCATGCACCTGTCACACTCCCACAACAGTCCCTTCCCTCTCCCGGGTATCCGCCTGGGTGTCCATACTTCCTATCCTCTGAGGCGCCTCCTTTTGATTATTCCTATTGTCTTCCCATCGCTTCAATTCCTGCATCACCCTTTCTCGCCACCTATCAGCGATTTGTGCCCTCTGATGTGCACGTCGCTCCCTCAACTTCCTTGTGGCCTCAGCATCCATCCCCACTGCCCCCGCTTCACACTTCACGTAGCATCTGTCCCTTCAGCCCTTCCCACAGCACTAGAGGTTTATGCTTCCATGCTTGACTTTTGGAATTCCATCAGCCCTTCATCCACCATCAGGGCCTTAATCCATAGTGGAATTCCTTGAGCATATTCCCTCTCAGCCCGGAGCAGAAGATAGCCTTAGCCTTCGAGAAGGATTGGTAGCACTCTGTGGAAAACTCCACGATATATCCGTCCAAAGTGGTCTCTATCCAAAAATCCACTGCATGGGTCAACTCAGTATTCAATCGATGCAGGGCCACCAAATCCCCGTGCACCCACTTGCGGTTTATCCTCCGCGAGCTATCCCTAGGTACCCTGGTATGCAATCTCCGCAACCAATTGTAGAGGTCGCTCGAGAATTTTCCCCAGAGGATGTCATAGGTATCACTGACGGAATTTGAGAAAAAGATGAGATCCTTGAGCGCCCTTTCCTTTTGATTCTTCAACTCCGCTTGCTAAGCAAAGAACTGGTCTAGATGGTTATCCCACCATTGCCGTATTTCTCTTTTGAAAATCCTCGATACCATGATCCAGTTCCCCTCATAACGTGTGGGGTCCCGGCAACGGAACCATTTTTTGGCGAAGAAACAGGTCTCGCAGGCAAGACCTAGGTTCAGAGGTTGGGGCCAACAAGGTTATCCGCTATAGTATAGAACCACGCTGACATTTTCACCCTACTCTGGAGAGCAGAGAGTCTCACCCGAGGCATGCCGCGACCGCATGCAGAAGGGGACTAGGTCAATAGTGATGGAGGGATCCGCAACTCATGGTTAACATAGAATGGATTGCATCAACATCATATATATGCAAGAACATTCAGAATATCGGCTAGGTATTAAGCAAATAAAATTTTAAAACATTACAGACATCATGCATGCATGTAACTCTTAGAACAAGATAGCAACCTACAAGTATATTTATAATCTTCGACCAAATCCATAGTTACATCGCTTCCACAAAAAGAGCTTTACAAGTCTGTCACAGACATCTTATAGGACAGAAAGATAGATAAGAGAAGCCTAGGAACTACAGAGATATCATGCTTGGAATGGATTCTCTCTGCAGCATTTGTTCAATCCTCTTCATTTGCTCTGCATCCGTCTCTTCTTTCACATTCGTCCCTTCTTTCGGCCGGGTGACTGCTATTTATTCACCCGCCATCGAAACTGCTAGTTCCTCTTGTGTTTTTCTTTAGCATCTTCCAACTTCTCTCTTGTTATCTATGAGTTCTTCTTTTTTTCTTTCGCTATATCTTTTCTCCATCTATGCTTATGCTTCTGATTTCTTCAGCTATATCTTGCTTCCTCACAACCTCGGTAGCTCTGCTACTCATTGTAGTTGCAAATTGGTTGCAACTTCCATGTGTCGTTCCGCAACCCAAAAATATGTTCTTTCCTCAAAATTCAAAACATTCAAAACAAGTATTCAAAACAAGGGCCCCAATAAGTGGTGCCTTGAAATGTGAAGCATCCCTCATCATCTGCTGATCTGGTGGTCTCCTTGGTGAAATGTCTCCATGCAATGAGACATCATCATCAAGATTAGACTGCATATATGAATGGAAAAACATGTCCCTACTCTCATTGCGCAATCTAGTCCCCCTCTTAGGTGCACCAACCTCATGAAATAGACAGGGGTTTGTGCACCTCATCACATGATGATGGTCATCCTCCCTATCTCCTCCTTTTATCTCCACAGTTCTACACCCTATCATCAATGGCACATGTGAATCATGAGTTGTGCCTTGATCTCCACATGTGAGATCCTGGGGAATTTCTTGCAATGATACAAGAGTCCCTCTATTTGGAGCAAGAGCTTATCCTTCCTCTGCATGAGGTGCTATATCGACTCTAGAAATGGCAGCATTGTTTCCCTCCTCTTCATCAACATGTATGGGCAACCTTTCAAGAAATGGATCCTCTCTTGGAGAAGAGATCTCCATGCCCTCTTGTTTAGGAATATGAGATAGAGGCTTTGCCTCTAATAAAGTATGCTGCAATATGTCAATCTCCTCCATGGGTTTCTGAAGTGGAACTAAGTTTTTAGTTTTCTCCATCACATGCAAGGGTTTTATTTGTTCATGTTTGTTCAACTTCTCCACATGTGTTGCAGAAAGTTTTCCATCAAACCTTCCCATCAATGCCTTAATAAACCTTGCATAAGAAGAAATATTTTCATTCTTTAAAGTAAAATATTCAAATATCCACCATGCATAGGCCTTACCTCCAAAGTGCAGCGCTACTACTCTGATGGCTTCATCTTCAGAAATCTGATGCTGCTGCAAGAAGGTGTCTAGCTCTTCCACCCAAGCCCTAGCTGAACATGTAGGGGAACCATCAAAGGTAGATAGAAGAAATCTATCCACATTATGCTGCTTTCTCCTCCTCATATTGATCTTGTAAAACTCTGGAAAATTCATATGATCTCTAAAATTCTGATTTTGAGATTCATATTCATGCAAGAAACCACTAAGAGTTCCCCCCTTAGGCATTCCTTCTTCCTCCCTCTCTCTCATAGCAAAACTGGACATGTGACTGCGTTGTGCATCATAGGTTGTGGCTGCATTCTCACACTCCCCATAATAGAATCTAGAGTTTGACTTAGTTTCAAACCCTCTTGGAGATTTTGTACACATCTCCCTTCTTACCTTCTTGAAATCTTCATGAATGCTCTGTACAGATCTTGGAAGAAGTTGTGTGAGCCTATCTTCCTTTCTTCCTCCACATAATGGAGTCTTCATCTTCCCTTTTCTTGATAGCATCATGGCTGAGTTCCACAGGCTGAGCCAATATTATGCTTTGATACCACTATAATATCCCAAAATAGGGAATTTCTACAACACTAAGAACACCTTAAGATGTTCCAAAGTTGGAGATGCAGTAATGTAAAAACACATATTGGAGTAGCAGCGTTATATCAATACACAAATCATAAGAGTATCCAAAGAGCCATAAAATTGATATTATAGCAGCAAATTTATACAAATTCTTGAGGTAATGAGCACTCAAGCTAGGCAATGCAAGCTTTAATAGAACATGTACAAGAAAATGAAGAACATTGCTACATATAGAGAGCCCAAGGCTATGACTGCACATTTTATAGGAGGCACTACTACAGAAATAATTTCAGCACATGGATATGGAAATGTATAGCTCAAATAAGTGGGGGAGAAAAGCTTTAAACCCCTGGAAACAATCTCAAGGCAATCCTAGAAGGATTTCCTAAAATATACAAAATGGAAAAAATGTCAGAGTAGCAGGGCTGAGTAGCAGCTGCAACTCAAGAACTGGATGGAGATGGCTGTAGATGATGTGAAAATTGAACAAAAATCCTCCAATGGATCTTCCAAGTGAAAGGCTGATCCTATCACTGAAGATCTCACCCTCCAAACAATACTACAAACCCTCACTGCAGATACACACTAGAAATAACACAGTCTAAGAGAGGGATTGTGTTGTAGATCATGGAAATGGTTGTCTTGATTCCAAATATGGTGAAATATGCTCCTGAATCTTCCTCACTAACCTCCCAGAGGAATAGAAGCTCCCTCCTCTGAAAGATAAGCTCTAGAAGTGGTGTTGTGGAACCCTCCACTACAACACCCTGCAACACAATGTTTCCTACTACAGGAATAATGTTGTAGCTGAAGGAGGATGCTTGGCCTCAGGCCTAAAGGTGGAGAAATGAAAAGAAATCTCCCTCAAGAGGCCTCTCTTGAAAGGAGAAGGAATTCCTAAATAGGAATGCCTTGTGCTAAAAATCACTGCAACTCTGCTAAACAACAGGAGAATGCACAAAGTCTAAACAAACCAAGAAAACAATAATCATCAACATGTATAACAATGGCTACCTTGCCCTCCTTTTAAACAAGTGAGAACTCTCTCCCCATGGGTCCCACTCCTTAGGGTTTCCTCCACCAAGGAAACTTCCTCCCATTCACACTGCATTGCCTCTCCAACTGGGCTCCACCTCTTATCCCAGCACTGTTAACTTGGTCAAACTTGACCTTGTCCTCATGAAAATGCCCTCTTTC
Organism: Pinus albicaulis; assembly: GCA_034641835.2. Lineage (NCBI taxonomy): Eukaryota > Viridiplantae > Streptophyta > Pinopsida > Pinales > Pinaceae > Pinus > Pinus albicaulis. The sequence goes on along the minus strand of CM076573.1, from coordinate 823,073,355 downwards.
ATACTTGAGGGTATGAAATATAGTTCTTTTGATATCCCTTTTCATATTATGAGGAGCTTTATTTATTCTTCTGCAATGTATGGGCCTTCTTACCCATTTTATTATCTCCTATGTGTGAACAGCAAAATTTAATATTCCCTTTAGCTATGTGCTAAACTGGGAATATCACACTATGGTCAATGCTTCCTACTCCGCTTCATTATTAGAAAAATCAAAAGCCAATTTATAAGATAATTCTCTAACACTACTTGGAATTCCACCATATTTACAAACTGGACTTCAGATCCAAATACCAATATCTACACCTTCCTTACTCAAAGCACCTTCGAAATCCATGCTCCATAAGCCCTCCTCATATTCTAGATGCTGAAAGTCAACTTTTGGTTCTGTTTTACTTGGGCCAGTCACTTCATTTTTCTATTTTGCACTAATTTTATGTTCTTCTGGAGGCTACTTTGAAGAAATCACCACTTCTGAGTTCATCACTTCTTTTTCCTTATCCAGAATTGCTCTATTTGAAACTTTTGGAACATCTTCTATTATTACTAGTTGATTATTTACATCCTTCAAATCACCATAATTGTACAAAATAAAATATTCTAGGTCTGTATGTACAACCTATATGGGATGATTGATAGGATTCTCCTTACTAGTTATCATATACTTTATTTTCCTTTCCTGGTACAATTTCCTCAATTGTCCAAAAACATAAATAGTAGCATAGGAAAAGTCAATTTGTAAAGTACCTTTGAGTTTAGTTCCCCATGATCTGGATAGTAGCATGCCAAAACGAGGTGGTATTTCAGCCACCACCACATCCATCAAAACATTTTTGGCTGGGATTTGATCCAAAGAAACCACTAAATCTTTAATGAGACCAATACAATGAACTCTACCATAATCAAATGAATACAAATCATGATAAGGTCGGGTGATATCCATGCCCATATTTTCCATAAAATCCTTAGGCATCAGATTGTGAGAAGCATCGGAATCAAGCATAGCATTGTGAAATATGTATTAATGCATTCTTAGGCTCAAATAAAAAGGAGTCACCTCACTCTTTTCTAATTGAACATCTATAACTGGACCGAAAATGAGCTCAGGGTGGTCGTCTTCAATATTAACCATATGGGACAAAGGATCAACTAGCAACATTTTAGACACCTGATCTCTGTAATGACTATTATTTACTAACTCTGTCAAAGGAATGGGCACTTTCAATTTAGCTATTTCATTTTCTAAATTAAAATTTTTGGCTTTATCTACCTCTTTGACCACAAAATCTCTTATATCATTTTGATCCCTTAAATCATTTTTATGAGTGTCTTTCTCTTTAGTAGTTGAGCTTGTTGATGGCTCGTTGATTTTACTATGATTATGATGTACATTTTCTTTTCCCTTTCTCTAATTGTTAGGAATATAATTCTTTGATTGCTCTTTCCTTTTCTGAATGGGATTGACAGGTACATCTCTACTCCTTAGACAATATTGTTTCTGATGTGCACTCAAAGAATGTAATGTCCCTTTTTTGAGATTCTCAAGATTCTATGTCAGAGATGGACTACAGAGGAATTTACTGGTTATGTCACCTCTAAAAATAGGGTGAGAACCAGGGGCTACCTGACCAACTATAGACTCTACCTATAGAACTTGGAATAATCACAATTCAGGAATCTCAACAAGGCCTTCAGTGAAAATGTTGTATAAGAAAATATGAGAAATAAAAATGCAGATCAAGGCTGGGATCCCCTCGTTAAAGTTGTATGTGACATTTATATACAATTTCAATAGAAAAAAATAAGTTTAAGCATGTTAAACAGATCTCCCGGAAACAAGACTAGCTAGAAATCATCCAAAGAGAGAGACTGCTGCAAAATGAAAACCCCAGCTACTAGAATTGCGTAGATCTGAATGAATCTCAGAGGAGGTCAGCCAAAGATATGATAATTTAGTATTATATCAGTAAATAATATTTACAAATGAGTCCATTTCCCTTACAACTAATTACAAAAAGAACTAGTGTAAGATCCCTTCAGAAATGAGAGTTGCAACTAGAAATAAACTGCAGAAATACATAGACAGTGTTATTTTCCAAGTGGTTCAGCTGTTGTACATTAAATTTCAGATCTAGGACATAACTATGGATGAAAAATTATATCTAATACATATCTGGAAGCTACAATACTTTAAAAGTAAGATCTAATTGGTATTACATCAAAATACTGCATATTAAGCTATAGATCTGAATTACAATATACTATGCTGCAGAAAACCCAGAAATTTCTGAAGATAAATTTTATTACTGAAATATATCAGATCTATAGAGACATGGATCAGCAACCCAATCCATGGATCACCAAGGGAAGGAAAGCCTAACACCAAGAGATCTCCTCCAAGCTGATAAAAAACCGAAATGACAAAGCCCTCTCACAAAATAACGCAATATGAAGCAGAAACTGCGCAGAGGGTGAAGGAGACTGAGTGCATGGAATGAAAAGTACAGATATGATATAAAATATGGATCAAATAATTCCTTGGAGGCTGAAGAACACTCCACAATAGAGAAAGCCTCTCAAAAACAACTAGATCTAAGCAGATCTACAATGCCACTTGCTACAAAAGATAGCAGCTGCAAACCCTCAATGGGCCAGCGCTGCTCATGAAAGATAGAGCTTGGTCTCAAACCAGATAGTGGCCAAATACAACAAATAACTCCTCCAATGATCCTCAAGGGAAGAGATGAAATCCCTAAAAATGAATTCCAATCACAATCCTCCACTAAACAACAGAGAATGGTATTTATCTAAGCAGACAAATACTTCAGAAATGTAATTCATCAACAACCTCTTCATGTGTCTTCTCCTCCTTTTTATAACATGAGATGGCCTTTGCAAAACCTAAACCACTTGGATGATTTGGCCCTTTTCACATTAGAAGCTCCCTTCTAGAACTGCGCAGTCCCTCTTGGTGATGCATTGAACCTAGACAGCGTAGTTGATTTGGTCAAGGAGGACCCAATCTTTGGCTCAATCCTCTTTCACACCTGCAAGTGATTATTTACATAGCCCAGATTTGTCTTTGTTCACATGGGAATTGATTTATTAGGATTTTTACATGTCCTCCTTTATTCCTTTATTCATAAAACATAAAATAAATCAAAATTCAATGTCTCCTCTTAGCTAAGGCTAAGTAGGGACATTACAGTCCTCCCCCTCAAAATGTTGCTTGTCCTCAAGCAACTGGTAGGGTAAGAGTTGTGTCTCTTCTCCTTCTCCATTGATGACACCATCAAGAATAAATCTCTCATCATGAAGCAAGTTTTCACCAAGGAAATACATCAAAAACTGCTCCTCCAATGCTAGCATGATAGGTTCATAATCTACCCCTTCAGGAGTGTAAAAATCAACAGAAATATGCATGGGTGAACCAATGTCACATCTGAAACATGTATCATGAAGTACTGGATATATTCCCATCCCATGTGGTACATGTACAATATTTACTCTTTGCCCATACATACCCATAAACAAAACCAATATGTCATCTATGTATGGTAGCAAAATCACATAAAGGAAAACTGAAATTTGCACATGAGGAGGTGGGTCACAATCCCACATAAGGTACCAGCACAGTACACTCCTTGTTCTAAGTAGATCTGAATGTGATAGGTGGTACTCCCACCACATATTTCCTACATAAGCCACCTTGACATGGCTGAAAGTGAAATTCTCATTAGGTGCCTTTGGAAAGCACCCATCATGAAAAACAATCTCCCTTTGCACCTCAAGGGAGTGGCCAACTTTGGAGTTTTCATTGGCCCCATCTTTGCCATGAGATCTGCATGTAATATTTCTCCTTGTAGGAGCCATGGCCTGCACACATATGGTAAGAGATTGTGCCAAATTAGAAAAATAAAATTGCTCTACAAGATTAGATTTCTTACCATACAAACCTCCCATACTCATAGAGTTAGGCACAGGATTTTCCCCTCTTTTGAGAGAAGAAAGAGATGGATGAAATATATCCTGCATAGGATCCTTTGGCTGGCCCATCTCCACATAGCTATTGCACTCTTGTAAGTACTGATTTAGTTCCTTCCAATCATAATGTTGATGTAGCTCCTCCTCCATACTCTCCCAATCAAAACTCTTCAAGACTAGGGAGTAGATTCTTGCTGATTGCATGTAACTCGAAAGGAACTCCTTGCCTGCCCTTTGTAGCATTTCTTGCTTAATATTTGAGGCTTGAGACAAGAATAATTTTCCAAGATGATAGATGACCCCTTCATGGACCATATAGCCTCCTCCTTGCTTTATTCCATCTAAAATCATCCCGGTGTGCAGATCTTTGGAGTACTCTACAAGGAGCTGAGACTTCCAATATGGATCTACACTTCTCAACAAGGAAAACACTCTAGATGTATCTATGGTGGTGCTTTCCTTGTTGCTGCTTGCTGCTTTGGCATTATGCATGCCAAAAATTTGTGTAGGAAGGTTGATCCTCCCCTTTTCTTCCTCCCATAACGCAATGACTCTTTCTTCCATTGTTTCAGCACTTGGTGAAGCTTTCTCCACAGAATCTAATGGAATCCCAAGAGGCTTGCCATGATGTGGGAATGTCCCTTGCAGCAATCTCATGAACATGAGAGAAGGAACCATGAGATCCTTGCCCTCACTACACAAATCCATATTTGTTGTGTGGGTAGAGACATCAAGTGAAGGGTTGGTGTGCATGCCTTGAATAAATTGTTTCTTCCCACTCTTCAAATCCACCCACTCCATCTGCAAGGCCCTCCAATCAGTGGTGACTTTTCCCAAAGTAATCAACCACTGGACACCCAAGATGATATTGGTGTCTGGTATTTCTACCACAAATAAGTGGTCCCTTAAAGTGTAGGTCCCCATAGTCACAGAAATTGAAAGAACATACTGCATGCACTACATATTTCTGTCCCCCGGAACCAAAACAAATAACCCATCAAAAGAATCATTAGGAATCCCTCTTCTCTGCACAAAGTGAGCATCAATAAAATTGTGGGTTGCCCCACTGTCAATAATAATAGATACTCTTTGGTCCATAACTGAACCCTGCACTCTAAGAGTCAAATATTTGGGCATTCCCCTCAAAGAAGCAAGAGTCCCACTGGTTGGAGCAAATGCTCCTTCTTCTTCCCTGGATGATGATGTATCCTCCTCCTCATCATCACCAGTGTTGTGACCTCTCCTAGGTCCATCATTTCCTTCCTCCTCCTCGCAATCACAGAAGACTTCAATATAATGTGCTCTCCCAGTAGCACATCTATGTCCCGGCACCCATGATTCTTGACAAGTAAAACATAATTTCTTATTTCTCAACTCCCTCTGGAGATAATTGTCAAGAAGCTTTTTCTATGAGCTCTCCTTGGGTGGAGCAGCTTTCCCTTCCTTCCCTTTAGAAGAGTGAGTGGCTTTGCTAGGAAGGGTTGCCTTTGCTCTTGGCAAGGCATCTTGGAGATCTCTTGTTCTTTCAATGGCATCATGCAGTGTGGTGGGTTTGGTATACTTGACCAACCCATGAAAAGGTTCCTCCAAGCCATATATGAACATATAGACTCTCCTTGAAACTGAAAGATCAGGAACCATAACAGACAACCTCAAAAATTCAGAAATATAGGCTTCAACATCTCTTGTTTGCTTAAGCTTGGCCAAGCTTATGAAAGGGTCCTTCAGATCCTTTCGATCAAATATTTCCACTAGTCTCCTAGTGAACTCATCATAAGTGGACACATTTCTGTGCCCTAATGTAGAAAGTCCATGAAACCACCAGTTGTGGGCTTCTCCATCAAAATGCAGCACAACAATCTTAATGGCTTTTGCTGAGGCACTTTATTAAGCTGGAAGTAGATGTCCAAATTTTCCACCCATGCTTTATCTGAACAAGAGGGTGATCCATCAAACTTAGGCAAGAAGAAACTGCCCATGGTGTGGTGCCTCCCATGAAGAAAACCTCCATATCTATAATGCTGCAATGGTCTCCTCTGGTCCTTTAGATGGCAGAAATCTTGAAATCTCAAGTTATCCTTGAACCTTTAGCTTTGTGAATCATATTCTGCAAAATAACCTTCCAAAGAGGTTGACTCTTGAAGCCCTTCATTCTCTACAACCAAGAAGGTAGAAATTGTAGAGCATTGTGAGATCTGTGGAGCTTGTGGCAAGCTCACCAGTGGACCAGTCCCAAACTGAGACATTTTTGAACTCTCTCCTTGATGGAGTCTTCCAAGGGACTCCCCCATTCTTTCTATCCTCATCTCCTTTATTTCCTTGGATATATCTTGCATGGTTTCCAAGAGATTTTTTGCAAACTCTTCTGCCTCCTTATCTTTATCATTCAACTCAGGGCCTTTCCCTTTGTCTTGACCCTTTTCAAGGTCAACAGTAGTATAGTAATACTTTCTATTACTTCTATTATGGTATTTCCTCTCCCTCTCAGAAAGAGGATCTTCATCTTCGAAATGCAGCATGACTAAGGCTCCAAAGCTAGCACAGGCTTTGCCAAGAGTGGAGCTCTGATACCACTGTAATGTCCCTTTTTGGGGATTCTCAAGATTAAATGGACTACAGAGGAATTTACTGGTTATGTCACCTCTAAAAAGAGGGTGAGAACCAAAGGCTACCTGACCAACTGTAGACTCTGCCTATAGAACTTGGAATAATCCCAATTCAAGAATCTCAACAAGGCCTTCAGTGAAAACATTGTATAAGAAAATATGAACAATAAAAATGTAGATCAGGGTTGGGATCCCCTCATTAAAGTTGTATGTGACATTTATATACAATTTTAGTAGAAAAAAATAAGTTTAAGCATGTTAAACAGATTCCCGAAAACAAGACTAGCTAGAAATCAGCCAAAGAGAGAGACTGCTGCAAAATGAAAACCCCAAATACTAGAATTGCGCAGATTTGACTGAAGCTTAGAGGAGGTTAGAAAAAGATCTGATACTTCAGTATTATATCAGTAAATCATATTTACAAATTATTCCATTTCCTTTACAACTGATTACAAAAATAACTAGTGTAAGATCCCTTCAGAACTGAGAGCTGCAACTAGAAATAAATTGCAGAAATACATAGACAGCATTATTTTCCAAGTGGTTCAGATGTTGTACATTAAATTTTAGATATAGGACAGATATATGGATGACACATTATATCTAATATAGATCTGGAAGCTACAATACTTTAAAAGCAAGATTCAATTGGAATTACATCAAAATACTGCATATTAAGTTGTAGATCTGAATTACAATATACTATGCTGTAGAAAACCCAGAAATTTCTGAAGATAAATTTTATTACTTAAATAGATCAGATCTATAGAGACATGGATCACAAACCCAATCCATATATCACCAAGGGAAGGCAAGCCTAACACCAAGAGATCTCCTCCAAACTGATAGCAAACTAAAATGACAAAGCCCTCTCACAAATAACGTAGTATGAAGCAGAAACTGCGCAGAGGGTGAAGGAGACTGAGTACATGGAATGAAAATTACAAATATGATATAAAATATGGATCAGCTAACTCCTTGGAGGCTGAAGACCACACTCCAATATAGAAAGCCTCTCAAAAACAACTAGATCTAAGCAGATCTACAATGCCACTTGCTACAAAAGATAGCAGCTGCAAACCCTCAATGGGCCAGCGCTGCTCATGAAAGATAGAGCTTGGTCTCAAACTAGATAGTGGCCAACTACAGCAAAGAACTCCTCCAATGATCCTCAAGGGAAGATATGAAATCCCTAAATAGGAATTCCAATCACAATCCTCCACTAAACAGCAGAGAATGGTATTTTTCTAAGTAGACAAATACTTCAGAAATGTAATTCATCAAAAACCTCTTCGTGTGTCTTCTCCTCCTTTTTATAACATGAGATGGCCTTTTCAAACCCTAAAACACTTGGATGAGTTGGCCCTTTTCACACTAGAAGCTCCCTTCTAGAACTGCGCAGTCCCTCTTGGTGATGTATTGAACCTAGACAGCGCAGTTGATTTGGTCAAGGAGGACCCAATCTTTGGCTCAATCCTCTTTTACACCTGCAAGTGATTATTTAGATAGCCCAAATTTTTCTTTGTTCACGTGGGAATTTATTTATTATGAGTTTTACATGTCCTCCTTTAATCATTTATTCATAAAACATAAAATAAATCAAAATTCGATGTCTCCTCTTAGCTAAGGCTAAGTAGGGACATTACAAAGAATTCATATATCCATGCTAGTAATCATCTAATTATGTTTCCAAATCATCATCATTTGCCAAGATATAGTCTTCATCCTTTGGGGAATCCAAATTTTCAGTATACTCCTCATGTTCAATGATGAACATGGGTAAGCCATCTGATGTAAATAAATGATTTGTTTCAACCACTGGATCTTCATCTTCCTCTTTTTCCACTCCTTGAACATAGTTTTGCTGCAATGGGGTCTAAATCTGTGGTTGTTGTTGTGTTGTTTGGTCATGTGCTTTTTTCTCTCTCTACTTGATTATAAACTAAGGTTGTTGCCTTCTGAAATTTGGATTCTGGATCTGTGGTTCAGGTATATCTAAGATAGATAATCGATAAACCATTCTCTCCACAGTTTGGAGTAATGCATCCATATTTTCCTCAGAAGTAGAAGTCTCCTCTTTGATATTCACCGTCTTTTCCGATCTCATCCTTTCTCTCTTAGCCATCAAATTAGATTCCACACTTACAACATTCTTTTTCATATCTGCTAGAGTTGTAGGATCACGTTCACACAACTGATATGCCATATCATCATCAAATCCATCTGGGAATTTGACCAAAACCATACCCTCTGGTGGTTTCATATGTGTAGGAAGAGAATTGTACACTACATTAAATCTCACACAATAATCTTGAACAGACTCACGAACATTCCTTTTCATGTTCTTGTATTCAGACATGATTTGAAGGGGATTCTTCTTTTAATTCCATATTTCTAAAAACTAATTATGAAAAACTACTAAGGTATAAATAATGGCTACTGGTAAAGCTCTGAACCATTTTCTTACTTCTCCTCCCAGGCTTTTTGCAAACAGTCTCATCTTCACATATTATACATCAATCTCATGAAGGTCACAGAATTCATTCATCTTATCTACATGCTTTTGAGCTGTTAAATATTGAGTTTCATCAAACAAAGGGATTTTGGTTTGGTAATCTGCGGGCATTTGACCCGAATTTTGATGGAGAATAATCGGGGCATATCTTGCAGCCATGACTGGAGGTGGAGGTGGAGGATTAACAATAGGCTTTATCACAGGGATTTGGATTCCTGATGTGATCAAAGGAAGACTTGTCCCTGACTGAGTAGTGTGAACAACAGATGAAGAAGAAGGAGGAGGAAGAGGGATATTATGAGTAATAGTAGATGAAGTGATAGAATAATAATCTGAGATCTGAGGTGTGATTTCCAACCAAGAACTTACCTGCAAAGAGTAGTTCTGCAAATCCTTAAGAGATTGTAAATATTGTGTGATTTATTGAGATCTTGATTGAAACCCTAATTGAGAGTGTGAAAATTGATCTTCAACAGGACTGTGGAAGGGAATGGAGGAATAAACAACTGTCTTGTCAATCCAACTTAAAGATTTACTCCGGAATAAACTTTTCTCAAAATTTATATCAAATTCAATATCCTGCAATTTTTCTAACCCTTGAGGAAGGGAATGAGCTCTCAGAATGGAACTTCCTTCTGATTGATTTCTAACTGAACTAGAAGTCTCAAAAATAGCCTTAGCTTTTCTTCTAATTTTCTGAGTATCACTACCAATGGTGGGAGGATTTAGATCGGGGTTGGATCTGGTATATCTTCGAGAAGCCAATATGTCCAATTTCAAAAATAAATATGCACTTTACAAATTTTTCAATTCAACCTTTGAATAAATTATAAAATCATCATCCACAAGTTTAAAAATTTGAATGAAAATTTAGTACTAGGGTTGATATGATTCTTTTTTTTTTTCCGCAGTGGAGTCGCCAAAAGGTTATCACTCAGATTGAACCTCAAGGCTAAGAGAGGAAATCCCGAGGTAACCTAAAACCAAACTTTAGACTTGGTATCTAGCCCTAACAAATCATAGAGGGATCTCTCGATATAATAATCACAGCCAAGAGGGCTAGATGAAAAATATTTTAGGCTAGCTAAGGAGTATAGGGGTTTTAATTTTGATTTTAGGGTTTGATGGATCAGGAGGAGTCAAACATCTAGGGCAAGGAGATTAGGTCAAAATCTGCAGGGGTTTCAAGGGGCAAGGTAGGTAGAAGGTTTTAGAAATTAAAAGATGATTGTGTGAGGTGAAGAGACTGGTGAGGAGCTAGGGAAAGCATGTGAAATGTATTTTTCCTAAACTGAAGAGAATGAACACATTATACTAAATCTCCCAAAATAGAGCATAAATACATATGGATTCTACCTTTCAAACTTGAAATATAGTATATTATAGACATGAAATGGTCTATTAATTAAAAATACATTCAAACAAATTGATAACAGAGAGGAAACTATGTCTAAAACTCATACCATATGGATCCCAAGAAAATAGTTGCAAATTTCTATTAATGTCCAAGCCAAACTGATATACAAAGATGTCTCTTGATATGCCAAAAGCTCCCAATGAGTCCAACCATTACAATGATTGAAAGAATACATCAAATAGGCCTAAAAACTGCTCTCCCTATCCTCATGGAGTCCAATCCATGAGAGGAGGATCTGTTTCACCTACTCCCAAACTGAATCTGAAGACTAGGAAAACTCAACAATTTGCCTCTAAAAGAGAGAAAATTGATTCATTTGACCTCCTAGAAGACTTATCTGATGCTTCTACCCTAGATAAAAGTGAAAAAATGATATTTACATCCATATTGACCATTTAAATTAGTAATTTACCCTTTCTCCCAATCAAAAAGTCAAAAAATCAAAAATGTTGAAAGCAGTGAAATTTTTCAATTCCTTGGTAAACTCACAGTGCCATGATAGAAAAAATGGCATGTATTGCAGCTAACTTTTGGAGGACTTCCTGATGTCTAAATGATCTCTGGGATAGCTCATTGGAAAGCGATCTGAGTCCATTTTCCAAATATGCCTCTAGTTTCCAAAATGGTGTCAATCTGCACTACCAAAACGCTGTTCTCCCAAGATTGGTAAACACGTAGTGCCAAGGTCAAAAGAGGGCAGAAACATGATTTTTTGGTAGTTTTTGGCCTCTTTGAGGGACCAGTTCTACTCCAAATCTCTTCAAACTTGTTGAGGTTGATGTAATCATCATTATGAACATGAGGATGATGACCATTTTCCATTTGGAAGTCCCAAAAAAAAGCATAGTGCCAATGCCTTTGCACATTTAGACAATTTTCTGTGTGCTAAACTGTCAAAAATAAAAATTTGCACCAAGTGTGCCAAAATTGGAATTTTCTTGCTGATAAAGGTTTGGAGGCCTGGAGAGACACCTCAATAATAATTTTCAACTTCTCCTTCTCCTTTGACTCAGTCAAAGCCTGAATCTTTGCATGGGCTCATTTGAGATTGGCCCTTGCAATCTTGTTTCTCATGGCATAGTGTTTTTCCAACTTCCTCTGAATGTCAATATCCTTCTTTGCCTTCTCTAGCAGGCCCTCCAAATGTAAATTGGCTCTCTCAAGCTAAGAGTCTCTATCTCTGCTAATATCTATGGCAATAATCTCACTTGGAGTGAATTGTTCTACCATCTCAGCCTCTTTCTCCCTTTCCCAAGCTAAAGCCTTCTTTAGCCCAATTTTCCTCGGTCTCTGTCTCGAAAGTTGGTATTCCTCATCATCACTATCATCAAATATACTCAAGGTTTCCTCCAACAAGTCCTTGGCCTTTCCTACCTCTCTCTGAGCTCTGATTGTATTGGCCTCATTGATGGTTTGCTTAGTCTTCAGCTGATGATTTCCTAGCTCAAGAAAGTCAATCACATACTGTGCTCTATCGAGATTAGATTGAATCTCACTAATATTAGCCTCCTTGCCTCTTATAATACACTAGTGGCTCTATCCTCATCCTCATCATAAATATCAATAAACTAAATCTCCTGCTCAGTTTCGTATTGTTTGTCCTCCTTCTCAACAATGATAGGCTTTGTAGCCTTTTCCTTGCCCTTGTCTACCTTTTTTTCTGATGAAGAAGGCATGACCCCTTTCACACCATGTGAATAAAAAACATGCCTGTGGCCTCTCTGATATTTCAAGGGAAATGGCTCAATATCAGTCATCTTAGTGCAAGTTGCCTCAATGTCCCTTTCACTGCTTGATGCTCTAGTATCATGATGTGGTGGTGAAGGTTTATAGAAAGGTGATGAGGTAGGATCAACATGAGGTGAATGGATGTGAGTGGGTGGTGATGTATGAACAATAGGATGTGATGGAGAAGAAGGTATGGTAGGATGATATGAAGAAGGGATATCCTACTCATGATGGCTAAGTGGGGTAGTGAAAACCTCATTCATAATGAATGCATCCCATGAAATTTTTTTCTGCTAAAGCTGATGCATGACCACCATATTGAAGATTGAATGATGAAATAGACTCTGCATTTGTTTATTTTGATCCCCCTTTTGCACAATGTAATCCATCATGTCAATGCTACGGAAAAGATAGTAAGGTAAGTGTAGCATTCTAACTCTAGTGAAATGCATGAGGAGATGAATGTGGTATGAGTAGAGTCGGGTAAACCTACCCTCACAAGTGAAATACTTCATTATTATTTTCATCATATGGGCATACCGGTCAAGGAGATGAGAGAAAGGGAAAATTTATTTCTTGTCATCCTTATACCTAGGATTGAGGTACGGTTCATAATAGCTCATATCCAAGTTTTCTTGTTTAACCCACCTCTCTCTGACACAAGGGATTCCTGTAGCAACGAAAATAGCATTGGTGGACATATAAAAGGTAACCCCAGCAAGAGTAACTTGTTTGTCATGTAGATTGGTGATGAACAATCTTGTTAACTTAGGGTGATTTTGGACATGTTGCACTCTCTCACGGAACTCAAAGCAGCCCACATGCTTAAAACAAGACACAGTGATAGGAGAGGCCATGAGTTCTCTTGTAGTGATGGGTTCAAACCTGTTAATTTTACCTCCTTTGTGATCATTTCTTCTTGGAATTTGTGCCTCATGACCACTATCTTATCCCTTAGACATCTTAAACTCTGATTTATAAAACCCTAGGATACAAGTGAAATGAGATGAGGGGAAGGGGATGAGATGGCTAGCTTGAAAGGTGAAGGGAATGAGTTTATGGAATGAGTGAAGGGGAAAAATAAATCAATTAAATTACCCTGTCTATGCTTGATATTATGTTTAGGAGGATGAAACAAGTGTATAGACAATGATCACAAACTGAAATTAGGTTTTCATTTATGGTTTCACTTAAGTTCATTAAAGGGTGACTAAATAGCTTAGAAACAAGGCTTATGATATGTACTTACTTCTTAGAAGTGCTTCGAGGATTATAGGAGAAATTTGAAGTACTTTTGAACTTGTTTGAATGGCTTTAACACTCAACAAAGTTCACTATGTAGGTGCGCAATGCCACTCGTTGAGGGCGCAACACCCATCCAAATGTGCAATGCCTTGGTCTTAGCGCGTAGCACCAATGAAATTCACACTTAAGTATCCTGGCAAGGGCACAATGCCACTGGGCAGGCACACAATGCTAGTGCAAACGCACAGCGCTAGCCTTTTGAACGCGTAGCGCCGAGAAATTTGGCCCAATTTCGTTCAAAAACATAAAAATTATTCTCTTGTTGAATACTTCTAATAATTACAAAGGAAACCATGGCTCTTTTGAAATTTTTAATAGTCTTTATAGGCATGTTGATTTAATTTAACTTATACCCACTTTCTAATGTTTGATGTCTTTTTCCTTTTATCAATGATACTCTTTGACACTTTTTTCATTGCAGGTTGCTGAACTTGCAGATGGAATTTTCTTTTGCTCACTGAGGCTTGACATAATGGCTTTGACAGCTTGGAATTACATTTATTACATATTATAACATAAAATTTCAATTGGATAAATTTAAATAAATTACATATGTGACTTTTTATCAAAATGTCATTTTGATAAAAAGTCCTGAACCTGAAAATACAATCCTTAAAACATAATGAATACATCATGATGATCATAATAAATCACTCTCATATATGTGCTAACCTCATCAGAATGAAGGAATGACCTTAAAAAATGAAAAACCCTAATGACCTAATGGGACTACTTTTTTACCTGACTTTGAATGAGATTTTGACTTAAAAACTTTCAAGTGAAAAGAGCATTTCCATAAGTGCTTTATGCTCAAGGGGTGGCAATGAGTCAGAAACATGAATATTTTGAGGTAGAAAAAGTTTATTTGATAAGGACAACCACTAACGAAACAATTTTTAATCATAACCTAATGGAATAATAAAACATTTATTCAGTATGAGACACCTAAGATGCACATGCAAATGTGTTTTTATCCCTAGTGGAAGTATGAAAAGACTGACACTAACAGTACCCATAAATTTATTTATTGTAAGGTAGCCAAGGAATTGAATTTTTTCCTATACCCAACACCAGAATGTCAAGTGATGGTTGCAAATGCAGGAACTATAAATTTCTCTAGAAAATGCCATAATATCAAGCTAACCATGGAGGAATATTTATTGAATATTCCAATTCTTTCCATTCCAATGGGAGGTGATGATGTTGTACTAGGAGTACAATGGTTACAATATTTGCGGACAATAGCTCTTAATTATCAAGGAATTTTCTTGAATTTTTTTTAGAAGGAAAGGAAGTCAAATTACGAGGTATTGCACGGAAGCCAGAAAAGATAATAATCTCTAATGTCATGTAAAAACTTATGAACGAAGAACAACAAGGCGTAATTTCACAATTGTGCTCACTAGAAGTTCCAACATGAAAATCATCTATTTCTCTAGATCTCCAAAAAGTCTTGGACACTCATTCCAAGGTGTTTGAAAATCCCAAAGGACTACCACCTATTCGTGATCATGATCATGCTATTCATTTGATTCCATGAATTGTTCCTCCAAACATCAGGCCTTATAGATATCCTTATGTCCAAAGGAGAGAAATTGAACATATGATTGTAAAAATGTTAGGGGATGGTATAATTCAACCTAGTCAAAGTTATTTCTCTGCTCCAATAGTATTGGTGCACAAGAAGGATGGATCATGGCATATGTGTCCAGATTATAGGGAGCTCAATAAGCTCACTATTAAAGATAAAATTCCCATTCCTATGATTCATGAATTATTGGATGAATTACATGGAGTAAATTATTTAACCAAGTTGGATCTTCATTCTTGATATCATCAAATTAGAATGAAGACTAAAGGTATTGCAAAAACAACATTTCGAACTCATGAGGGTCATCATGAATTTTTTGTCATGCCTTTGGGCATTACCAATGAACCTTCTACATTTCAAGGGTTGATGAATAATATTTTCAAACCCTTCCTTAGAAAATTTGTGCTAGTGTTTTTTGATGATATACTAATCTACAGAAGGTCTTGGAATGATCATGTTAAAGATGTTTCCATGGTGCTCAAACTATTGTAGGAGAAACAATTATATGAAAAAACATCCAAATGTTAATTTGGATTACAAAAGGTGGAATATCTGGGTCATATTTTATCTCACGAGGGTGTTAAGGTAGACCCTAACAAAATTAAAGCCATTAAGGAATGGAAAATCCCCACAACCATAAAGGATTTGCGAGTATTTCTTGGTTTAACAGGGTATTAGTGCAAGTTTGTTAATAATTATGGGAGAATAGTAGCACATCTAACCAAATTATTGAATAAAGATGCATTTTCATAGACTCCTGAAGAAACTAAGGCCTTTGAAAATCTTAAAGAGGCAATGTGCCTAGCACCGGTCTTAGCTACGACACACTTCACAAAAGCCTTTATTGTGGAATGTGATGCCTCGGGAAATGGAATTGGTGTTGTTTTAATGCAAGAAGGAAGACCCATTACTTTTGAAATTCGTCCAATCAAAGGGAAGTATTTACATAAAGCTATTTATGAGAAGGAAATGTTAGCAATACTACATGCACTAAATAAATGGCGACTTTACCTAATGGGAAGACACTTCAAGGTAAAAACTGATTATGATAGTCTTAATTTTTTTTGGAACAAATACTACCTTTAGAAGAGCAGAAAAATGGGTCACAAATATGTTGGGTTATGACTTTGAAATCATCTACGAAAATGGGAAGCTAAATGTTGTTGTAGATGCACTTTCAAGAAATAATGAAGAGGTGGAAGCATTTCTTTGTGCCATTTCCATTTTCCAACCAAATTGGATAACTAAAGAAAGGGATGATTGGAGGAAGGAAAAAGAAGTGTGGACAGTCATTCAAAAGTTGTAGCAATATCCCAATACATCTAATACATTTATTTGGAAAAATGAATCCTTATGGTACACAGATCACCTATATCTTTGTAATAATTCCCAACTAAAACAAAAGATTATTTTGGAATTGCACACTTCTCCTTTAGGAGGACAATCATGATTTTTAAAAACTTACCACAGGGTGAAGAAATAAATTTTTGGGGATGGCCTTAAATTTGATATTCACAAGTTTGTGGTAGAATGTTTGGTTTTCCAGCAAAATAATGTTGAGACAATTAAGACCCCGAGTCTTATAGAACATTTTTCCATTCTAAGTCAACGTTGGGAGGATATTTCAATGGATTTTATCATAGGTTCTCCTAAGTCCGAGATAAAGAGTGTCATCATGGTGGTAGCTGATATAATTGCCAAGTATGCACACTTTTGTGCATTATCTCATCCATTTAAAGCAAGTATACTTTCTACACATTTATGGACACAATTCAAAAGCTACATGGAAACCTAAAGATTATTGTGAGCGACAGAGGTCCCATTTTTACTAGAAATTTTTGGTCAGAGTCATTTTCTTCTTTGGGTACTCAAGTAGCTCATATCTCATCTTATAATCCTCAATCTAATGGTCAAACTGAGATAGTGAATAAATTTTTGGAAGGATATATTCTTTTTTTTTATCTGATAAACAAACACAATGGGTCAAATGGTTACCTCTCATTGAATGGTGGTATAATGCTTCCTTCCATAATGCAACAAAAATCACCCCATTTATGGCACTTAATGGATATCATCCACCATCCATCACATCATCTTTAAGATAAAATTATAAGGTTCAAGTAGTGGAAGATCACATCGAGCATCAACAAGAAGTTCTGCAACTCTTAAAGTATAACCTAAATTTGTTACAAAATAAAAAGAAACAACACGCAGATCAACATCATAGCCAGAGAATTTTTTATGTAGGATACTGGGCATTTTTACAGCTACAACCATACAAACAAATGTCCCTCAAGCAAGCTAACAAGGATAATAAATTATCGCCAAAGTACTATGGTCCTTACAAGGTGTTTCAAAATATTGGTACTATGGCATAAAAATTGGAGCTTCCTGCTTCTTCATGAGTGCATTTAGTTTTCCATGTTTCATGCTTAAAGAAGGTTATAGGTGAAAAAATTTCAATTAAAACAATATTTCCAGAACTTGACGAGGAAGGAAAAATCATATTGGAACTTGAAGTAATCACGGAAACAAGAACTCCACAGCTATGAAATCGATCAATTTCAAAGTATCTCATCAAGTGGAAGAGCTTTCCCACTAAACATTCCACATGGGAGGATGAGAATTTTATACAGAAGCACCCAGAGCTACTCAAGCATTGAGTAAAACACTTTTTTGAAGGAGTGGGGCATGTTAGATCCCTATATTACTAGTTTATTCCCTTATTGTTATTAGTGTAGCCCCCTTATTGTCATTGTTGTACCCCTATAACCCCAATATTGTTAGTATTGTACCCTTACATTATTATTGTTAGGTTGGCTAGGATTATATTGTGACCCGATGGACTCCTATATATACAAGGAGGTTTTTCCATTTGTATCATCCAATAATTGTTCATTTATATTATGTAAAGGAAGTTTCCCCCTTGAAGTGGTTGAATTCTAAGGCATTGATCTCTCTTTTCTTCTATTCTTGGAGATGGTTTCATAAAATATTGCTATAGAATCTAGATTCTATAGTGGTTTTCCCAAACATAGTAAATGAAAATAATTTTGCAACATATCTAAAAAAGAGCATCTCGAAGTTAAACAAGCATATTCCAAATTAAGAATGATTCACATGTTCATAAATAGTATCCTTCAAATTAGATGATTTAATTATTATGTGAGTATCTTTTCATTTAATTTTAAATTTGATTTCAATAGGTTTTTATTTATTTTTACTTTCTCTCAATTGTTTTTTATCAATGAGTTGTTCGTTCTCTTACAACAACTAGTTAATATGACCATTCAAGTGGGTCACAGTGAATAAGAATTTATAATACCATTCTAGGTCTAGCAAAGCAAGGTTATAACAAGAAGGACTATGAGGAGTCTTCTCAGTGTTTCTACTGCCATCTAGTTCAACTTTACCATGCTCAAAACATTCTTCAACCTAAGGTTTAGTTTCTTTGGCGATGGCTTGAGCGAGATTTCCAAATCGGAAAATGCTTCTTCTATAGGAGAATTCTTATGTGCATTTCATGGATTCATTGAAATTTTTATTTCCAATTGTTTAGAATTGACCTTAGACTCTATATGTCTAACTAGTTCCTTTTTGCAGGTATGGACTGAGAATTGTGAGTTCAGAGTTTTGACTTTTGTTTTTCCTTGAATTATGGTTTTAATTATTCATGGTAGAATTAACCAATTTTGGTCATGATCCAAGTGACACATGCTAGTGTAAAATTAAGGTTTAATACTTCACTACGCTTAAATTCATTTCTTGGGTCTACATGTAATGATACTTGAGTGTTATCCTCATCAAACAACATGGGATCGGTAATTGAAGGAGTAGGTGAAACTTTTTTTAAAGAACCCTATTGTTCGAGATCCTGGGATTCTAGAATTCATTATGCAAAAGAAATGAAACCAAATTTTCAGAACAATTAACTAAGTGGTGCTTGACTAAAATAAAAATAAATCCATGATGAAACAAGAACAAATTAGGATTTTGCATTAAGCCTTATAAGCTTTATTTTTATTTCCTAAGCTTATATATAAAAAATATTAGAGTTTTACTCATGATCGAGGAAGCCCATAAGAAGATGTATATGGTGAATGAAGGGTAGACCATAACAACACTCATCAGTAATATAACAAGCAAGGAAAAGAAATATATCATGCCACTTATATTTTTAAAAATAAACATGCATACCTTTAATTTCATAAGTGAAGTATTTGTTGACGAGGAATTTATTGCATGAAATATCCTAAATTGGATAGTTTTTATACCAATTTTCTCCATTTGCATGAAGAAAAGTTGCTTCTATTATGAACTTGACATCTACATGGATAACTAAGTATCTGACTATCGCTTTATTACCATTGAAGGTAGTTGCAAATCCTTAGACAACTCCTTCACTGTGTCCTTGAAACCATTGTAGAAATTTCCACCACTTGAATTTTTGAAATAATAGTAAATACTCATCATAGGTTTCAATAGGATTGGTCCCAATAGGTTCAACCCTAATAATTAGCAACATATTCTATTTTTTAGAAGAATCTGGCAAGGGTTAGACTCATAAGGGTACATAGAAGCATTGAAAGGCTTAAAACCATAGTAGTTCATAGACCAATCATGGGAAGGTCAAATAATTAAAAAAATACATCACAGGTGAAACAAAACCCTAAGTTACGAGTTAGCGGGCTCAAAAGTCTAGAAGTACCGAGAAATAATAGTGACAACCTAAATAAAGTGAATGACACTAGTAGGTGGCAAGGGTTGTAGTTGGGAGGTCAGTTGTTTCATGCTAGATCATCAATAATTAATAATGTTGAATTGAGACAAATATTTATGAACCCCATCACTCTTCATACCTCTCATTTCATAATACAATGGATCAAGAAATTTCAGCATTACACTTGATGGAACAGAGAATTCAAGGTCCTATCAATAATTTCTATGGAAACCATACCGTAGTTATAGGTTGGTGAGTTGATCAAAATGTTTAATGCTAAATAATAATAATATGAAAGGGTTTCAAAGTTTGAGACATATAACATGTAAACCATTTTCTATAACTATTTCTTATAATATATATAATTCATATCCAAAAACTCTAAAAATCATCAATACCATTACATTTATGGGAAAAAATTAATCATATGGTCATTATATAGTTTTATTGTAAGATATAAATCAAATGAAAATTCACAAAAGCTATTGAAATATAACATAAACAATATTTACATGAAGTAACAAATTAAGATATATATAGTCAAACTAGAATTAGGATTTTCATATCAAGTTACTAGCTAGGAATTTTAAAACTAGTAACCACGTAGATAACCTAAAAGAACATGTTACCTAACTTCTACAAAATCAAAATAAATAACGAAAGACTAGTGAATCGATACAATAATCAGATTTTGACTAGAACTATATGTCAATCACAAAGAGAACGTTGCAATCCAATCTATTTTTGAATCCATAGTCCAAATTCTAATAATAAAAAATAAAGCAAAATGACGATAAAAACAAAGGGGCCTATGTCATTTTGGAAATGAAAGGGGAGTTAGTTGGGATACCAACAAAATGCAAGAATATTGTAACCTAACAAAAAAATAGAGGAAAAAGGTAAATAATAATAAAAAAGAGAGAAGAAAAAGAGATAAATGTTAGCTAAATTAAAAGAGAAAAACATTTTTTTTTGTAAGAAGATTTTTCTCATTTATTAGGAAAAGTTACATCCATAGATTAGAAAAATGCTACCAACCTCACTCCTATTAGAATTTTTGTTCCAAAAATGCTATCTGTGATACATGAAAAGTTGGATATCTCGAAACTAAGAGGGATACAATACCATAAAATAATATTAAAACAAAAAATATTACCATTATGGCGTTGAATCGAGGGTTAATGGAGGTTGGTACTCCTATTGTACACATTTTCCATGTGGCTCAAACAACCGTTCATGAAACTTAAGATTTATTAAAGGTGTCATTGACTACATTGAATATGGCTGAGGTTGGCTTGCATGGGCCATTTTTTAAACTAAAGATCATTTAGGAAGGTAATGAGATCATTCCCATCATCATGTTTAGCCTTTAAAATTCGTTCCAAAATTTTTTTGTTGTTTCCTATGTGTGGTAAGTACTTGTAACATATCCAAATTTTCTCCATGAAATCCTACAGGACTTGGAAAAACCTTAGGGGAATCATATTCTTCAAGTCAATTAGGAGGAACTAGTTCTCAAGTAGTAAAATGTTATAGTGGGAGAGAAAACATTAAAGGAGGTTGGGTGGATTGGACCTATCCCCACCACCCTGGCATAAACATCCACATTGGAATTGTATTTCCACTAGAACCAAAATACTACTAACACTGAAAGGAAAACCCCATACAATCAATCAAGCTGCAAGAAAAACACCTAAAGCATGATAGGATTTGAATTTGAAGGGAGGATCTATATTCTATTTATGTTGAAGTTGCTCAAGGATTTCAAGTGAGTATAGTAATTGATAGCGATCGAAGACATGAAATTAAAGCCCAAAAACTCCACAAAAAACACCAAGAAAGAACATAACTCATCTGGAGCCTTAAGTACTAAAAAATCACTAAAACTAAATGCATATTGAGAATGAATTAATGGGTTGCAGAACTACGCTCGCATAGGGACATTCAAAACCTAGATAAGAGGACTATAATGAACCTTTCCCAACCTTCCCAACAATATCCAGTTTACAAATGTCCCTCCCCCTCTCATGTTAAGCTAGTACAATTGAGGTAAAGGTCGTAGGAAGGGTAACTTTTCTTCTTAAAACTAATCCAATGAATTAATCCAGAAATAGGAAACGACAAATTATCCAAAACAAAACTACAAATCCTCAAATAAAATTTCCAAATATATTTCATATCGATATAAGATTCACAAAGAACTAGAATAAGGTTGTAGTTCCAAATAAAGAAATAAATGCTTCTCCCCTTTAAACATTATAGGTTGTGAGGAGAGGAAATCCACTTCAATCCCATGGCCTATGGAGGGAGCATGGTTACGTCACGATGTTGCCTGCAAAAACTTAGGAATCCACTATGTCCTCGGTCCCAAATTATGTTTTTATGTGATCTTATCCCACAAGGAGACCATCTTCCTTCATAGAATTTAGCAGCCATATTGTTGCATGGAGGTGTGCCTCTTGCCTATGGGTTCTCATACAAATATTTGGTATCTAACCGTGACCTTAAAATTGAAATATTGTTTTATTTATTATAATAATATATTATAATACTTTTACTGTTATTATTATTATATTCTTATAGTTATGATAGTATTATTTTCTTCGTATTAATAATAAGTGATGATAAAAGTATTAATATAGAATCGACGTAATGGTAATATTAATGTATCATATATTAATATTACTATTATGTTAATTGTAATAGTACTTTTATTTTTATTTTTACTATTATTTATTTTTATGTCTAAAGTAATTGGCAACCATGTTTGTCTCATACTCAAGTGATGCATGATCTATCCTAACATCTACCATTATAAACTATAGCTGAATCACATATCCCCCATACTCATTAAATAAAAATAGACCTTGAACATGAGACCTTGTACTCACATTCACTTTACAATTTGAAATGCTTACAAAGTCAAAACCATAAGGGATGGATATAAGTGTAATAATATTATTTTAAATTATGTAAATTTGCTAAAGGCATGTGTTCATGCACCCATGAAGGATTTTTGATGAGTTCTTGAAGTATCCATGCCCAAAAATCAAGAACATAAATCTAGTAGCCCAAATGAGATGTCAGAATAAGAACATTCATGCCTAAATAGATAAATTGTTCATACCAAAAGACTTGTATCCATTAATATGGTGTTAATATAAATACTAATAATATGATAATTAATATGTTATTACTAATAACCCTAGGGTTATCTCAAAATATTATATCTCGAAAATTGTAATTTCTGTAACCAAAAAACTGTTTAAGAAAGTTTTGATAGAGATGTTATTTTTCGATTCAACTATTTTAAACTAGTTGATAGAAGACATTAATTCATTTTTGTTGGATGAAATGCTCTTTCTCTCATAAATGATACTGTAAATAAAATTTTATTATAGTGGGTAGTTAGTGAGATACTTTCCAAAGAACTTTATGCTTCATTTGAAGATACAGTTTATTGAAAAAATAATATCAAACCAGCAATGAATGTTATGTCCATATCTACTTCCTTTAATTTCTGTATTTTTTCCATGTAGTTCGAGTTACTATTGGGACTAATAAAAATTGAATACATTTATGCTTAGCATATTTTATTCCCATTGTTTTACTAATAAAGCTTGAGCTCTTGTGATAACTTTCATGTACATGTGAGTTAACTAGAACAAAGAATTATGACATTATATTTTCGAAAAGGTAACTTTGTAAAAGGTTGGGTGCTTGTGTAGCCTTGAAAAATCCTATAAAATAATTTTATGGCTTCACAAAAGAAGTACATAACAATAGATTTTATCTATAATTTGGCCATTGATTCCTTGATGCACATTATAGGTTTAATTTGGCTTCTAGCAAAAATGAAATGTCATAACATAATTTCAATTAAATTTCATAACATCATTTCAAATAAGTAAACCAAATTACCCCTAAAAGTTAAAGCAGCAATCCAGTCAAACAATATCGCAAAAATATGTTAAAAAAATAAATCCATATATAATTAAAATAATATTATGAACCAAGTTTTATATTTAAGAGAAAGGAAAACTCTAGTCATAATGAATTTAACAGCATAATATTGAAAACCATGTCCTATAGATACTCTCTAAGAAGAAATTAATTACAAATAAAATAAATGCTAATCTAAACTAATTTCACTAAAATTGTCTCAACCTAATCCATTATGGCATGACTCATTTGAATGTTCAAATAATAGAGATGTGAGTCCCTACCAAACTAGAATGTATAAGTTTTAAGAACTTGTAATAGTTATAACATGTTTTTATTGGATGTTGAATAAGATAAGAAGAATTATAAAATTGATCCAAATATTTGTTCAACCTTCATTTTCATGTTCATTTGAATAGGGACTAAATTTATTCCCTAATGAATGTTTTAACCCTGTACATAAATTATGTGCAAAGGGATACTTAAAAAAAATACAATTGAGAGAATACAAAATATACATAGATATCTTTGTCTTGGAACCCAAAACTTGGAAAACCATATTTATTTTCATTATTTTTCTTTCAATATTGTAATAAATTACATACATATTAAAGCCTTCACAAACCCCCAATTAATTAACACTATATTAGTGGTAACTCTCTTAATAGGATCTAAAACAAACAATGGGAAAAACCATCTCGACGGGCCTCTAAATTAGACAAAAATTAATGCCCATCTCACCTTTCTTGGGGACATAAAGGCTATGTTAAATATCTCCTTATACACTTAATAATTGTTTTTATCTTTAATATGTTCTTAGGAAGGTGTAGAGATAATTTCATATTTTTTGCTAATATTATTTATTTTTGAAGATTATTATGAGATATTAGGCAAATTATGAAGATTTGGAGGAGGAAATAATATAGGGACTTGCTCCCTCCTACAGAAGGATCAATATTGGAGAATAAATTAAAAAAATATGATTAAATTATTTAGAAATTCTAGAGCTCCAATCATTGAGAAATCTAGGAATGTGTTCCTTTCCATTTAATGCATATTCTAGTTTTGGGAACCAGATCTGCTATTTGAGGGATTTTGGATGGCCAAGCTTCCTTATTTCAAGGAGAATGAATCCTCATATTTTTTTATAAGTACCAATTCGAATTGGCCTCTAAGGGCATGCATTTATTAGTCTTATTATGGAGAAAACTTGTTTTTTTTCATCTCCACTTTTATTTCTAGCAGTTATGTACTGAGATTGATTAAAATAATGAAGTGTGGTGCCATTTTTAGCTTCTAAAGATTGGTTTCTTCCATAGGAATCTGATTCTCTTTGGTCTAGGCCATCTCAAGAGTTTCAGAGCCCTCTCGCATAATTTATTTATGTCCTTTGAATGTCTTTTTCAGTTGCATCTCTTGTTTATGCATTTATTGTTCATGTTTATTTTGTTGTAGGTTATATTGGTTAAATGGTTGAAGTGAGGTGTTTTAAAATTTATTTAAATATTCAAAAGCATTATTCATCCTTGGAATTACTTTTAAAATTCATATTCATCATTGAGCTACTTGGATTGGGTTACTAGCTCATGAATCGAGGATTTCTGGAAGTCCCTTTTAGAAAAATAGTAGTATTTTTATGCTATTTTTTATAATGTTTTAATAAGATTAATTTGAGTTAATTACACTTTTATTAGTTCATAAAAAAATTCAATCTAACAAAAAAATTTACTCTTTTTCATTTTCACTTGATTAGGTTAGGCATTTGATAGGTTAACTAGCTCACTATTTCTTGAATTTCCAGTTTTTAGACTAGTAATTTTCTACTCTTTTTTAGAAGGTGTTAAAAAAGGTATTTTGGATTGATTCCACTTGGAATGGAGTCCTAAGATACCCTCATTAATAAAAACAAATTCCCATATAATTTTCATTTGATTTAATTAGTCATTTGGTGAGTTATTTCCTCCTATATCAAAAACAGGACTTCATGTAGCACCTACAATACTTCCTGTAGCACTCCTATAGCACGAGTAAACTTAACCATAGTTGCTCCCAAATCATGGCTTTTATCTCTTAGGCTTCAATCAGGACACCTAGGATCTAAATCCATGATTCAAGAATAATAAACATATCTTAGGACATGCATTTTTACAAATTAGATTATGCCTATTTATTTGAATTCACGATCTTAGGATTTCAATAAAAAATTGTTGATTTATCTCTTTTAAAAGTAGCATATCCATTTATGAAATTAGTTTCAAACTTGAATTCATGAAACTCATGACATTACATCATATAAACTAAAGAAGGACACATCGTATGTTGTACATATGGTGTCGACACCTCTTAATTTTGTACAAACCCCTGGTTGTTAATTAAATTTAGTAGCCTTGGGAGTTGCAACATTATTTTTGCTATATTGAGGCTCAAAAAAATTTGGAACTATTTTGAGGGAGGTTTCAAAGTATGCATTTTTTTTCTTCCCTAGTTGATTCATTTCTTTTACTTTCTGCAAAAACAAAAACAAATTATTAGGCGTCTTTCATTTCAAGAACAGAAAATTGCATTGCATTACCATTCAGATTAATTATATATATATATATATATATAAACAAAAATACTTCTCCAACACCAACTCTCGCCCCCACCCCACTTGATCCCATGGTGTAGTAAGAGACACATCACCATCCACTTTTTCAAGTGGAAGAAGAAGAGGTGGTAGATAATGTAGAAGAAATGGAAGGAGATGATGACAATGAAGAAAATCCTTTTGGATTTCCCATTCAAGATACTGATATCAGTGTGCATATGAAGAAATTCCCTCCATATTTCATTCCGAACTTCCATGGTACGAGGTCAAAGAATCCGAGAACCTTTCTCTTTGAATTTTAAATTGTTTGTAGATATTATGGTTACTTATTAAACACTAAAAAATTGAGATTGTTTCCGGCAACATTGAAGAATATAGCTCTTAAATTGTGCATGAATTTAGGGACTAATTAAATAATATCATGGAATGATATGAAAAATATATTTCTAAAATATATAAATATCATGATCTTAAAGAATATTATTTTATAATGAATCAAAAATAAGATGAGAACCTTAGGGATATAATAGAGAGGTTCATGTATAATGTTAAGAGGGAAAAATTACATCATTTAGGATTTGACACACTAAAAAACCTTTTACTTAGAGAAATTAGGGATGAGTGGATTGATCTCCTTTATCTCATCAGTAGAGAAGATGTATGCTAATTATCATTTGAAAAAAAAAAAATGAAACATGGAAGTGCATATCAAGAGGAAAGGAAAGAGTACTTAAATTAGCATCAACATTAGTAACTGAAGTTGAACTTGGAAATTTTCCTGATAACTTTAAAAAATAAATTCTTAGCAATCTAAGTGAACTAGAAGAAATGGTAAGAATGCCGAAATCAGAAAAAATAAGTTTTTGATATTTTTGTTGTCCATGCAGAATCACATGCTATTAAATATTTTCCATCATTACCAAGGTTGAAGAAATTATACCAAGAGGAAAGTGGAGCAATTCAATCACCCAAGAAACTCTATTATGTAGCTCCAAGAGTACCATGGCAGCCTAGTCAACCTGATATGGTTCAAGAAACTAATTCACAATTGCAATCCTATGCACATCCATCTCAAAGTAATTGGAACACACTCCCTCCTTGGAAACCTTTTCCATCTCAACCCCAAAAACAATCTTGGAAACATGGTTGGAAAGGAACTTAGAGGAAAAATCCACAATATCCTCAATATTTTCCTCAATATCCTTCATACCAAACTCTATGCTACCCCTTCCAACCACCTCCACCACAACCACATCCATCTCAAATATCCACTCCCACTCAATTACATGTACCACCATTTTCTAACCCACACAAGGAAGTAGCTCAACCCACTTACAATGCTCAGGTACAACACTTGCTAACATCTCGTCTTGATCTAAATGGCATTGATATTAGCTCGGGACGAGTATTGAAAAAAAGATATTATTGAAGGAAAACATTCAAAAAAGGAAGATTTAGATAAGTATACCAAAGAATCATGTGTTGCACTTGATGAAAAGCAGACATCATAATCATATATTGAGAAAGTTCCATCATGGTTACCATTAGATCCTCCATGTGTTCAAGGAAACAATCTGCAAAAAGATGAATATTTAAATTTCATGCTCAAAGAGGACAGAAAAAGATATCCAAATGTGCAAGAGGACCAGGGGTATCACAAATGTATTGAAATATGATTCTCGAAAATCGTCAAGCTGATGCAACACACTCTTCTTCAACAATACTTCATATCATCTCAATAAAAGATGTTGGTCTCTCATATTCAAGTACATTTCAAAGCATATATTTCAAGCCTACACATGATTCTATATCTCATTCTGATGTTCACATGGATCCATTGGAATTATTCCTATACTTGAAAGAGATTTTATTTCTTCAAGTAGAGTAGGATATAAAAAATAATTAAAAAAAGGAATAAAATATAAGGTGAAACCCTCTTTTTAGGTGCCTGATATTGGCTCACTGATTGAAAACCTCCATGAGGTGGTCAATGGGTTGGAGAATAAGAAAATATCCTAGGTGGAAACCTCCTTTGAGGTGCCTAGGTAGATCTACTAGTTGAAAAATTCATTGAGGCAGCAAGTCGGCCTAAGAAAAAAGAAAAAGTAAATGAAAAAATGAAAATAATTTTATTTTCTCTCCATTTATCTATCTCTAATGAAAGCAATTGCTTTACAACCTTTGCAAGCAACAAAAAAAAGTTGGAACCAAAATAACAAGTTGGTCAAAAATCTAGTCAAAGGAATTCAAACTTGGACTTTCTCCTCCTTTGCGCAGATGATCAAAAACAACCAAGGTCATTCCAATCCATCACCCTCATCCATTTCCAACATACACCCATCATTTCCATGCTTTTCTCATTCACTTTCCTCGTTGTCCTAAAATGCTACAGGAAGTTTTGTTTTTTATACAGGAAGTCATAAATACATAGAGAATATTTTTTTGTATTATATCTCAAAAATCATTCATTCATTTGTTGAGTTTTTTAATGTGGTGATGCATATGGACGATGGTAACATGCTCAAGCAATTTCAACAAATTATGGTGCACAATTTTTTAGAAATCGACCTCCATCACCTACAACCATTTTTATTTCTTCTCAATATTCATGCATCCATTGGAAAATATGTTTTATGGAAAGGTTAATAAGGATGATGGTAACATGCTCGAAAATTTTCATGTCAATTTAGTGTATTTTTTGAGAGATATGGATAAAAAAATTCTCCTACAAGGGGGTTGTCCTGAAATGCTACAGGAAGTGGATCCGATTGGAGAAAGAGGAAAAAAGGTCATCTATCCTTTAGGAAATGCTGAGATATGTCCACCATATCCTCATAATTTATTTCCACACCCTTTGAACTCTTCTCCACTCTAATTTTCACCTTTTTCCATGGAAAGAACCCATTTTCACCCCATCCTCCATCCCTTCCACCACAAAAAAGGACTTGGATCCTTGTCAATGGATTACTCATGAATTATAATTATTTTTAAAGGTATCACTTGAATGAAAAAATTATCCTAGGAGGGTCTATGTGACTTCTATAGGAAGACACAAAATCTTGTAGTAGTATGCACAAGCCCTCCAGAACCACAACAAAAATCACTTGGAAGCACCCGAATGAATAATTTATCATCATGAAACATTGAAGGGTCATATCCTTGATATTTTGTATCCACAAAACGTTTTCAAGGTTATAAAGGAGTCACTGATCATCTCCAACACTAGCATCTTGATCCACCATCAACAAGACCTACATTGACAGCTTTGATCAGTCAAGAACATCTCAAAAGAAAAATTTCAAAGAAAAGCCAATGCATAGAGCAACGAGCATAAGAAGATGACACCTCAAGAAGCCAAAAAAACATACATTACCTCTATTCAGTGGCAAAATGCAGCCATAAAACTATCAACACATCAGAAAGAAACCTCTGATAATAAGATCATCAATAGAGGATTCGTAATCACCAAAGGGAGCTTGAACTGTCATATCGGTAGCCTCCGCAACTACAACAACATCCTGCATAGAAGAAATACTCCCATGGGAAGGCACAAGTATGAAATTTTGTAATCTCACCCTTTGAATATATTTTAGCTTAAGAAAAAATAAAAAGTATGAGAAGGAAAGGTATTTTATAGCCAAACTTAATAACAATTAGGCTCATTCTTATCTAGCAAGTCGCTTAACGTTTCTCCAAAGGACAACCACATATGTGGGAAATAAATGAGATAAAAGTGAAAAAATAGTTAATAAAGTGAGATTTTATTATGGATTTCAAAAATTAGTTTGGGGCTAACTCAGTTAACTCAAACCACTTTCAGTTTATTTTGCATGGAATAGAAAAAAGAAAAAAATGGAAAAATAAAAAAATAATGAAAAAATCAACAAAAAGGTAAAAATAAAATAATAAAAATGTTCGCTCAGCACCTCTTGGCATGCAAGGAATAACTTGTACAGGATTCAGGTTGATAGGTGAATGAGAGATGCTATAGGAATAACAAAGTTTCTACAGGAAGAACATATTTTCTACTGGGAGAACGAATTTGGTACAAGACGGAAAATTTCACCCAAAAAAGACACGAGAGCCTTGAGAAGCAAGGAAATATTTAAAGGTAAAATAAGTAAAAATTTCTTCTCTCAAAATTTTGGCATAAGGAAGAACCTCAATCATCAAGAAAATTACCCTAAAAATTTACAGTTTGGTTTCTAGTAATAGAAAACAGTGGGATTCGATGAGCCTTTGCTTAATTATATGGTGTGTTGAATAGGGAAAGGGGGCATGTTGTAAGTTTTCTTTCCTCAACCTTGGAGCAAGACTGTCAAAAATTCATTTTTCTACAACAACCTCATCTGCACAGGAATCTACAGGGTCTGAAAATTTTCTACAGGAAAGTCACAGGTTGCTACAGGAAGCTTGGTAGTGGACATAATTACCCTCAAATCCTAATAAGGAAGAAAAAAGCATGAGGGAAAGGGTACGTACAAATTTTACCCACCAATACTTGGCATGGAAACCCTTTAAACTATCTCAATTCTCAAAATCATAATCTGTTGTTGCCACATATCTAAATCTTAGTAAGAAATATCAGTGAATTTGTGTCATTAAGGATAAAGTGCCTTTGGTTACATGTTGAATTATTCCTTCTCCTTAGCATGATAAAAATAACATTTATTCTACCTTTTTTTCATAAAAACTCTCACTCCTATAGTAGGAAAGAGAATCTCCTTGTTACACATTGATAAAAATTTATTCAAGTCATCAGAGGGGGAGAATAAAAAGCTAATTCTGAAACACTAAAACCAAGAGGAAAAATCACGAATAATGGGAAATTGAGATAAACAAAAATATTTTCAAATAGGGGAAGTTACATCCACATCACTATGGAACATCATAAAATTCGCCTAAGGCATAAAATAAGAACAACAGGACAAGAATATGGATAGGTTGCTCAGAGGATGAGCAACAGTTTCAGTAGGGGGGTATGTTGGGCCTCTAAATTAGACACAAATTAAGGCTCGTCTAACCTTTAATGGGCACATAAAGGATATATTAAATCTCTCCTTCTACACTTGATAATGTTTTTTTAGCTTCAGTATGTTCTTAGTAAGGTTTAGAGATAATTTCATATTTGTACCTAATTTTATTTATTTTTGAGGAATATTATGAGAATATTGGGCATATTATGAATATTGGAGGAGGAGATAATCTAGGTACTTTCTTCCTAGTACATAAGGATAAATATTGGAGAATAAATGAACAAAATATCATGAAATTATTGTGAGATCCTAGAACTCCAATGATTGATAAAATCTAGGAATGTGTTCCCTGTCATTTAATGCAGATTCCTAGTGTTGGAAACATGATCCACTATTTGATGGATTTTGGAGGAAAAATGTTCCTCCTTTTAATGAGAATTATTCCTCATAATTTTGTATAAGTACCAATTATAATTGGCCTCTAGGGGCATGCATTAATTAGTCTTATTGTGGAGAAAACTTATTTTTTTCACCTCCACTATCATTTCTAGTAGGGTTGTACATGGATTAATTCAAATAATAAAGTTTGGTGACATTTTTAACTTCAAAAGCTTAGTTTCTTCCCTAGGAATCTGATTCTCCTTGGGCTTGGCCATCCCAGGAGCCTCAATTTCCTCTTGGACAATTTCTTTATGTCCTTTGAATTACTTTTTCACTTGCATCTCTTGTTTATGCATATATTGTTCATGCTTCTTTTGTTGTAGGTTATATTGGTTAAATGGTTGAAGTTATTTTTTTAGGCTATTTACAGAGTCAGAAGAATTATTCATCCTTATAATGGATTTTAAAAGTCATATTCATCATTGAGCTACATGGATTGGGTTACTAGTTCATGAATTTAGGATTTCTACAAGCCCCTTTTAGCAAAATAGTAGTATTTTTCTGTTAATTTTTAGAACATGTTAATAGTCCTAATTTGAGTTGATTCCACTTGGATTAGGTCATAAGAACATTAAATTTAATAAAAAAATTCACCCATTTCATTTTCACTTGATTACGTTAGTCATTTGATAGGTTAATTAGCTCACTAGTTCTTGAATTTCCAGTTTTTAGAATAGTAGTTTTCGGTTATTTTTTAGCACGTGTTAACATGTGTATTTTGGAGTTATTCCATTTCGAATGGAGTCCTCAGAAATCCTAATTAATAAAAAAAAAATCCCATCCAGTTTTCATTTGATTTACTTGTCCATTCGGTGACTTATATTCTCCTATAGAAAAAACAGGACTTTGTGTAGCACCTACAGGACTTCCTGTAGCACTCCTATATCACATGTAAACATGACCAGAGTTTCTCCCAAAACATGGGTTTTGTTTCTTAGGCTTGAATCATGACCCCTAAGATTTATATCCATGATTGAGGAATAATAAACACCACTTATGGAATTCATTTTTACAAAGTATGTTAGGCCTATTTATTTGAATTCATGCTCTTAGGAATACAATCACAAAAATGCTGATTAATCTCTTTTCAAAGTAACATTTCCATTTATGCAATTAGTTTAGGATTTTATTTCATGAAATTCACGTGATTACATCATATCAACTAAATGAGGACACATTGTATGCTGCAGATATATTGTCGACACCTCTTTAGTTTGTACGAACCCTAGGTTGATAATTAAAGTTGGTAGCCTTGGGAGTTGCAACATTCTTGTTGCAATAATGAGGCTCAAAACATCCTGCCCAAAAAATTTTGAAACAACCATGAAAAAAACCATGTGTAGATCCACCTACCATCCCTAGGCAAGTCCCCCATCCTTTGGTTCGCCCAACCATCCTTAGGTCTACATAAAAAAAAAATCGAGGTATTGTCGTAAACCTCATTCAGGGGGGCTATGACCCCCTTTGCAAACCCTCGAGTAGGGGGGGACATCGGCCCACTACAACCTCACTGTTGTGCTGAGTTACTTTCAAAAATAATAATCACTTACCAAACATTCTCCCACTTGTTATTTTTGTTCCACATACGGGGCGCAAGAGTATACAACCATCAGTCCATGTCTACAATGCCCTTTGTTTCTCTAAACAAACAAAACTTCTCAATGCTGAAATACTTTTTCAATGCATATGCAACATTCTTCAAAGTGTTTTCCTTTACTAGTAACACCCTTTCATCTTCAATTATATCCCTCACAAAGTGATATTAAATATTGGTAAGCTTTATCTTTGAATGATAAGTAGGTTTCTTAACTAATAAAATTGCACTTTGGCAATCGAAATCTATCCTTATAGCACATTTTACTAACCATATACCTAAACACAATCTCTGCAACCCAATTACTTTCTTTCTTGCATGAGTAGCTACCATATATTCATCCTATGTAGTTAAAACTGCCACTATAGACTACCTCTTGCTCGTCCAACTGAATTTTCCTCCAAATAGGTTAAACACATACCCACTTGTAGATATTCCTTAAACCACATATACAACCCATTTTCACCAAAAAAACCACATATGTCCAAAAATTTCCAATCATGGTATTCCATGGTAGCACAAACCATAATCACTAGTGCCACACAGATTCTTGAAAACTTGATTTACTACAATCCATTTCTCCTTCTGTGGTTTTGACATAAACCTGGTCAACACTCCCACAACATGTGCAATGTCTAGTTTGGTGTAGATATTTACATAAATAAACTACAAACTGCACTCACATATGGAACACAAGACATGCAATCTTCATATGTCTCGGAACATTTCTTTGTAGAGAAATTTACACCTACAAGAATAGGGACCTTCACTAGTTTAGTATCCTTCATATTAAAGCTATGTAATATTGTCTCAACATGTTTCCTCTCGGTTAACCAAATATTCATATTTTTATGATCTCTTTTAGTTCCCATGCCTAAAATAAAGTTTTTAACACTAATATCATTCAATTCAAATATAGATGGCATTTGGGTCTTCACATCCTAGATAATTTCCTTGTCATTTCCAGTCAATGGCATATCATCCACATACAAGACCAAATAAATAACTTGATCACAAATAATTTATAATACACAGAGTGATCCATTGGGGGGATTAGGGATGGAGCTACTACCCATGGTGGCCTAGGGTTTATCCATCACTCCAAAGACAAGAGTCGTTCATGGCTCTTCCTACCCATCTCTGTGACGATGCTCCTAGATTCTGCGAGGTGCAGAGGTTGTTAGACGTGGAGGTTAACGATGGGGGGGGTTGATCCTCCCCATACATCTCACCCACTTGCAAACAAAGAGATAGTGGGATCTAACTCCACTCTTCAAAACGATTCGGACGTGCAAGGAGACCTCTCAGGGATGCTA
This sequence comes from Pinus albicaulis, assembly GCA_034641835.2. Lineage (NCBI taxonomy): Eukaryota > Viridiplantae > Streptophyta > Pinopsida > Pinales > Pinaceae > Pinus > Pinus albicaulis. The sequence continues at coordinate 823,038,634 of CM076573.1, read as the reverse complement.
GATCCTCTAACAAACTCGCAATCGGACAAAAACACTGAAAGGAAATCATCCTTCAACTAGGCCTAAAATTCTGTTTCAGCATCATATTCACATTCCTAGAAGACAAAAATCGAATCATGGAAGTCTGCCAGACTTTTCCTCAGAAACTGGGTGGAAATATTCAATCTTGACAAAGAAGACTTTAATTGGGCAGTAGTTTAGATCAGACTATACTCCCTTCCTTTGGACTATTGGGATGATCTATCTCTCAAATATATTGGAAATCATCTAGGAGAATTAATCAAAATTGCAGAAGAAACCAAGCTTAATCGATACACCGCCTATGCCATGATCTACATTTACATGCACTTAGCCAAATCCCTCCCTGACTCGATAAGTCTGTTCCATGATGATTTTTAATGGGTTCAAACTATTGACTATGAACATGTGCCTTCTTTTTGTTGCAAATGTCATGAGCGTTGGCACCTCTTCATAGATTTCCCCTTCAATCAAACCCAGAAACCTAGTTTAGCCTCAGACAACACAGATCTGGATGGTGTCACCAAGATGACTAGTTGCAAATGGGATACAAGAAAGCCCACTTCTACCCCCAAGGCCTCACACCCATATACCAGCAACAATTTTGATGTTCTATCTATCCAACCCTCCTAGGAAGCCCCCATATCTTCACCTCCTCAGCCTCATGTAAAGCCTGTCAGTCCATCTCTAGATGCAGGCCATCTCCAATCTGGTCATATTCATCCCTCTACTACCCCTACCTCTAAACAAAAGCAGGCTCTAGCCTCTCATGGAAATAAATCCAACAAAGGGAATAAAGTTGAGAAGGAGCAACCCTCCGCCATGAACGATGAGACAGACAACATTGACTTCAGTGAGCTTGACATATTAGGCCTGGAGGAAGCATGCAAAAGACAATAATATCACATGATTCCCACTCAATAGAACCAATGCCTTGAGGAATTTTTCTCTAGATCTCAACAACTTGCAACTCTTGGCATCCAAGGAGGCACCTTGCTAGATACAAAAAAAATCATGAAAGAGTCCAGAAAAAGAGGGACACGCACTGATATTCAACACCTTATCATGCTTGGAGACCATCTCGTTGAATCAGGAAGATATCCCAAGTTAACCAGGTTCCATGCCATCGTCCCTCATAGTTCTCAATGAAGGTCATCTCATGGAATATCAGAAGGCTCAACAACCCCTCCAAGCACCGACTAATCAAGAAAATAATTTCCCAAGAAAAACTCACCATTTTTTTCATGCATGAAACCAAATTCTCTAGCACCATGCTGAACACTATTCTATCCATATTATGGAATGGATGTAGCAACACTGTTGTCGATTCTCTTGGTGCCTCAAGATGCTTAGCCATTGCCTGGATCCCTCTCCAAATTACCCTAAATAACCTTCATGCTTCTCACAACTTTATTCAAGCCTCTTTCCATATCCTTTGTACCAAAATTAATGTCCACATCACCAATGTTTATTTCCCCCAACCAATAGCTCAAAAAATATAACTCCTGGGCTCCATTGAGAGAATTAATTCTCAATGAACCTACCCTCTTTGGGTATTGGGAGGAGACTTCATCATGGTCACTAGTTTGGAGGAAGAAAGAGGAGGCCGCTCCAAGCTTGAAGCAAATAGCCACCAATTCAAGGAATTCATACAAAACAACCAGCTCATTGATCTATAGACTTCCAAAGGAACTCGCACTTGAAACGATCGCCAAGGAGGATCCCACCAATTTTCCTTGTGCCTTGATAGATTCCTCATTTCGGAAAATTCCATCTATCTAGGTGGTGACAAAATCTCCACCATTTTCCCCGCGTCAGGATATGACCATTGTCCTATATAGATACAATGGTCCAGCCTTGGAGCATCAAGCAAAAAACCCTTTTCCTTTGAACAATTTTGGTTTACTCATCCTGGCTTCAAGGAATTGTTTACCAATTGGTGGCGCAACATTGCCCCATCGATGGGCTCCAAAATGCTCCAATTCCAGCAGAAACTCAAAGCTCTCAAAACCCAACTCAAGCAATGGAATCAGTCATCCTTCGGCAACATCTTCAAAAATAAGTTGGAGTTGGAAGCTCAGATGGCCTATATCCAATAACAGATCATTTTGGAAGGGCACACAAATGATTATGCTAACTAGTAGAAAGAGCTCATGGGTTGATTGGAAGATCGTAGGCAACAGGAAGAAATTCTATGGAAACATAAATCCAGAATCCATTGGCTCAAAGAGGGGGAAAAACCCCAAAATATTTCCATCACTTAATCATCTAGCGCTGAATGCATAACCACATCTCAATCCTCAAGAATGTACAAGTGGACATGCTCGAAGCACACAATGATATTGAACAAGAGTTTCTAAGCTATTTCAAGGACACTCTCAAAGAACCCAACATAAATAGTCAACCTACCATCAATAGAATTACCCAACACATCCCAAGGATAATCAAAGAGGAACAAAATAAAATGATGTTATGACCCACCACATTGTAATAGGTTTAAAAAGTGATGTCGCAGCTCAAATATGTGGAAGCCCCAGGCCTAATTCACTTCACATCCAACTTCTTTCACTACTTTTACGATGAAATCAAGCAGGGAATTTAGGATCTAGTTGAGGAATATAGAAGCATGTATTGGATTCTACTGGCCCTCAATGCCACCTTCCTTACTTTGATACTGAAAGAGGAACAAGAGACTAATCCAAGTAATTACAGGCCCATAGCTCTTTTCAATGTCATCTACAAGCTCATATCTAAAGTTATTTCCAACAGGCTCAAACCGATTCTCCCTCTACTCATATCACCAGAGCAAACATGGTATGTGGAAGGAAGAAAAATTTTGGATGACATCATTATAATGCATGAAGTCACCGACTCTCTGAAGACACAGAAAAATCCATATATGCTTCTCAAAATTGATCTCTCCAAAGCCTTCGATAGACTCAGCTAGACTTATATCAGACACGTGCTACTGGTCTTCGGCTTCAGTCCTACCTATATCATGTGGATCATGAGTATGCTCTTCTCCCCTTTCTTCTCCATTCTTTTCAATGGTTCACCCTCGCCGACCTTCACACCCTCAAGGGGCATCTGTCAAGGTGACACTTTCCCCTTTCCTATTTGTCGTCATGGTCAAAGGTTTGGGCCATCTAGTTTGTCATGCCATCACCTCTCAATCCCTCAAAGGCATATCCATTCACAAAAATCCCCCTCCATCCCATCAAAAATTTGTGGATGACAACATGTTGTTAGGCCATCCTTCTGTCCAAGAAGCCCGCTCTTTCAAAGAATTTCTCAATTTCTTCTCTGAAGCTTCTGGAGCCACTATCAATGCTTAAAAATCACATCTCTTCTTATTTAATACCCCTGCTGTCATCCAACGCAACATCGTGAGGACCCTTGGTTTCTCCATTACCCCTCTTCCCTCAAAATATCTAGGAGCTATGCTTATAGATTATGAAATCAAGCATACTTCATGGAAGGAGCTATTGGAAAAGCTAGAAGTAAGACTATCCTCTTGGACCCATCGAGCCCTTAACATTGCTAAATGTCTTGTGCTAATCAATTCTATTCTCCAATTCATGACTCTATACCTCTTCTCAGTGCCAAAAGCTCCAAAATTGGTTTTTAAATCCATCTGCAACATTCAGCAAACCTTTCTTTGGGGTGGCAGTAAAGACTCCAGGAAATGGGCTTTAGTTAAATGGTCTGAGGTTTTCTCAACCAAACACTTGAGAGGTTTGGGCCTGAGGGATCTAGGGCAAAGCAATATCATCATGGGTACCCACATTTGGTGGAAATGGCTATCCAATCCCCAGGGCCCACACATTGCGGGAACAACTTTGGGCAGCTAAATATGTAGGAAATTGGCCTCAAGAAGATCTCATATGTTACAACTTGGAATTCATGGGCTCCCAAATCTAGAAAGCGACCAATCAACACACGTTCCTAATCCAATCCCATATTTTTTGGGAAATTTTCTCAGGATCATAGGCTCGTCTTTGGGAATACTCATGGTAGAAACATCCTAAGCTGGCTACTCTCTTTCATAAAACCAAGTGGAAATATACTCTCTAATGTAGGGAGAACAATCAAATCAATCATTTCTGGACAATGCCAAACATTCAAGGATTCTGCTAATGGCTTCCCATCATTCAGTGGGAAGAAAATTGGCGCGAGGAAATCGATGATGATATTTGGATGGAACTCATTAAAAAGAAAAATAGATGTTCAGAGGGATAAAATATCCTCAGATGTGTCCATACCCCCCAAGGAATCTTCACTACCAAGGAGGCCTATCACCTACTCCATCCAACCAATCCAAATCAAGCTGACAAAATTTGGGCACAGATATGGAATTCCATCATATGGCCAAAATTCTTCACTTTCCTATGGCTGCTTAGAAAACGTCGTATATTAACTTGGGAAAATATATTAAAGAAAGGGTTCTTTTGCCCCTCATGGTGTTCTAATTGTCAAATTCAGGAGGAAACCATATACCATCTTCTCAACACGTGCCCCTTTTCAATCTCTCTTTAGGACAAATTCGCCATTCTCTGTTGTAATACCAACATAAAGCGAGGGGATGTCATCAACACCATCTGCCACTAGAAGAAATCCCCTTTCACCAGCAACCTCCTCAACTCTTTATCACTGCTAATCCCTAGCCTTCTTCTTTGGAAAATTAGGAAGGAGAGGAACAACCACATCTTCAAATACCAAGAAACGGCTGAAGAGATTCTATGGAACAAATTCTACAACAACATAAATGAGATCTTAGCCCTGCGACAATGGAAGGACAAGGATCTCCCGTCTCAGCCGTCAAAGAACCAAATATGGGCCAACTGGAATCTCTCGATCCCTTACAACTCAGCAGTGTCCTCCTCCTCCAATCGTCCGTTAGATTCTCCTAGATCTTGGAGCCCTCCTCCTAATGATAATTACAAAATCAACTTTGATGGAGCCTCTAAAGGAATCCAGGTGAAGCTAGATTTGGAGGAAGTTATCCCTTGCTAATATTCTTTGTATCCATTGGTAGGGATACCAACAACTCCGCAGAGTTGGAAGGTCTCCCACAAGGCCTCAAGCTTTCTTAAGAGAAAATTTTATTTCCCATGGAGGTTGAAGGGGACTCTCAGATCATCATCAATGTTGCCCAATGTCTTCTTCATGGCTCTTCCTCTTCCAAAATTTCAAATATTTGGAGGTTCGCCTCGAGGATGGAGCATCTTGAATAATGGTTTCACCTCCACAAGGCCATCTACTTCAATCATGTGTGCAGATCAGCTGATGAAGTTGCTGATCTCCTTGCCAAGAGAGGCATGGATCAAGACTCTCCCCTTATCTCCTGCAGATTTCACTCCATCTCTGATGAATCTCTATGCACTTCTTGCACTCAACTGGTGCTCAAATTTCTTCAACCCCCAGATGCGGGTGTTTAAGTCACTTGATTTTCCTGGCCACCTAGCCTCACCGTGCGAGGGCTTCTGTCCTCGCCATGGGTATGCACCTGCATCCCACGTGAGGGATTTATACTTTCCCCACTGGGAAGGACGTCGACACCTAGAGAATTCAATACTGCATACTATACCTTGGCTCCTACAATCTATTCTTTGGCCATTTATGGCCAGTGGCTCCAATTCTCATTCTCATTCACTCTAGTTTTCATTCTAGCTATCATTCTCATTCCGTCGTATTTTCAAGCCTTTGTAATCTTCTCTTCAAGCCTTTGTCTCACCTCCACCTTGCACGCTCCACCTCAACCAAATTCTGAGCTTTCCTTACCTGCCTTGCAATCCTATCATTCCATCGATGCAATGTCGTGCCGACACCATATGAGATGCCACCGTAGAGGAGGCAGAGGCTCTCCCACTCGCCCTCCAGCTCTGGCTATGGCAAAACACTCATTTTCCTTCTTTGTGGTTGTGGAATATCCAAAGGTATTTGACCCTCAATTTCTCTCCACTCATATTTCAATTCACTTCCCGAAGGCGTAGCATAGCTATTCCGGCTCCAGCAGCAAGAAATGCCCCTGCAAGTTGGCTATTTCACACTCCTCCTCCCCTCGGCCAAGGAAAACAATTGGTCATCCTATCAAAAGCATGGAGGATGCTTCAGATAGTGGTGGGAGTAGCTCTACGGAAGGTGCCCAGCAAAAAGTCACATAAGGGGACAAAGGTGCATGCTCAACTTCAACTCTAGAGTTGTCTTCCCCAACTCTCCAAGAAGGATGATGCCTTTTCAAACTATGGATGCTTCATCGTTGAAGAAACTCCTCAAATGGAGCATCATGACACATAGTACCGGTAGCTTCAGAGCCATGACTCTCCTCTTTCTCATTTTTACATGCTTCTCTATTGTTTTGTTGTCTATATTTATATTTCCCAGCAAACTCAGTCACTCAGGTCTATGTTAAAAATTGGTTTCCCCAAGAAGGGAAACACTATTTTTGAAATTATGAACTCACTAAGGGTTCATTTCCCCCTGAAGGGCAGCCCACTTTTTGAATTTTTGAAATATCTTCATCCAATAGGGGTTGGCTAATTTAGAAACCCCAGTTATGAAGCTCAAATATATTTTTTGTACAATATAATAGAATTTAGCATTACTTAGAAAAAAAAATACACAGAGTGATCCAATTTTCTCCTTGTGCAGTCAACTCTATGTATATATGTATCAATTTATTTATACCACATCGTTGGTGATTTATTTAACCCATACAAAGACTTCTTTAACGTACATACCAATTCCTTCTTACCCGTCACTACATAGCCTTTTGTTTGATTCATATATATCTCTTATTCTAGATCCCCATGTATGAATGTTGTCTTCATATCCATTAGTAATACGTCAATATCAAAAGCAACAAAAACAAATAAAAGTAATCAAATAAAATCTAACTTGGAAGCGCGAGAAAAAATATTACCAAAATCAATTGCCAACACCTCGGAATAACCTTTCACTACTAACCAAGCTCTGTATTTCTCCACTTCTCCTTCTACATTCGTCTTCTTACTAAACACCCATTTCCCATTAATGGGTTTTATTCTAGCTGAAAACTCTACTAGATCCCAAGCCTTATTTTTTTCCAACCTACCATTTATTTAACCATAGATTTCTTCTAGAGTTTTCCACTCTTTGAATTCAATACCTTCCCTGATATTTTTTGGATCATCATCATTAACAAATAAAGAAAAAAATGAGTAGAAATTAGATGGACTATAGCTCTCTTGTTTCCTTCTTTCCCAAATTGATCTCCTAAAAAAAAGAGTGTGTGGTTCTTCTTCTTCTGATTCCTATTCTCTTGTGGATTCTGAAATCTTCATCTTTGGATCAAACTCTATCTTCTATAGTTTCTTTTCCCTTGGTATAACTTCTTATCTTGTGGAATATTTCACTTTTCTACATACTACATGCTGAATGGTACTAATAAATATTCTAATTTAAATTTCCCTTGAATTAAATTAGAAGAAAATTGTAATTCCACATAACAAGACAACTTGAAAGAGTTAAGAATTAAATTGAATTATTTGGTTCAATTAATTGGAGTTTAGGGTCTAACTTGAGTCATGTAGAGTGCCTCCTAATTTATAGTATCCCAGTTTGAGTTTATTTTGAGTTGTAATTAATTAATTCAGTAATTTGTATTAGAGTGAGTTAAACTAGTTCAAATTGTTGGAGGAACTAGTGGGAGGCCGAGTAGTGGGGTGTGTACTCTATGATCAACCAGTTGAATGAGAAATCAACCATAAATAACTCATACGTGCGTGATATATGAGTTACCCAGTTGATATTGGAGTTCACGGGTAGTGTATTATAAGTTGTATAATCATCCAAATTGTACAGGTGGTGCATGCATTGAGAGGAAGGCCTATGACGGATTTTGTTTTTGTGGATAAGGAATTTATTAATTAATAGGGGCTAATTCCCAAGGAAACATTGCAAGGAAATAGGGACCTCGAGAAGCATAAAATTGGTTAATTATTGGCCAAGGCTTGTCTACGAAGTAGTGAGATAGATAGAGATAGTGTATAGGTTGCTCGGAATTAAGCAAAGCATTGTAATATTCTAATATTTTATGACTAATGCAATATATAGATAGCAGGGTTTTTAGTTGTGGCTTTCCCCAGGAAATCATTGTGCAATGTGTTGATTGAATTCTTTCTCTTGTATGCTTTTTGATTTCACAATCATTTAAATTGTTTCCATTGATGAGTAGAGTATATTGAAGTCTATTGTTTTATTAAATTACAATTAGAAATTTGAATCTACAAGGAATTTATACATGGTATCAGAGCCAAAATAAATATAGAAGAGAAGAATATGAAGTTATCTTTGCAGGAGGAACGAGTTTTGCAGATCTATTCTTTAGAGCTAACAACAGGTTCATTATGGTGTTCTATGGTTTAACGCTCAAGTATGTCCTTGAGGGTAGAAAAAAATTCATTGTTTGGAATGAGTAGATGGAAGCAGTCACATAAGATAATGGGTTGAAGGAATACATTGATAAAAATTTTACGAAACCAGCAGTTGCGGTTGCACATGGGGGCTTCACTCAATAAACCTCTAACATATCACGTGTGATCATAGCATATTAAACAACACCCTTAATTTGAGTACATATTGGAAAATACCCCTAAAAGTCACATTATTTAACCCCCTACCAATATAAACCCAATACACCTTCCCAATTTAAAAATCCCCTACTTTCACTATATATTGTAGGTATCCATTTTTTTATTAACATTTTCTATACCCCTTTATATTTTTTCATTAACTTTGAGATCCATTTTTTATACCTGCCAATATGAAAACCCTTTATCCCTTATATATCTCCCAATATATTGTTTCATTTTTTCCTCATTATATATCCCCCAATATGAACCCACGTGCTATGGCATTGCTCCCGCAATGAATCCCCCATGCGGATGCATGGGCTCTATTAGAATGGAAGAAGAATGCATCCAATGCAACAAGGACCTTATTGGAAGGAGTTCGAGATCATATTTTCTTGAACATTCATCGGGAGAGACTCCATATAAAATTTCAAATGCCTTGGAAAACTTGTTTCATAACAATAGTGACCATAGGAAGTTGGCACTCAAGGACAAACTAAGGAAAATCAAGATGGAAAAGGGAAACAAAATACCACATTACTTGAGCAAGTTCACCCATTGTGGGAATGAACTTGGGATTTTTGGTGTTATATTTTCTGAATATGATCTAGTTATCCTGGTAGTTCTAGGCCTTCCCAAGGGCTGTTACAACTACCAATATTTGGTAAATGGGAGGGATAAAATAATAGAATGGGAAAAATTGTGGTTTGACTTGGTGCAAGAAGAGATAAGACGGAACACTAGAGATGGAACCTGATCCAATCATGATGATGAGGATAATTTTTCCTTGTATGGAAAGGAAAAGAAATTTAAAGGAAATAAATCCAAATCCAAAGGAGATTCTGGTCAAGAGGGTATAATATTCCAAATCTGGAACAGCTCAGCAAGCCTGCTGAAATAACGCACTCCTAAGAATATTGTGCATAGAAAGGAGTTTTCACCTCCTGTATTCCTTATATCAGCTTATTTAAGATCTAAATCCAAAAGGAGAGAAAAATAAAATCAGACTAGGTGGGTTAAACAGATCTCCCACAAATTAGTCTAGCTGAAAATCACCCAAAGAGAGGGGTTGCATCTCTATGCAAAGGACTGCTTCAGAAATAACACAGATCCACTGAATTACATTAGGAGGCTGATATGGAGGTTAAGAAATCAGATTTAAAATATAAAATCAGATTTAAATTATAGCCCATACAATGTACAAGAGAAAGAATGAGACAATACAGGAAAAATCCTCAGAAATGAGGTGCTACAACCATAAGAAAAGACTGCATAACCATGACAACATTATTTTTAGAGGCTGAAGTAGTTGTTTATTAATCTTCATATCTAGATCAGATCTATGCATAAAAATTGAGATCTAATACATATTTGTGTACAAGAAATGCTGATCTATACATTTTCAGCTTTGTGCCAAACATGGAAGCATATCGAGGATCAGATCAAAGCTTGCAAATCTGCACGATTCCAAATTTATGAATAATACAATGGTACGTAATTTAACTTTGAAAAATAATGGACTTGATGGCCAATCCATGGATCACCAATAAAGAAAGAAGAATTACACACTGCAGATCTTCTCCAAAATGACAAAACATTCTTAGTTGTAGATCTGCAAATAACACTGTCCAGGGAAAGAAACAGCGTTGTAGCCTCTGAGAATGATTTGGCTTGATGCCAAGATGTAGATCTAAAGCACAATCAGCTAATGAACTCTTCCAGGAGGTTAAAAGACACACTCACTGAGAAGAGCCACTAGTATAAGCTAGATCTAAGCAGATCTAGTGTCTTCCACTGCTGCAACTCAAAAGGATAGCTCAACTCTCAACAGGAGTAGCGTTGTAGGTGTAAGGTGAGCTTGGCCTAAAAGCCTGATGTGGAAAAGATAGCACAAGTCTCCTCCAAGAGCTGCTCAAGGAGGGAGGTGGGATTCCTGAACAGGAAGACCCAACAACGGATGTATGAGAAGACAATGCCTTCAGAAATGATAATCTTCAACAACCCTCTCTTATTGATCTCCTCCTCCTTTTATAAGATTGGAGTCTTGGCAAAACCCTAAACCACTTCATTGATTTAGCCTCTTTCACATTTAGAATCTCCTTTTGGAACTGCGCTGTCCCTCAAGGAGGTTCAATGCATCTAGACTGCGATGTTGACTTGGTCAAAGGTGACCCATTCTTGTGATTTAAACCCATTCACACCTACAAGATGTAATTTACATAGCCCATATATGTCTCTGTTCACATAGGCATTGATTTATTCTTAGTTTTCAGGAGTTTTACATGTCCTCCTTTGCAATTTATTCATCAATCGTGAAATGTAAAAATAAACAAGGCAAAATTAATATTCCTATTAGCTACAGCTAATTTAGGAATATTATGTCTCCCCCTCCCAAATGTTGCTTGTCTTCAAGAAACTACAAGGGTGCTGAAAAATCTCCCTTCTCTTGTTAGCTCCCCATACTTTGCTAGATTGATTGAGATACAAAGGTACAGGGTAACATCAAACCAAGCTTTGGAATCCTAGGACCTAGCCTTCCTGGATTCGAAGAGGGATCTCTCTAGTAGGTGCAAAGATGTGAACTTGTTTGCTGATTAGGGTTGATTTTAGGCTAGATGTTAAGTGCAGGGTATTTTGATTGTTTTTGGTTGGGTATGATGCTCAGATGGGTTTAGATAGAAAACAAGGGAGATTGTTAAGTCATTGGGCAATGGAGTCAAACAAGTTCATGAATGAGTTCATCAATGGTTTCAAGAGCATTTGCAGGGAAATTTAACTTGGTTGGTGGATCTTTAAGGTTGTGAAGGATCATGAGATGGACATTAAACTTGAGAACAACAAGCTAATAAAGCAGCATAGGTATAATAACAAGCAAAACAATAATGTGTCCAAAATTGCCCAATTTTGGTGAGTAAACCCCTTAAGGGTTTTTAGAAACATGTAATGAAGCTTGAGCAAGAATTCCAAGCCAGGATTGGCCTTTTCCACGTTTTTCCGTCGGGCACCTCCTTTGGGCAGCTTTGAGTTTCCTTCGGGCAAATTGATTCAATTTCTTGTAGTGTTCGGTCATTCTCCTTTGTAGGCCCAAATCCTTGTTAGATTTCTCCAATTTGGTTTCCAAATGCTGATTTTCCCTCTCAAGCCAAGACTCTTTATCATTCTCAATTTCTAGAGCAAGTAGCTCCGTAACAGGGTATTTCTATGCACGGGTTGATTCCTCTTCTTTTTTCTTTTCCAATGCTTTTCTAAGACCAATGGTCCTAGGCCTCTTTCTTGCTGGTTTTTTTTCTTCATCATTATCCACATACTCACCCATGTATTCTTCTAGCCTCACTTGTGACTTTTGAGCTTCCCTTCTGTATTTGAGTGCCTGGGCCTCACAAATTGCCATCTGTCCGCTCATTTCTCTGTTTTGTATTTGCAAAAAATGGATAATGTCTTTTGACCTTTCTAGGCCATTTTCCAAGTCTTTAATCTGAGCCTCCTAGTCTTTCAAAAGAGATCTAAGAATTCTGGCCTCATCATCTTCAGCATCACTTTCTATTTGTATTATGTAAAATTCCTTCTCATGCTCATGCTTTCTCTCTTGTTGTTCAATATTTTCTTTGCCCTTGCCTTTAATGATTTTATTTCCTTTTGTTTTCTTGGGAAATTCTACATTGCTCTACTTTTTCAATTTGCCTCTACTCCTTAGTTCCCTAGTGATATTGCTAGTCACTGTCTGAGTGGTTTTCTTCTTTGTCGTTTTAGTGTTTTTAGCCTTTGCCACTTTTGATGAAGGAAGCATGGCCCCTTGCCTTGGAGAGGCAATAAGCACATGCTCCTGACTGTGTTGATGAGAAATGAGAGGAGGGGTCAACATTAGTACCTGGTTAATTTGATCCTTTATATTGTTGCCTCCTTTATTACCAAATTTGTTGCCTTTTTCACTATCACTGTTTTCAATTTATTCTTGTGGGCTGCCTCCTTCCTTACTATTTTTACTCTCCCTGTGGACTGCCCCTATCATCATTGTTTTTCTTTTTTTCATCATCAATTTCATCTTCACTTTTACTTCTTTCTTTTTGTTCACTTTTATCTATGGAAGATGTTTTTTCTCTGGAGGATGACTCATGAGAGGAAGGTGAGACATAGTGTGTGCAGGGCGAGGAAGGAGTATGAGGAGGATTTCGAGATGAATATGGAATAATTTTCAATAGCATGGAAGATGAAGAGGTGAAATCATGGTGAGTGATAAAGGTTTCCCAAGAAATTCCCTTTCGCTCCAGTTGGTGAGTGATGATGACCTTAACAAGGGAGTGATGGAAATAAGCTTGCCTTTTTGGCCCTTGATGCTCACAATTTCCTTTTGGAGGCATAATGACTATGCTATTTCTTTAAAAATTCAAAAAAAAAGCCCTTTGTAGATGAAATGAAGGTGAGGAATCAAAAAATCACTCTTATAGTTCAAGAACTGGATGAGGAGGCATAATTTTATGAGAAATACCGTGAAAAAGCCTTTATGTGTGATGAAGACTGAACTCTGGGAAAAAAATCGCAATTTTGGCATTTTCTATTGAAAATCTCACAGTTTTTCACTTTCTCACTTAGGAGCATATCACCATTGCACAGGAGCGTCGCTTCTAGTACAAATTTGCATTGTGAGCTCCTACAGGAGCGTAGCACTAGTGTACAGGCGCGTAGCACCAAAAAGGTCTTTTTGCAGCAAGGTTTTGGAAGCCTTCCTGGTGTCAGAATTGGGCTTGGGATGGCTCGTTGGAAAGCTACGGATGTATAATTTCCAAATAAAATTACGTTTTTTCATTTGGTGTTCATTTTTATGTTCGAAAATGGACTGTCCCAACATTGGTCAAAAATGGTGAATGCTAGTGCAGAAATGCAGAGTGATGTTGCAGGCCACTTTTGGATGCCTTCCTCAATTCAAAATTGAGCTCATGATAGCTCATTGGAAATATCTTCAATTCTAGTTGTTATTTGACTCATGAAGCAAGTCATTTGGATACTCCATCTGTGAGAAAATGAGATTTTCCCAAGGTTACCCCAACTATGCAGAAATTCTTCCGTGACACCTGTATTTTTGACATTTATCCCAAAACATGATACTTGTAAAAAATGGCTACTCTTATTGACAGTCTTATTATGGACAAAAACCTCTGTCACTTTTGTCAATTTCATCTCTGATTGGTCAAAAACATAGTTTGATGCAAAACTGGCCCTGGGCGTGACACATGGCTTGTCTCTTGGAATGAATTCTTGGAAAATGATGGGGGCGTGATTTTTATGAGTTGGAATGGCTTCATGATTGATGATATGACATACCATATGGATATTTTTCTCTTATTCCTCTTTTCCATAGCAAAACCTAGCTTAGTTGGAAGAGTAAAATAGGGTTTGGTGTAGGGGATTTAGGACTGCCTTGTAGAGGGAATGGAATGAAGGGAGGGGTTAAGGGTTGTCTAAATTCTTGGGGAAATTTTGGGGGATAGGGATAAATGTTAGGGAGTAGGGGAAAGTGGAATTTCAGGAATTGAGTGAGGGTAAGGGGTCCAAAATTTCAAAACACAGGCCTAGTCTTAAAAAGTGTCAATTTGTGGCAATAAACTAGGTTTTGTAGAAAAATGATGATTCTGAGGGATGGGAGTGATGGGAAGTGTTTATGAAGGAATTTTAAGGATAGGAGGAGGTGTAAGAGAATTATTATATAAGCCTTGTTGATGATTTAACCATGGAGGTCATGAAACCAAGAAAATTGCCTTTAAAAGCCCTAGTTTTCTCTGAAAATAGGCATGCTGCCTCTCCTTTGCTGCGGATGTCTTTAGTGATGAGTTGGCCTCTTACCTTACCTAGTTCTGTGCTGATAGCCACCTTGAGACCTCTGCAGAAATGTCAAAAATGGTTAGCTTTCCTTTGCATACTTTGTGTTTGGCCAAGGAGGCCTTCCTTGGAAGATTCTTTTGATCTTCTTTGGACAATCACTTGCTGATCTTCCTCCTCCTTGATTTTACTTTCTTGGCACATAGAAAAAATAGTGAATTAGATCATTCAAACAACCCTACAACCTATGAAACCCTAAATGACCTAATGGGAGGCTCTTTGGACTTGGCCTTTGTTTGAAAACTTGAGTTGGGATCCCTATGTGAAAAATGGTGACCTTAGGTAGTAGTGGAGCGGGTTTTTAGGGAAAGTGGAGGATAAATGAGAAAGGAAACGAATGAACTGGGCTTAGAAAATGATGGAAAAAGTGGCCTACATACAGTCTCTTTTTGTTCAGTAGTGTTTCTTGAGGATTATGAATAAGGAACAACTGCAGCAGCTTCGGGAACAGCAGCTGCTAAGGAATAGCAGCTTAAGGAACATTACTTTAGGGAACAACACTGTTTTAAGGAACAACACTGCTAAGGAACAACAGTTTAGGGAAAAACAATGCTAAGGAACAACAGGATAACCTTTTTAGGAAAAATCGATGAATATTTTGGTGAACTAACAGACTTGGAAAGATAAATGCAGTGAGAGTCCTAGAACTCATAATGTTTTTTGCAATTTTGCTCTAGAAATCTGGGTTTGTCAAATTTAGTCATTTTTGGATAAAATCAAAATTATGGATGACTAACATTGGCTCCATTTGGGGAGGACATCTGTCCTTTTAGGTGTCCAAAACCTCAGTTTATAGATCTCTGGCTTTTAGTAGATCAGTGCCTTATCCACTAGGCAGATTTCTTCTTTTCTTTTGTTGATGCTTGCTCGAAGCTGTGATATTAGTAATCTGAAAAAACATGATTAACATCAACATCATCTCTACCTACCCAACCTAGTTGCCTAACATTTTTTCTTCCTTGGGTGCATTTAAACTGGCAAACCCTTGACATTTTTCTTTTTCGAAAACAAAAATAAAACTATCTAACTGTAACCTTATCTCTTCCAAGAGTTTAGATTAGGCTAATGAACTCTTTTATTCTATACCTAGTCTACTCATTTTTCAAGATTAAGTTGTTTGACAAACTTTATTCTCTATCCTACTAACATGAAATTGAAACATGAGTAAACCAGGATTAAGCTATCTGATTTATCATGAGCTATGGCATTGAAACAAGTTGCACACAAAAATTATTTTTATGCCAACAAAACTAGAAAGTATAAGGGTAGTAATCCATAATTTGTTAGGCATCCCTATCCTTCTCTTTGGTTTATTTTTAAGCATGTGGAACCAACATTCTTCATTCCTAATCTATTTCTTTTGACAAGTCAAGTTCACATGATTTGACAAGCATCTTTTTCACTAACTTATCAGCGATAAATTGAAAACATGTTCAACCATGATTAGGCTAGATGACTAAACAAGAATTTTTGGCACAAGTAGTGGCATTTAGGCTTGCACACTTTTAGCATCACTATTTTTTGGGTATGGGGCTGTACCGCTTTTCAAATCTTCCCTCTTTTTCTACCTTTATTTTTTTTTTTGTTTTTGTGTTTTTTTTTCATTTTTTCCAAACAATATAGAAATAAAAAGATGCTCACAAGGCTGAGCTTATTTTGCATATCTATCTATCTATCCTAATCTAACCTATACATAATATACATTCATTTGGTGAAATATTTTTTCCAACATAGCTAATCAAGCAGATGATTCCATGAGGGATTTTGTTTCAACTCTTTGAGAGTGCTGAAGAAATAAAAATGCCACTTCCACCTTACTTGTTTTTGAACAGTAGTGCCTAAAATTTTCTTGAAATTTTGCATCAAACTTCTCTTGACATGTTTTACTCCTTCTTCAAGTGCCTCTAACAAATGAGCAAAGGGATCTTGAAACAATACCTGGCTTAGAGGATTTGAGAGATAAGCTTGATCCAAGACTGCTTCTTCCTTCACTTGGCTGAGCTTAGGACTCCTTTGTGAAAGAAAATCATCCTCTTCCTCATGATCATATGAACTGGTAGACTCATCATAGATTGAAATTTTGTCTTCAAGAAGTCCTAGTATGCTCTAATTTAGTGGATTGAATTCTGTGTGAAGACCATCATGTTGATGAGTAGGAGCATTCTTAGGTGATAAATATTCTTGAGAAAGAGGTACAACAACTTTTATGTGGTTGTAAATTTCCAAGCCCTCATCTACAATTTGAATTCCAATGGGACTTGGTGGCTGCAAATCTAAAGCTGAAGAAGATTCCGTGTCCCAAATTATTTCATCAACCATTTCAGAAAAATGTTTTTCACTTACAACTTTCTCAAGAAATTCTTTTTCTTCTCCAATTTCAAAATCAAAACTGAAAGACTGTTGATTCCCAATCACATGAAAATTATTTTTGATGGGCTGATATGAAGTGGAACAAAGGGTCAAAGATCCCTCACTTACTTCTGAACTTTCAAGGCTTCCCTCATCAGTGGAATAGGTGGCATGAATTTGCTTAATACTTTTTTAAGTTGATGAAAATGATCTTCCTCCCACAAACCAATTACTGATTTCTCTGCAAAGTTAGTTTCTATTTGGAGGATATCATCATCAGATTGATCAAACTTTGGAAACTCATCAAAATAAGTAGTGTCACCAATCAAACATATTGGATTATCAATTTTTTCTTCTTTGAATTGATCTACAAGTTCACTTTCTAATTTATGGTAGATGGATTTAGTAGGAGAACGAATGGGAATGTTTTGTTTACATGAAGGCTTAGAGGGTGGTTGTACTCTCAACATCTGATATATCTCTTCTTCAGTTAAAGGAGGAGGCATTTTCTATTTTCTTTGGATTGGGCAATGGTTGTTTTCCTTCTCTAGAGAAGACTGATTCTGAGGTTGGATATCTTCTTGAGCCTCATCTAGTAGGGGTGAGGAATCTTCACTTGTGCCTTCAGAGGGATCTTGTGGGTTTTCTTCTATACCTTGATTGATTTCTTCCTCAACTAACTCAACTAGGCTGTCATGATAGTTATCTTGAGAATAAAATTCATGAATTGATGTTAAGAGGTCTTTAGGATACAAATTTTCCAAATCTTCATCATTATCTATAAGGTATTGTATGATATCCTGAGATTGATCACAACAATTTTCAGCTAATGATAGAGATGGGAAATACCCTATATAGTGTTTATAAAATACCTTATGGAGATCCTTCAAAGAAAACAAGATGCCAGGTTCTAGCCATTCATACCAATTTCTTGCCTTACCTTCTAATGTTTCCATAAACATTTTCATGAGGCAGTCCTCGTTCCATTCAACCTTTAACCTCCATACATGTATATGAAAATTGATGAGATGCAACAAGGGGTCATCAACTTTTTCGTCTTGAAAGATAGGTAGGTTTTTTAACCAATTTATTTCAGGTATTTTGTGTGGGAATCCAGGGATATGATCCCTAATCATTGGGGCATATCTTCGTTGTATTCTTGGATCCATGTTTGTAAATTAGAAATGGTCACTAAATCTTTTCAACCAGTCTAGAGTTCTCTACCAGTGGAGTATTTAGGTCTTTTGAGAGTTGTGGAGTCGCTAAGTGGAGGGTTTACACTTTTTTTTCCACCATCAGCATGATTGCGATTGTTGAATGCATTCCCAAGGGAGTCTAAGAGGACTAGTGGGGTTAATAGGCCTACTAGAGGCTAGTGGAGTCACCAGGTGGATTCCCTTTGAAATTTTGAAGATATGTATACGATGGTCCACCACCATATTCTTGATAAAAAATCAATCTAGGGAGTACTTTTGGGTTTTTAGTTTCTTTATGTAGCCTTAATGAGTATCCCCTAACTAATTCATTATCTTGCTAGGATTGTGAAGTAATTAGTTTCTAATCTGGCTATGGGTTGTTTTTTACGTCAAACTAGGGATGTATATGAGTCTATAAGAGTTTGTCAGGCTACTATGAGCTCAGTCCCACCGTGATCGCCATTTATGTTAGCTCCCCGTAATTTGCTAGATTGATTGAGATACAAAGGTACAGGGTAACATCAAACCAAGCTTTGGAATCCTAGGACCTAGCCTTCTTGGATTCGGAGAGGGATCTCTCTAGTAGGTGCAAATATGTGAACTTGTTTGCTGATTAGGGTTGATTTTAGGCTAGATGTTAAGTGCAGGGTATTTTGATTGTTTTTGGTTGGGTATGATGCTCAGATGGGTTTAGATAGAAAACAAGGAAGATTGTCAAGTCATTGGGCAATGGAGTCAAACAAGGTCATGAATGAGTTCATCAATGGTTTCAAGAGCATTTGCAGGGAAATTTAACTTGGTTGGTGGATCTTTAAGGTTGTGAAGGATCATGAGATGGACATTAAACTTGGGAACTGCAAGCTAATAAAGGGCAGAAACAGAATCCTTTATATACTTGTAAACTGAGGGAGTTAGAAGATATATAAGCATAGCAAGAGAATCAAAGGCTTAAGCAAAACTGATCCATTTGATGTCAGACTGAAAGCAGATAATCAACCAAGACAACATTCAGATAAAACATAGAAAGGCAAAACTTATTGAATCTTTCATGGGTTTTATCATCAAGGGCAGGAAAAACATTTAAGTTGCATAAGTAACTATAACCATAGAATAAGAGACAAACCCTATCATCCACAGTGACAGCTATGAGAGTTCCTTGAGACAATTTTAGCTAAGTAAGGCAAAGAGCATGATTAAGACAGACTTCTTTGACAAACTATAGGCAAAGCTGCTTCAAAAGATGATTTCAAGAACATAGTACTTCAGAGGTAACAATATGCAGGGCTAGCCATAAATCACAATTGATACTAACTAATCTAAATCATTCAAGAAAATAGACAAGCCAAAAACTTATTAGAGAGCAAAAAGATGAATTCTCTAACATATCTTAAGCAGAAGAAAACATTTAGGCAGTGAAGGAAACAAACAGATCTAAGGTGCCATCAACAAGCATATCTTAGTCTAAATTTTTTGTCCTACTGCAGCATAGATGGATGGAAAACATATGAGAAACTTAGAAAACATTAACAAGAGAAAACTTCACCATCAACCAGGCCTATGGATCCTACAAACAGTCCTTCTCCATCAACAAGTGAATCAGATCATCCATAAGCTCCAAGACATTAATTTCTCATCAAAGGCTTCAAGGGACTATGTATTACTTCAACATAAGTCATCAACATCCAAAAAAATATACAAGAGCCTCATGCTCTATTTATGGAGCAAATGATGAGGTGGAAACCCTAAGAGGCTTCTAGAAACCCTAATTCAGCAATAAATGTCATAAATGTGCTTAATGACCATGCAAGGCCCAAGACACATAAGAAATAAGAAAATAAATAAAACACACCAAAACATAACTCCCCAATCAAATCAAGAGTTTTTTGTCCAAGAAAATACTAAAAAACCAATTTTCCATTAATTAATGTCTTTTGTTGACTTTTTGGCAAAAAAGTTGTCTTTGTGCGTAGCTCCAAATCAGCAAAAATTGGGGTCTGTTGCAGCTAAGTTTTGGACCCCTTCCCGGCATCAGTTTCAAGCCCGTGATGGCTCGTTGGAAATATAAGGATGTCTAATTTCCAAAAATACTTTATTTTTTCCAATATGATGCCTAGAAGTCAGTGAAAAAGTAGAAACAGCGAAAAAACACAGGAGTGTAGCACCTGCTGATATTAGGGACAGAAAGGTAAAAAATGGTTGTTTTTGGCCTTTTTGAGGGACCAAAACAGCTTCATTTGATCTGAAAATTTCTAAGAATGTTCCTTTGATGTCAAGGACTCAAAAAATATAATTTTCTTCAGCTGAGGATGCTCTGAGAAAAAGTTAAGACACCCATGATTTTATGATTTTAGGCCTAAAATTCACAAAAAACAAGAATGTGTCAAAAATTACCCAATTTTGGTGAGTAAACCCCTTAAGGGTTTTTGGAAACATGTAATGAAGCTTGATCAAGAATTCCAAGTTGGGATTAGCCTTTTCCACATTTTTTCGCCGGCGCCTCCTTTGGGCAGCTTTGAGTTTCCTTCGGGCAAACTGATTCAATTTCTTGTAGTGCTCAGTCATACTCCTTTGTAGGCGCAAATCCTTGTTAGCTTTCTCCAATTTGGTTTCCAAATGCTGATTTTCCCTCTCAAGCCAAGACTCTTTATCATTCTCAATTTCTAGAGCAAGTAGCTCCATAAGAGGGTATTGTTGTGCACGGGTTGATTCCTCTTCTTTTTTCTTTTCCAATGCTTTTCTAAGACCAATGTTCCTAGGCCTCTTTCTTGCTAGTTTTTTGTCTTCATCATTATCCGCATACTCACCCATGTATTCTTCTAGCCTCACTTGTGACTTTTGAGCTTCCCTTCTGTATTTGAGTGCCCGGGCCTCATAGATTGTCATCTCTCCACTCATCTGTTTGTTTTGTATTTGAAAAAAGTGGATAATGTCTTCTGACCTTTCTAGGCCATTTTCCAAGTCTTTAATCTGAGCCTCCCAGTTTTGGAAAAGAGATCTAAGAATTCTGGCCTCATCATATTCGGCATCACTCTCTATTTGTATTATGTCAAATTCCTTCTCATGCTCATGGCTGCTCTCTTGCTATTCAATCTTTTCTTTGCCCTTGCCTTTAATGATTTTCTTTCCTCTGGTTTTCTTGGGAAATTCTACATTGCTCTGCTTTGGAAATTTTCCTCTACTCCTTAGTGCCCTAGTGATATTGCTAGTCACTATCTGAGTGGTTTTCTTATTCGTTGTTTTAGTTTTTTTAGCCTTTGCCACTTTTGATGAAGGAAGCATGGCCCCTTGCCTTGGAGAGGCAGTAAACACATGCTCTTGACTGTGTTCATGAGAAATGAGAGGAGGGGTCAACACTAGTACCTGTTTAATTTGATCCTTTATATTGCGGCCTCCTTTATTACCAAATTTGTTGCCTTTTTCACTGTCATTGTTTTCATTTTCCTCTTGTGGGCTGCCTCCTTCCTTACTGTTTTTACTATCTTCTTGAGAGTTGCCCCTATCATCATTGCTTTGATTTTTTTCATCGTCAAATTCATCTTCAATTTAACTGCTTTTTTCTTGTTCACTTTTATCTATGGAAGATGTTTTTTCTTGGGAGGATGACATGAGAGGAAGGTGACACATAGTGTGTGGATGGCGAGGAAGGAGTATGAAGAGGAGTTTGAGATGAAGATGGAATAATTTTCAATAGCATGGAAGATGAACAGGTGAAATCATGGTGAGTGATAAAGGATTCCCAAGAAATGCCTTTACGCTCCAGCTGGTGAGTGATGATGACCTTAACAAGGGAGTGATGGAAATAAGCTTGCCTTTTTGGCCCTTGATGCTCATCATTTCCTTTTTGAGGCATAATTACTATGCTATTTCTTTAAAAATTCAAAAAAACAGCCCTTTGTAGATGAAATGAAGGTGAGGAATCAAAAAACACTCTTATAGTTCAAGAATTGGATGGGGAGGCATAATTTTATGAGAAATACCGTGAAAAAGCCTTTATGTGTGATGAAGACCAAAATCTGGGAAAAAAATTGCAATTTTGGCCTTTTCTATAGAAAATCTAGTAGTGTTGCACTTTCTCACTCAGGAGTGTATCACCACTGCACAGGAGCACTGCGTCCAGTGCAAATTTACACTGTGAGCTCCTACAGGAGCATAGCACCAGTGTATAGGCGCGTAGCACCAAAAAGGTCTTTTTTCCGCAAGGTTTTGGAAGCTTTCCCAGTGTCTAAATTGGGCTCGGGATGGCTCTTTCGAAAGCTAAGGATGTATAATTTCCAAATATACTTGATTTGTTTCATTTGGTGTTCATTTGGATGTCCAAAAACTGACTGCCCCAACACTGTTCAAAAATGGTGAATGTTGGTGCAAAAATGAAGAGTGATGTTGCAGGCCACTTTTGGATGCCTTCCTCAATTCCAAATTTATATCATTATAGCTCATTGGAAATATATTTAAGTCTATTTTTCGTTTTACTGATGAAGCAAGTCATTTGGATACTCCAGCTGTGAGAAATCGTGATTTTCCCAAGGTCACTCCAGCAATGCAGAATTTCTCCCGTGACATCTGTATTTTTGACATTGATCTCAAACCATGATACCTGTGTAAAAAATGAAGGAGGTTTTTATTCTTGGCCCTATTATGGACAAAAAACTCTCTCAAATTTTCCAAATTCATCTCTATTTTGTCTGAAACACAATTTGAAACAAAACTATCCCTAGGTGTGACACATGGCTTGTCTCTTGGAATGAATTCTCGGAAAATGATGGAGGAATGATTTTTATGAGCTAGTATAGACTTATTCTTGCTTACATGATATATAAAATTAATCCTTTGCTCTTGTGCATCCATTTCATGTCAAACCTTAGCTTAGTTGGAAGAGGAAATCAGGGTTTGGTGTGAGGATTTAGGACTGCGTTGCAGAGGGAGGGGAATGAAGGGGTTAAGGGTTGTCTAAATTCTTGGGGAAATTTTGGGGGATAGGGATAGATGTTAGGGAGTAGGGGAAAGTATAATTTCAGGAATTTAGTGAGGGGAAGGGGTCCAAAAGTTCAAAACACGGGCCTAGTCTTAAAAAGTGTCAATTTGTGGCAATAGACTAGGTTTTGTATAAAAATGATGATTCTGAGGGATGGGAGTGATGGGAAGTGTTTATGAAGGAATTTTAAGGATAGTAGGAGGTGTAAGAGCATCAAGATATAAGCCTTGTTGATGATTTAACCATGAAGGTCATGAAACCAAGAAAATTTCCTTTAAAAACCCTAGTTTTCTCTGAAAATAGGCATGTTGCCTCTCCTTTGCTGCAGATGTCTTTAGTGATGAGTTGGCCTCTTACCTTACCTAGTTATCTACTGATAGCCACCTTGAGACCTCTGCAGAAATTTCAAAAATGGGTAGCTTTCCTTTGCAGAATTTGTGTTTGGCCAAGGAGGCCTTCCTTGGAAGATCTTGTGATCTTCTTTGGACAATCACTTGTTGATCTTCCTCCTCTTCGATTTTACTTTCTTGGCACAGAGAAAAAATAGTGACTTAGATCATTAAAACAACCCTACAACCTATGAAACCCTAAATGACCTAGTGGGAGGCTCTTTGGACTTGGCCTTTGTTTGAAAACTTGAGTTGCGATCCCTATGTGAAAAATGGTGACCTTAGGTAGCAGTGGAGGGGTCTTTTATGGAAAGTGGAGGATAAATGAAAAAGGAAAAGAATTAACTAGGCTTAGAAAATGATGGAAAAAGTGGCCTACATACAGTCTCTTTTTGTTCAGTAGTGTTTCTTAAGGATTCTAAATAAGGAACAGCTGCAGCAGCTTAGGGAACATCAGTTGCTAAGGAAAAATAGCTTAAGGAACATTAATTTATGGAATAGCATTATTTTAAGGAGAATCACTGTTAAGGAACAACATGATGACCTTTCTAGGAAAAATAGATGAAGATTTTGGTGAACTGGCAGACTTGGAAAGATGAAGGTAGTGAGATTCCTAGAACTCATAATGTTTTTTGCAATTTTTCTCTAGAAATCTGGGTTTGTCAAATTTAGTCATCTTTGGATAAAATCAAAATTATGGATGACTAACACTTCTCTTGTGGCCTCTTCATCCAATGGTCTCAACCATTACTCTGAATCTTCTACAATAGTTCTGTCCTCCAATGGTCCTTCCTCCATGTGCAAGTTGGCCCTTGGTGAGTAAACCCAATGGCTCTCATCATGAAAGAATGGAAGGTTTGTATGGAAACCTCCTTTCTGATCCATGGCCTTCTCAAGATAGAAGTGATGACAATCATGGGGATTTTCATGATTCGTGAAATTATCCCATCTCCATGCTATCATCCAAATGAATTGGATCACCTCCCAGCTTGGCAATCCATAGAAAAAATCCTCCCCAACACATTTGAGAAGCATGTTCCCAGCAAACATATGGCTCACTCTACAAAGAGACAAGTGATCTATCATAGTGGCCATACAAAATCTCATGCTCCCATGGAAGCATGCAATACAAAAATAATGGGGAACTCCTTTCCCCAAGGACACATCCAACAAGTGTGCCTCTCCTCCAACCATGTTCCCAAGAGTAAGAACATTTTCATCATATGGAATCATGATTAGAATCATGCTAGCTACCATTTATGATAAATGAGAAGGAAGATGTTCCCTCATGTGCAACCAACGCAATTTTATCCTTAACTGCCATAGAATAGGATATGAAAAGTGCCTTCCCCAACGCTTGTTTTTTGCCCCATGCCTTTGGAATGCTTGGAGAATGTACATCATAGTTGGTGTAAAAGAATCACACCATGAAGAATACAATATCTTTCCAAGAGTTTCCAGGGAATGTCCTGCATCATCATAGTTCATGGCCTTGAGTAGCCCATGAAACCCATCATAATTAGTGCCCCCCTTTGGAGTAATGCTCTGCAAATGAGTGTTATAAAAAGATAATCATATAGGAGATACATGATAACATTTAGAAAGACAAGTCCCTCTATATACTTGTTTTACATCAGTGGGGTAATTCATGGATGAGTTCCCTCTCACACTCAATGAGTAAGGAGATGTGAATGATGGCTCTTCCCAAGAGCTATGTTCCTCCTCCTCTACCAAGTAATCCATGCACATCTTCATGTGAGAGTGCACCTATTCCTTGAAACCTTCCCATATGAATCTATCCAAGAGAGTATGATATGCTCTAATGAAACCGGTGGGTTTGGAAAGCAGGATCTCATAGGTGGCATCTAGTAGTCTCTCCTTAAGCTTGGAGTCTTTGTTCAAAAGGATAAGATTATAGAAATAGATGACTCCGTCAACCACCTTGAACCTTTCATCCTTTAATTCCCCATCAAGAACCCCCCATGTGAAAAGGTCCTTGATTTATTCCATCATGAGTTGGGAATCCCAATAAGGATCTAAGCTCTCTAAGAATGACAGCACTATAGAGGTCTAAAATGCAGCCACTGTCTTCTCGTGGCTCCCATATTTGACATCCTTGATATCAAAATCACATGTGGGAACATCAAAATATCCTCTTTGCTGCCCCATTTGCAGTTGATCTTTCTCAAGACAAGATTGAAGCATATGGAAATCAACTTCCCCTCAGAAAGTCCTTGTCTTCCAAAAATTCCTCATTTTGGCCCAGGTGTACAAGAGGGTTAGCATACCCTTGCCATGTTAAGAAATCTTCTTTGTGAATGAAGAGATCATGAGCTACCCCAAATATATGGAGTTGCCATGTGTCCTCATGGTCATGCCATCATAGATATCTGATTTCTCCTCTCTCGACGCAGATATCTGAGTGGGAGTTAGTAATGCCCCTTTCAGGAAATTGCTCATCTCTCTTATGAATTCATGAGAGATACTCTGCATTGTGCTAGCTTCTCCCAAGGCTCCCTCCTTAGCCAAGTATGTATAGGCTACCCATAGTTGAGAGAACACTTTATATTTCCTCCTATCAAGAGGATCTCCTGGTAATGTACCCCCTTGCAAAGAGGTGTCAAGGCATGGAGTAGAATGTGGATGTAGGTAGACAAATTTTCCCCTAATTTTAATACATAGGTCCTCTTGCCTTCTTTGTGCTTCCAAGATTTAAAGCAGAGAAGGGTTCATGTTCTTCTCCTTTTGTTTCCCTTCCTCCTCTTTTCCTTCTTTGTTAGTCATCATTATTTTTCACTTGTTAGTGATGACTAGATCCATAGCTGAGTTTTCTAGAAGCTGATCTCCATATGTCAATTTGTCATCTAGAAAACCCTCATAAAACTTTTTTCGCCCTCCTATTTTTCAGTCCGCCCATGTCCAAGTTAAAACTCATTATCACTATCCTTTCTAGTTTTAGCCCTACTGGTCTGCCCATTAGCTCTAAAAGGGAAATCCAATGACTGTTTCAAAAGCCCCCCTTAAGTTAGGAAGTGGCGCTTTAAGGCATTTTACCCTTGGCAAACATAAAAATGCCAAAAAAACCTCCATCTGATACAAGCCAATCATGACAGACCTCCCACTCTGCAAATGAAATTGATTATAGTCTTAAGTCGCGCCACTTACACACCCCTAAGTCTCAGCACTGCATAGACCACAGTCTCAAGCTAATTATTAGGTGTTTCACAGTGTTTTATGGATTCTACAAAGACAGGAAATATAACTTCATCTCAGGAGAAAATTCTTGAATACACATTTAGAAGAACAACTGCTTCTCAATGTAAACATGAGCCTGAGATATATCTGCAAGACAGAGAGTTACTCATCAAGACCTTGCAGCTTCCTTTCAGCATGAAATCACAGTAAAAGAAAGACACCACTGTCAAACAGACTGGTAATTTGTCATGGCCAAGAACCTCCTTCATTTACAAGCAGAGGGTTAAGGCGCCTCCTTCATCTACAAGCAGAGGGCGCTGGCCAATATTGACTTTAAGGATTGCAAAAGCCCAGGTTTGCTTTTTACTAGACAGTAAAACAGTGACTCTAGGTTTCTGAGTATAAGTGATTATCATAACAGGGCTAGGATCTGAAATTTTCAAGAAAAGGAAAACAGAGTTTTTGGTCTTGTAAAGGGAGTCATTTGAAGTATTCAATCGTATGAATTGTTAAAACCCTTGGAGAGACATATCATTAGTGAAAACAATTCTAATTATAAGCAGCCTGCTGTTTCAGCAAGACCAAATTGAAGAAAAGTTGACAAGTCATGTCATTACACAGGCAGAAGAAAAGATGGTTGTTTTTCAAAGGGTGCCAACCTCCCTACTCACAGAGATTATCTTTCAAATGACTTGTCATAAGTTGACCAAGGAAAATGGTGACATTTCAGTTTTCCCCTCAGCAAAGAGCAGTGCAATAAGACAGTGAAGACCTCCTTCACAGGAAACAAAAAGGGCAGCTCTCCTTTTTTCACTTTCTAACTCTGATGCATCATCCACTGTTTTGTCTTCTACCCAGAGTCAAAGAAGAAAGCTCAAAGACACCTAACAGTTGCAACTACAGTCAAGCAAAACTTGTCACCTAATTAGATTTACATTGCAGGCAAGATTATGGCATAATACCCAGAGCAAAAATGTATTTGATCTAGTTTGTCTCTTACAAACAGGTATACAAGCTCATCAAGTAAAAAAAGAGCTTTAGCACAGTGTTTCAGGTTCTGGAAATCATCAAAGGCAAAATCTAAATGCCACTGCTCCAAAAAGAGACATTTCCTCCTCTAAGTAAGAACAGTCAAAGTTTCAAAGGACATCTTATCCACAAGTTATGATCTGAGTTTTGAAAACTTTGAAAAGCATGGAAAGAAAATCAGCTGGCAAGGAAATCTGAGCTTTTATTACCAAGAGACATCACCTTTGGAACTATTGTTCATCATGTCCAAAAGAGGGTCATTTGACATATTGTCAATGTTTGGATGGTTTGAAACAAACACAGTTTTTCATTATTCAAAAGGACAGAGATATCATAGATGATATGATCTAAGCAAGGAACCATATTGAAAAGGGGCGCCTTTCTTAAATCAAAGGGCCATGAACAAATCCAAATAAGGTCAGCAAATTTGGGCACCTGCAGTGGGAAAGAGGTTGAAGGAGCAGTTGGGGACAGAAGTTGTCAAAAGCAAGGTGAAAGATAAACCCTATCCTTTCAAATAACAAAGCAGTCTTCAGGATTTTTTTAACAGTTTTGGAGTAAGGTTTACATAATGAATATCATCATAAGGGATTAACAAAGTAGCAGAGAATGGTCTATAAGTCAGCAGGGCATTATTCAAAGTTTGAATTTTGGCGTTAAATTGTCACCAAAAAGACAAAATTGACAGAAACCACCTCTCAGATTTATATGTCTAAATGGACAGAGTTCTGACCTTTCAACTGTATTTGCTTTCTTTAAAAAGGGTTGAAAACTCTATTGGAATTTTTTAAGGGCATAGATACTATGTTGCCGAAATCATTTCAAAAAGAATGAGCACCTCTCAAAGAAAGTCAACATGTTTTCAAGTTTCAAAGGGTACACCAAGGCAGCATTACAAAGGCAAACCTTTAGAAAGACCTTACAAAAGTTAAAACACAGAGCTGGATGTAAATTTTGCATTTAACAAAATCCCTTTGGCCTCTACATCTTTTCAAAGGGGTTTAAGACTGTTGAACCTACTTTTGACTCTCCAATAAGCGCAAAGTCGATCCACTCTTGCCATTTCAGAGTTTGAAGACGAGTTCGCAGTTGTTTTGATGTCTGCAAGGTTTTTATAACAGCGCGACGCACCTGTAAGTCTATGCGACATGCTCAGGAGTGGATTTTCATTGGCGTTCAACTGCCGCACGACGCGCTTGTACATGTGCGCGACGCGCCTGTACACGGCGCCCGACCACGACCCGACAGGCCGACCAGTTGGTTTTTTGCGCGACGCTCTTCCTCTACAAAGTGACGCGCACCTGTTCATACCTCGAACCACCTTCAAACGCTTCTAAACTCACAAGCAATGATTGGCATCTTGATTTTTAAGGTATTTAGCTTGCTCTCCCTCCAAATTCACAGTTTCTAGATAATGATTGGGGCAGAAAAGCTTGGTTGAAAACAAGATGTGTTAAGCTACAGTATTGAAAGGGGAAAAGTTTCTTTGATTTAAAAACTAAGTTTGGAAAAGCCAGAACTCACCAGCAGTGAGCATATTCATAAAATAGCTCTCCAAACAGTCAAACCTCAGTGACAAAAGAAAACAGTTAGATGTTGTTTCTATCAGACTAGCATGAAGAACAATGGGAGATAAAGAAACAGTGTTATTTGAAGAGAGCAGTGTTCAAATTAAAGCAGGGTTTGTGTTTTAAAGTAGTTGTAATTGAAAGATACATGCCTATTCTACCTCATCATAGAAACAAAACAAGCCCTGTTAACCTCTCTCATAAATTATATCTCTGACTTAGGGTATATGGTTCAAATAATTGCAAAGAATGAAAGGGTTAGAGCTAGATTGATGAGTTTGACCTAGTTTATATATCATCATATATTTTGTGGAGCTGCATATCAGGGTTAAGGTCAAAATCAAGGGAGGTCTTGTCCTCATTTAACTTCCTACATCACCATATCTGTAAACTGGTTTTCTCTGTGAAAATATCCATTGGTTGAAGCTGTGCTTGAGTGGTGGGCATACTAATGAAGGTGCCTTCAAGGAAAAGGGATGTTTAGAATCAAGAGTGCAGTGTTTTCACCTTTATTAATGAGAGGACAAGAAATTCTATACCTTCAAAGCATCAAAGGGTAAAGGTCACTCCTATAAACCACAGAAGGGACAGTTTTTCACTAAGTATTCCACTTGACTGTCTTGGTTCTTCAAGCTTATTTTGATAATGTTGATATTCAGATAGAGTAAAGGTTTTTTCTGCAAAGGCAAGGGTTTCACATTGATAAGGTGCTTTAACTATTTGAAAAGATAAACTCCTACAGGCTTGGTTGAACTTGTAAAAACATTCTTCAAAAAACTTTGTCACCTTGTTCCATAACTTTGACTTTGACTGTATGCCCACACTGGAGGTTGACTATGTATGTGGTATGATTTTGTTTGATGGAATGACATACCAATAGAGAATATTGAAGTGTAATAAGAAAAAGGGTTTTTGTTAAAGAACAGTTTGTTGATTGAAAGCTACAAGGCACAGTTGTTCCTACTTCTCACAGAAAAGAGAGCTTTCACTGAGACTGTGACAGTGACTATCTAATTACACTAAGGGTTGATTGCATAAGATATAAGTTTGTTGAGAAATTCGCACACTGGGAAAGGCAGGTTTGTAATGATTGGAAAGTGTACTTTGGAAAAAGATTAGAATGTGCTGTTGACCTCTAAAATTCACAAGAACAGGGTGATTTCTTGACACTTTGTACAGGCAATTCACCTAACAGTTGTCTCCTTTTGACTGTATTATCTCTTATTGAGAAATCTACTAACAGAGATACATTCAAGGTAGAAGGCCACTTTTAAGGGAGCAGGGGTTCCTTATATTGTGAGGGAACAGTGTGCAGTCATCCAAAGACATTGTTCACTACCTAAATAGTTAGTTGACACAGTTTGGCTTCAAGAAGGCAGTTTATACACAGTGAGGCAGTTTGTTTTTTCAAAAGCACATTTAGGTCAAAATGCCTCCAAGGAAAGACATCAGAAGTGGCCCACATAAAAGATATGAGCCAATCTTTACAGAGGAGGTAAATGCGCATCCATCCATCCTTTTCAACTTTCATGAGGTAGGTTGCTTGGATTTCCGCCAGAAGATACAGGAGGTCAAGAGTTTCTCACCATTGACAAACCTATGCGCCCTGAGGTTCCAGAACAAGCATTTCTAGGTAGCTGGCCTTGATTTCAAGTTTTCTCCAAGATCAGTGTCCAAAGCCACCAAGATTCCATATCATGGCGAAAAATGGTTCAAACAGGCCCATCTTGACTTAGAAGATTACAAGCCTTTCATCAAGCCTGAGCATAGAGATACTTGTACTGCTATTTTTCCTTTTTCTTATCTTCTTGACAGCTATGCTCCTCTAATGAAAGTCATAATGAAGTATTCTACTTGTGAAGGGAGGTTTGCTCGAGTTTATGCCTACCATGTCCGACTATTGATGCATTTCACTAGAACCAGGCAGCTAAATCTCCCTTACTTTTTATACAAGAGCATCGAGAAGATGGCATCCATAGTCCAGAAGAAGGCCCCACCTCTACAAATACCTTCCCTTTTCCATCATTCTCTGATCAAAATTATCATCCTACACCAGCTAGAGAAGAAAGAGGTTCCATGGGATGTATTCATCAGTCACCCAGATTTCTCTACTGTTCCTCCTGTCCATATATCTCCCACTCAGCCTGTTCATCGCCCTATACCTTTGTCCAGCAGGCCTACTCCTAGAAGGCTCAAAATTACCACTGAACAATCAAGACAGCAGGAAGAAGGAGAAGGGAGTAGACATCAAGAAGAGAAAGGTCATGAACAAGAGGAAAGGGATGAAGAGCAGCAAACATAAGATGAGGAATAGCAACAGGACAGTGGTGAAGGTCAGCAGCGAACAGAAGATGATGAACAGCAGGTACAAGAAGAAGAGCAGTAGCTTTTTATTGAAGGACAGGAACAGCAGCTTGGGAAGGAAATTGAGCAACATCTTGAGCCACAAAATGAACAGGAAATCCAAGCACAACAGCAGCTTGATTTTGATGAAAAAGGGCAGCAGGTTGAAACACAAATTGAACAAGGCATTGAAGTAGAACAACAAATTGATGTTGGCAAACAGGGGCAGCAAATTGAACAGCAAGAAGAAGACACACAGCAGCCTCAAGGAGAGCAGCAGTTTCAAGAAGATGTCAAAGGTAAAGCAGTTGTGTCTCCTCCTCCCAAAAGAACACAGCCTAGCACAGCAAGGAAGAAAGGGCCTAAGGCTGCCACTCCAAAAGTGACAAAAGTTGTCCCTAGCAAAAGAAAATTTCCCAAGAGGTCACCCACTAGCATGCCAAGGAGGAAAAGTGCAAGATTGGCCTTCAAAGGGAAAAGCAAGGTTGGAGAAAGTGAAAAACATGGAGGTGCATTGGCTGTCATTCCAATCCAAAGTGATGACAGCGATAATGAAGCCCGTATTCTTGAAAACCTCCTAATCCATAGAGAGGGGCAAATTGAGGCATTAGAAAATGATCTTCAATGGGCAAGGAACTTAAACCATTTCTTGGAGATCCAAAATAAACAGATGAATGTTCACACAGCAGTTCATGAGGCACGAGCTATCAAATACAAGAATGAGGCAGCTAAGGCGCAAATGAGGATAGAAGAACTCATCGGTGAGTTTGATGAGGAAGAAGAGGGAGACCAGCCTAGGTGGAATAGGCCTAGAACCATAGGGCTTAAAAGAGCCTTGGAAAAACAGAAAGAAGAAGAACAGGCACAGCTTCAAGCTTTTCCCCTCACTGTGCTACTTGAGCAGGAAATTGAAGAAAATAAGGAGGCATGGTTAGAAAGGACCAACAAACACTTGGAGATGAAGCTTGAAAGAGAAAACAGAGATCTGGAGCTGCAAAGGAAGAGGACACATCACTTTCAAAAGTTGAATCAGTTTGCCCGGCGCAAACTAAAGGCAGCCCAAGAGAAACTGAAGAAGGCAAAGGGGAAGCGCCCGGCATGGAAAGAGGAGAAAGGCATATCAGCACTTGACATTTTGGCCTCAGCTTCGGAGCATGTTGCTAGGGACCCTTGAGGGTCATGCGCACCAATTTTGGGCCTATTTTGACAACTTTTTGTTTTTTGGTATTTTTTGAGTTTTTGGTCAAAAACTCATAAATGCGCCATTTCATTTTGAGGATTTTTCAAGTGAGGAGGATGATACCATTTGATGCCATAATTCTATGAGCAGGTCCTCAGCGATTTTCAGAGCATTTGGAGATCATTTTCCCCCTCAAAACGGCGAAAAATGCTCACTTTTTGCACATTCTGCCCGTCATATCAGCAGTCTGCTATTTCCTGGTTTTTTACACACAGGTACAGATTTGGAGGACTTTCAGGCATCAGATTGAGGTGATTTTAGTTGCGCCGGAAAGTAGACACATAAATCTTTCCAACGAGCTATCATGAGCATCGTTTCGACACCAGGAAGGCTGCCAATTGTCTCCAGCAAGTCAGGGGACCTTTTTCTGATATAAATTTGAAGTATTTTTGCAATTTTTGAACCTCAAAAATCTACTTTTTCCAAATGTGCGTTTAGCTATTTTTACACTTGGAAAATGATGTAAAGTCAATATAATTCCCTTTTTTAGCAATTTTTAGATATTTTATGAGATATTTTTGTGCCTTGGGCTTTGCAAAGCCTCAAGGACAAGTTTAGATATTTTGATTAGGCCAATGAAGATGGAAGTTGAACCATGAGGTTTTCCTCACTTGGGCCTATTTATTCCACAAGGCTCTCATTGTAAACAAGGCTGAACTTGAGAGAAGAAGTAATATATTGGTCATATGAGCTTTGAAGAACATACTTGTGTTATTATTTTGGACTGCCTCTTGGATGCTTTTGATGAATGATGAAGGATTGTTGATGGATTCCATGACATGGTAGAATGGTATAGTGTTTCTTGCTTTGTTGTTTTCTTCTAGTTTTCATTCATGATACATGCTTCTTGCTGCTATAGATCAGTAGAGATTAATTTTGAGATATGCCCATGGAGGCACCTCAAAATTCTTGAATCTTCATAGCTTTATGTTTTCTTCTTCCTTAGTTGTACTAAAGAATTCTTAACTGCTCTTTGGTAACTTAAGGATACTGTTTGCTAGTTTTATTCATAAGTTCTATGCATGTTGAGTAGGATGTATGGTGTGCCCTGCTTACCTATAAGCTTTCCATAGTTCTGTCCATGAAACTATCTCTTTGACTGATTAGCTTATCATCTTGTTGAACCAAGGAGGCCTAGTCCCGATCTAGCCCTTTGCCTAAAACTATGAAAGCTTGTTTGTCAAAGTGCCCAATAACTTAAAGATTGTGTTTAGGCGTTCCGGCATAGTATTTTGAGTTGTTATTCCGTCTTATGTGTTTTCCCCAAATTCTGATAGCCATTTCTCAAAGTTAGAGGGTCTTATACTTCTATGCATGGCTTGAATGTTTGTTTCAATGTGTTGATTAGTTTATAGTTACATGTTGCATGATTAAGGGTTTTCTTTACCATGTTTATGTTATCTATTAAACCAGTGATGCTTGAAACTCTTTGTTATTCACAAACTTGATGTCCATTTATTCCATTTTGCCCAAAGATCCTTTCTACCTTGAATCAAATCGGCCCTACAACAGCCTTGCATCATCATCTCATAGCTTCCTTGACCTTTTTGACCCCATAGCCCAGTTGATTTAACTTCTTGTTATCCATTTTATATCTTTGATCAGTTTCATCCCTCACAAACTTAAAAACAAAAATCAAAAACTCACTTCGTAACTAGCCTAATATCAGAACACCATAAGAAAACACACCGATATCTTTTACATCTAATAGAGAGAGCCCTCTCTGAGTCCAGGAAGGCTAGGTCCTTGGGCTCCAAAGCTTGGTTTGATGTTACATCGTCATTTGGCTCACCAATCGGCCAAATCACGAGACCCTAACATAATGGCGATCACGGTGGGACTTTGAGTCAAAACATCCTAGGTATCCCTTAGGAACTCTCAAAATCTCAGTCAAACTTAGAAGAGTAGAATCTGGTTGTCTCACCATCCTAGCAAAATGATGAGTCAGTTATAGGAAACTCTTCCAAACCTCAGGACTACATAAAACTCAGAAAAACCCCAAAACACTCCCTTAGATTGGTTTTTGATAGTATTGGTGGTGGACCATACACATATACCTCAAAAACAACTAAAAATCCACCTGGCGACTCCACTAGCCTCCAGTAGGCCTTACTACTTTGCTAAATTTTAGAATACCATCCGATTTAGCCACCTCATCGCCACCCTAACATAATGGCGATCACGGTGGGACCCTGAGTGATTAAAAAACTTAGTTTCCCTCATTTTTAGAGACCTTTAAGAATACTATCTGTTTGACTTATCCCACTGCTCACTAACATAGTGACACTCACAGTAGGACCTTCCGAGTTAGTGACAATCTAAGTACAACTTAGTAACTCCCGAAGTCTCAATCAAGCTTAGTAAACTTAGAGATTGTTTGAAGAGTAGAAAATAGCTCTTTCACCATCTTAGAAAAATGATGAGTCAGTTATAGAAAACTCTTCCAAACCTTGTAGGCACATAAAACTCAAAAAACCCCAAAATACTCCCTTAGATTGGTTTTTGTCAATATTGGTGGTGGACCATACAAGTATATCTCAAAACAAACTGATAATCCACCTGGCGACTCCACTAACCTCTAGTAGGCCTTACTATTTTACCGAACTCTAGGTTACTATCCGATAGACCTATCCCATCGCTCACTAACATAGTAGGAGATGGTGGAACACTGAGTACATGATAGTCTAGCAAACTCCTATAGACTCTTTGGTATTTTAGATACTTAAACAAGCAAGCAGTCCATAGACCCATTTAGAGTAAACTCTTTTTGTTCTCATCACCCTAGCGAAGTGTTGAAACAAGTCTAGGATACTTTAAACCATAGGCTGCACATAAAACTCAGAAAATCCAAAACATTTCCAGATTAGTTACCGGTGGTGGACCATAGCTATCTTTACAAAAACAAACCAGTTCCACCTGGCGACTCCACTAGTCCATCCCTTTTATTTTTGACCATCCTTCACCTTAGTAGAACTTTAGAGAGACCACTCATCCAGAACATTCACCAATACCATTCTCTCTAAACTCTAGATCCAAAATCTGGCTTCACGAAGAATCAACACCAGATCCCATCCAGACCTAAACCCCCCTATCATAGTAGATGACCCAGAGAAGATTCTGTGGCAAGCTTCCGAAACTGACCATCTAGCTACTGGTAGATCCATCCGTAAAACAAGATCAGTACCTGAACATCTCACTATCCTACCAGATTCACCTTTTGAATTAGAGTCATCAAAAACTCTTCTCAGAAGAAAATCATATAGTAAGATAAACTTTGACGATCTTGAAACCCTAGACCAATCACACAGTCATAGTAGAGAAGCCTCACCTTCCACCCCCCCCTATTTTCAGCTTCTCCATTACTTTGGCTCCCACCATCCCAGATCTTCTCAAAACCAGATCACCAGTGCAAGTTCATCCGCCACACCTGTTCAAACCACCTCATCTCATCCCACTAGTCCTCATCCTGTACATCATCCATTAGCTCCCGTCATGGCAGCCTGGTATGCACCTTTGGTGTTGCCACCGCCCTTGGCTCCTCTCCCAAATAAATATCAAGACAAAATCCCACACTTTACCGGAGAAGACACCACCACACCTCAACAACATATAAGTAGGATGATTGATGCTTATGAATACTTGGAGGTACAAGACGAGACCGTCAGAATGAGAATATTCGCCCAAAGTCTTGGTGGTGAACCCAAAACATGGTTCAAAATCTTAACTCCAAACAACATCCACAATATCCCAGAACTACATCAAGTCTTCAGAAATAGGTGGGAAATCCGAAGAAACCCTATTCAAATCCTGTCAGAATATAACAACCTAAAACGGGAAAATGGGGAAAGTGTCCAGGCTTACTGCACTAGGTTCAACAGTGTATATAACTCCCTCCCACCTCATTTCAAACCACCACTTGGTTTAGCCTTGGAAAAATTCCCCGAGGGTTTCGATCCGGACATGACATATCATCTAAGAGACAAGGATCCCCCTACCTTAGAGGAAATGCAACAAATAGCCATAAAAGCAGATGCCAACTTAGCAGAAAAAAGAGCTAGGACTAGATCAGAAAGAAAGGTCACATATAAAGACGAGGTCTCCACTTCATCACCTTCCCTAGATCCTAGAATATATGACTTAGTCAAAACCATGGCCAAAATGTGGGAAAGGATAAATGAAAAGGCCCTTGTTAGGGACAACCAACCAAACCCTCCAAACAGAAACCGGAACCAAAACTTTAGGAGGGAACAGCCCCAAAACAGACCAAGGGAAAATGACCAACAAATTAGGCCACCATTCAATGAAAACTATGTGGAAGAGGATGACAGGGATACAGAACCTCTTGATGAACATCATTTAAACCTCATAGGATCTGATAATGAGAGTGAGGTGTACCTCACAGAAGAAGAACAAGCGTTCTTTTCTCCTAATCAGGATGAGGCCAACTATGAAGATCTCGACGACCCCGCCATAGACTTTCAAAATGCCATAATAGAAGCTCACCGGCAATATGACCTTAGAAGCAAAAGAAACCAAGATAATTCCAAGAAAGGTAACTCAGATACTGCTAAAACCCCTGATACCATCCTCAAGAAAGCAGTAAGCAGTGACAAAATCAAGGTTGAGAAGACTGACCAAAGCAAAGCTAAAGTTACCCAAACTAGTCCTCTCTCAGATACTCCTGGTACTTCTACAAAAGTCACCGAAACAACTATGGCAAACAAAATCCCAAAACAAGGTCAACAAACTCAGAACATAGAGAAGGTTGTGGCTGAAAAAACTGAAACAAACATATCTAAACTTCAGCTGCCTTTCAGCTTTGAAGGCGAAATCGCCAAGATCAAGATCACCATGCCTCTTACTGAACTCATTTCCCAAAACTCTTATAAATCCCAAGTACTAAAAGTCCTAAATCTAGGGAATGATGCAAACACTGTTAACCTGGCTGATGACACTCCTGAAGTGTTGTTTGGTCCGAAGATAGAGGGAAAATTCCAAGAAGGAACTACTCTTCCATTTTACATTAGCCTAAACATCCACGACCAAATCCTCCACAATGCCATGCTAGACTCTGGTGCCTCGCATAATCTTATGCCGAAGGTAGTAATGGAAAGACTAGGCCTGGAAATCACAAGACCATACAAAGACTTGTACTCATTTGATTCGAGTAGAGTCAAATGCCTGGGTTTGATCAAAGACCTTTGTTTTAGTCTGGCCCAAATACCTGCAAAACATCTCATCATGGATATAGTAGTGGCAGACATTCCTCCCAAGTACGGGATGCTTCTATCCAGGTCTTGGGGAGCCAAACTCCAAGGGAATATCCAACTGGACATGTCATACGCCACCATTCCTGTGTTCGGCCAGACCAGAATACTCTACCGAGAATCACACATGAAATGCATGATTAGCAGTCAAGATAGGCCAGATAACATTCCAATGTGTTCCTTGCGTTTCGACCTGAACTCTTTCATTATGCATATTGATGAAAACATGGAGGAAGAGTCAGAAGAAACTGAAATAAACTTTGATCCACCTCATCAGTTGTCCCTGGTGCCTTATGATGAACTAGACACTCAAAACTACCATGATCATGAACAGCTGTGTCATGAAGAAAGTAAGTATGTTCCTACTAAGGTGGGATTAGAGCAAGAAGCACAAACCCTTATGTACTATCAAGCAAATTACTCTAACCTTAGTCAAACACCAGAAATAACCTGCGGAAATATTTTCCGGGTAAAGGCTTTAGAAGACTTACACATCATAAACCTGTTCGGAACCCAAGAGCAAGGGAGTTTAATGTTTCTACCATACCTCAAAGATTTACCATCATATGGATCATCCACTGCAAATGAAACTTTGACTATAGCCCCAGCAGCTCAAAATATAGAAAAAATGCCTGATAAAATTCTTATGAGCAAGAATGATAGTTGCAGTCCCAGCATACCTGAGCTGCTGAAATTGGCTCATATTCTGTCTTTTCATGAAGAACTTAGAAATGCTAAAATCAGAAATCTCATGCAGAATACCAATTTCTGCAGGAAAAACAAAGAAAAATGCTGCGATACTTCTTCTCTCTCAAAGAATAACTTTGACAAAAGAAAACATAACAATCTGAACCAAAATGAAATAATCAGGGATAAAACAGCTGGTCAAAGAGTCTTTTTCAATTTTAGAAATATTGCTGCATTTCCTTATAACAAAAATTCTGTTTTTTCTACCCAAGACCATGATATGTCAATTAAAAGTGCTTTTAATCATGTGTTTTCGCAAGATGATGTTTCAGGTCATAAGATTCCCTTGAAAAGTAGACAGCTTAAAGATTTTTTCCAGTTTGCGGGAGGTAGATCTAATTTCAAGTTCAAAATTGAAAAACCACCCAATATCAGAAATCTGTTCATGAAGGCCAGGTTCCCAGTTTTAAATTTCTGCATTTTTGCATACCTTGATGATGTCATTATCTATTTCAAGAATGACCAAGAGTACATGCATTACTTAAGGAAAATGTACAGTAAGGAAAGGAGTGGAAATCAGATATTCAAAGAGGTACAGCGGGAGGATACCGGTCTGTTCAGAGATTCTTGCATAAATCCCTATGTCATGTTAGAGAGAGAAAACTTTCCAAATTTCTCTTTTCAGGAGTTGAGTGGGCCAAGGGTGAGAGGAGATCCTTACGAGGATAAGATGCTTAAATTCCGTCATTTCCAAGATTTCTGAGTTTGAAACACTTTCATTCACTGTACATACCACTGTTTGAAAAATAGAAAAGTCAAAAACAGTAAAAGATAGAAAAGTCAAAAACAGTAAAAGACAGAAAAGAGGGCGAGTGAAGATAGAACAAAGCCCCATGTTCCAAAAAATAGTCTTTCGGAAAGCGAGCAAGTCTAAATGCCGCTACTAGTACTTCAATGTCTTGTTCAGCTATCTAGCCTAATCATAGTTGAGCATGTTTAAATTTATTTGCTGATAAGTTAGTGAGTGCAAAAGATAGTCAACATTGTGTAAGATTGACTTATCATAGAGTTTAGATTAGGGAGAGATTCTGGTTCCACATGCCTAAAACAGAACCAAAGAGAGAAGCGAGGGATGAAAAATACATTGTACATCTTAGCCCCGCTTGTCTAGTTTCCCTTTGTTGCAAAATAACATTTGTGTGTAGCTTGTCTTTTATGCCGCAAATGCATGACAAATCAGACCGTCTAATCCTGATTTGATCATTTTGAATTTCATGTTTTAGATTAGAGAAACAAAATCCTGTCAAACTGCTTAATCTTGACAGTCGATCTAGCATAGGTAGAGTAATGAAAGAGTTCATCAGTTTAATCTGAACTCCCGGCAGATATAAGAGTAGAAATAGATAGGTTCATTTTTCAAAAAGAAAAATATACATTGTCAAAAGGCTGCTAGTTCAAATGCGCCAAAGAGAAGAAAAAATGTTAGGAAAGATAGTGGGGTAGGTAGAAGTATCATTGATGTTAACCATGCTGTCACTTTTCAGAAATAGCATCAAAGAAAGGTGAAATTTTGCGCCAATGGATAAGGCACTGGTCTTCATAAGCCAAAAATCTGAATTCTGGACACCTCCTGACGAGGAGCTGCCCTCCTCAAATGGAGCCACTGTTAGTCATCAGTATTTTTCACTTGTTAGTGATGACTAGATCCATAGCTGAGTTTTCTAGAAGCTGATCTCCATATGTCAATTTGTCATCTAGAAAACCCTCATAAAACTTTTTTCGCCCTCCTACTTTTCAGTCTGCCCATGTCAAAGTTAAAACTCATTATCACTATCCTTTCTAGCTTTAGCCCTACTGGTCTGCCCATCAGCTCTAAAAGGAAAATCCAAGTCTGTTTCAAAAGCCTCCCCTAAGTTAGGAAGTGGCGCTTTAAGGCATTTTACCCTTGGCAACCATCAAAAGGCCAAAAACCTCCATCTGATACAGACCAATCATGACAGACCTCCCACTCTACAAATGAAATTGATAACAGCCCTAAGTCGCGCCACTTACACACCCCTAAGTCTCAGCACTGCATAGACCAAAGTCTCAAGCTGATTATTAGGTGTTTTTACAGTGTTTTATGGATTTTGCAAAGACAGAAAATATAACATCATCTCAGGAGAAATTTCTTGAATCTACATTTAGAAGAACAGTTGCTTCTCAATGTAAACATGAGCCTGAGATACATCTGCAAGACAGAGAGTTACTCATCAAGACCTTGCAGCTTCCTTTCAGCATGAAATCACAGTAAAGGAAAGACACCACTGTCAAACAGACTGGTAATTTTTCATGGCCAAGAACCTCCTTCATCTACAAGCAGAGGGTTAAGGCGCCTCCTTCATCTACAAGCAGAGGGCGCTGGCCAATATTGACTTTAAGGATTGCAAAAGCCCAGGTCTGCTTTTTACTAGACAGTAAAACAGTGACTCTAGGTTTCTGAGTGTAAAGTGATGATCATAACAGGGCTAGGATCTGAAATGTGCAAGAAAAAGGAAAACAGATTTTTTGGTCTTGTAAAGGGAGTCATTTGAAGTTTTCAATCATATGAATTGTTAAACCCTTGGAGAGACATATCATTAGTGAAAACAATTCTAATTATAAGCAGCTTGTTGTTTCAACAAGACCAAATTGAAGAAAAGTTGACAAGTCATTTCATTACATAGGCAGAAGAAAAGATGGTTGTTTTTCAAAGAGTGCTAACCTCCC
Source organism: Pinus albicaulis (assembly GCA_034641835.2). Taxonomy (NCBI): domain Eukaryota; kingdom Viridiplantae; phylum Streptophyta; class Pinopsida; order Pinales; family Pinaceae; genus Pinus; species Pinus albicaulis. Next base: position 822,997,147 of record CM076573.1, on the reverse strand, counting down.
TACTCACAGAGATTATCTTTCAAATGACTTGTCATAAGTTGACCAAGGCAAATGGTGACATTTCAGTTTCCCCTCAGCAAAGAGAAGTGCAATGAGACAGTTAAGACCTCCTTCACAGGAAACAAAAAGGGCAGCTCTCCTTGTTTCACTTTCTAACTCTGATGCATCATCCCCTATTTTGTCTTCTACCCACAGTCAAAGAAGAAAGCTCAAAGACACCTAACAGTTGCATCTACAGTCAAGCAAACCTGTCACCTAATTAGATTTACATTGCAGGCAAGATTATGGCAAATACCCAGAGCAAAAATGTATTTGATCTAGTTTGTCTCTTACAAACAGGTATACAAGCTCATCAAGCACAAAAAGAGCTTTGGCACAGTGTTTCAGATTCTGGAAATCATCAAAGGCAAAATCTAAATGCCACTGCTCCAAAAAGAGACATTTCCTCCTCTAAGTAAGAAACAGTCAAAGTTTCAAAGGACATCTTTTTCCATAAGTTATGATCCGAGTTTTGAAAAAATTTGAAAAGCATGAAAAGAAAATCAGCTGGCAAAGGAAATTTGAGTTTTATTACCAAGAGACATCACCATTGGAACTATTGTTTATCATGTCCAAAAGAGGGTCATTCGACATATTGTCATTGTATGGATGTGGTTTGAAACAAACACAATTTATTATTCAAAAGGTCGAGATATCATAGATGATAAGATATAAGTAAAGGAAGCATATTGAAAGGGGCGCTTTCTTAAATCAAAGGGTCATGACCAAATCCAAATAAGGTCAAGAATTTGGGCACCCGCAAGAGGAAAGAGGTTGAAGGAGCAGCTTGGGGATGTGGTTATTTCAAAGTAAGGTGAAAGATAAACCCTATCCTTTCAAATATCAAAGTAAAGCCTTTCGTGATTTTTAATGCTTTGGAGTCGGTTTAAATTATGAGGATCATCATCGTGGATTAACATCAGCGTAGAATGGTCTATAAGTCACAGGGGCATTATTCAAAGTTTGAATTTCGGTGTTAAATTGTCACCAAAAAGACAAAATTGACAGAAACCACCTCTCAGACCTATATGCCTAAATGGACAGAGTTCTGACCTTTCAACTGCATTTGCTTTCTTTAAAAAGGGTTGAAAACTCTATTGGCATTTTTTTAAGGGCATAGATACTCTGTTGCCAAAATCATTTCAAAAAGAATGAGCACCTCTCAAACAAAGTCAACATGTTTTCAAGTTTCAAAGGGTACACCAAGGCAGCATTACAAAGGCAAACCTTTAAAAAGGCCTTACAAAAGTTAAAACACGGAGCTGGATGTCAATTTTTCATTTAAAAAAATCCCGTTGGCCTCTACATCTTTTCAAAAAGGTTTAAGATCGTTGAACCTCCTTTTGACTCCCCAAGAAGTGCAAAGTCGATCCACTCTTGCCATTTCAAAGTTTGAAGACAAGTTCGCAGTTGTTTTGCTATCTGCAAGGTTTTTATAACAGCGCGACGCGCTCAGGAGCGGATTTGCATTGGCGTTCAACTTCCGCGCGACGCGCCTGTACACGCGCCCGACCACGACCCGACAGGGAGCCCGGTTGGTTTTTTGCGCGACGCTCTTCCTCTACAAAGTGCCACGCACCTGTTCATACCTCCAACCGCCTTCAAACGCTTCTAACTCACAAGAAATGATTGGCATCTTGATTTTTAAGGTATTTAGCTTGCTCTCCCTCCAAATTCACAGTTTCTAGATAATGATTGGAGCAGAAAAGCTTGGTTGAAAACAAGATGTGTTAAGCTATAGTATTGAAAGGGGAAAAGTTGCTTTTATTTAAAAACTAAGTTTGGAAAATCCCAAACTCACCAGCAGTGAGCATATTCATAAAATAGCTCTCCAAACAGTCAAACCTCAGTGACAAAAGAAAACAGTTAGATGTTGTTTCTATCAGACTAGCATGAAGAACAATGGGAGATTAAAGAAACAGTGTTATTTGAAGAGAGCAGTGTTCAAATTTAAAAGCAGGTCGGGAAGTTTTAGGAGCAGTTGTAATTGAAAGCTACAGGCCTCTTCTACCCTCATCATAGAAACAAAAACAAGCCCTATTAACCTCTCTCTATAAATTATGTCTCTGACTTAGGGTATATGGTTCAAATAACTGCAAAGAATGTAAGGGTTAGAGCAAGATTGATGAGTTTGACCAGTTTATATATCATCATATATTTGTGGAGCTGCATATCAGGGTTAAAGTCAAATCAAGGGAGGTCTTGTCCTCATTTTAACTTGCTACATCACCATATCTGTAAACTGGTTTTTGCTGTGAAAAATATCCATTGGTTGAAGCTGTGCTTGAGTGGTGGGCATAACAATGAAGGTGCCTTCAAGGAAAAGGGGATGTTTAGAACTAAGAGCAGTGTGTTTTCACCTTTTATTAATCAGAGACAAGAAATCCCATACCTTCAAAGCATCAAAGGGTAACGGTCACTCCTATAAACCAGTTGTGAAGGGACAGTTTTTTCACTAAGTATTCCACTTGACTGTCTTGGTTCTTCAAGCTTATTTGATAAAGTTGATATTCAGATAGAGTAAAGGTTTTTTCTGCAAAAGGCAAGGGTTTCACACATTGATAAGGTGGTTTAACTATTTGACAAGATAAACTCCTACAGGCTTGGTCGAACTTGTAAAAGCATTCTTCAAAAATCTGTCACCTTGTTCCATAATAGTGAGTTTCACTGTATGCCCACACTGGAGTTTGACTCATGTATGTGGTATGATTTTGTTTGATGGAATGACAGGCGCATCAATAGAGAATAGTGAAGTGTAATAAGAAAAGGGGTTTTTGTTAAAGAACAGTTTGTTGGTTGAAAGCTTACAGGGCACAGTTGCTCCTACTTCTCACGTAAAGACAGCTTTCACCGAGACTGTGGGATGCTGACTATCCTGACAATACACTAAGGGTTGATTGCATAAGATATAAGTTTGTTGAGAAATTGGCACACTAGAAAGGCAAAGTTTGTAATGATTGGAAAGTCTACTTTGGACAAAGATTAGAATGTGTGGCTGCTGGACCTCTAAACTTCACAAGAACAAGGTGATTTCTTGACACTTCGTTACGTACACCACCTAACATTGTCTCCTTTCACCGTATGATCTCTTATTGAGAAATTCACCGACGAGATACACTCAAGGTAGAAGGCCAATTTTTAAGGGAGCTGGGAATTTTATATTGTGAGGGAACATTTCAGGTACTATCCAAAGACATTGTTCACTACCTAAATAGTTAGTTGACACAGCTTTGGCTCCAAGAAGTGCATTTTATACACAAGTGAGTGCGCTTTGTTTCTTCAAAAAGTCACATTTAGGTCAAAATGCCTCCAAGGACAGACGTAAGTGGCCCACATAAAAGATATGCACCGCAACTCTCTGCATGAGGATAGTAAATTCGCATCCATCCATCCTTTTTCAACTTTCATGAGGTATAGGTCGCTTGATTTCGCCGCAAGATACATGAGGTCAAAAGTTTTTTCAGCCATTGACACACCTATGCGCCCCCGAGGTTCCAATAACAAGAATTTCCAGGTGAGCAGCACCTTGATTTCAAGTTTTCTCCAAGATCAAGGTCCAAAGCCACCAAGATTCCATATCATGGCGAAAAATGGTTCAAACATGCACATCTTCGACTTAGAAGATTACAAGCCTTTCATCAAGCTCGAGCATAGAGATACTTGTACCGCTATTTCTTTTCCTTTTTCTTATCTTCTTGTCAGCCTATGCTCCTCTAATGAAAGTCATAATGAAGTATTTTACTTCAGAAGGAAGGTTTACTCGATTTTTATGCCTACCATGTCCGACTATTGATGCATTTCTACTAGAACCAGTAAAATACTAAATCTCCCTTTACTTTTTATACAAAAGGCATCGAGAAGCTTGATGGCATCCACATATATCCCTGTAAGAAGGCCCCACCTCTCGCAAATACCTTCCCTTTTCCATCATTCTCTCGATCAAAATTATCATCCTACACCAAACTTAGAGAAGAAAGAGGTTCCATGGGATGTATTCATGACACGCCCGAAATTTCTCTCTATTGTTCCTCCTCGAAATCCATATATCTCCCACTTAGCCCCGTCTCATCGCCCCATATACCTCATTGTTCAAACAGCCTACTCCTAGAAGTTCCTCAAATTACCACCGAATACTCAAGACAAAGAGAAGAAGGAGAAGGGAGTAGAAGTAGAAGAAGAGAAAGGTCATGAACAAGAGGAAAGGGATGATGAAGAGCAAGAAATGCAGAAGATGAGGAACAACAAAGAAAGACAGAGGATGTTGGTGAAGGTCAGCAAAGAAACAACGTATGATGATGAACAAGAGGGTACAAGGTTAGAAGAAGAGCAAAGCAGCTTTGTTATTGAAGGACATGAACAACAGAATTTTCAGGTGTGAAATTGAGCAACATCTTGAGCCACAAAATGAACAGGAAATCTAAGCACAACAAAGACCTTTGATTTTGATGAAAAATGGCAAGCAGGTTGAAACACAAAATTCGAACAAGGCATCTAAGTAGAACAAAGCAAATTGATGTTGCCAAATAGAGGCGTAAAATTGAACAAAGCAAGAAGAAGACACACAATACAGCCTCAAGGAGAGCAGTAAAGCTGCAAGAAGATGTCAAGGGTAAAACACGCTTGTAGTCTCCTCCTCAAAAGAACACACACAAAGTACAAGCAAGGAAGAAAAGGGCCTAAGGTCGCTACTCCAAAAGTGACAAAAACGTTGTCCCTAGCAAAAGAAAATTGCCCAAGAGGTCACCCACTAGCATGCCAAGGAGGAAAAGTGCAAGATTGGCCTTCAAAGGAAAAGCAAGGTTGGAGAAAGTGAAAAACATGGAGGTGCATTGTCAGCTATTCCAATCCAAAGTGATGACAGCGAATAATGAAGCCCGTATTCTTGAAAAACACTCCTAATCCATAGAGAGGGGAAAATTGAGGCATTAGAAAATGATCTTCAATGGGCAAGTGAACTTAAACCATTTCTCAGAGATCCAAAATAAAACAGATGAATGTTCACACACAAACAGCTCATGAGGCACGAAGCTATCAAATACAAGAATGAGGCAGCCTAAGGCTAATGAGGATAGAGGAACTCATTGGTGAGTTTGAGAGGAAGAAGAGGGAGAACAAATTGTGGCCGAAGAGGCCTAGAACCATAGGACTTAAAATAGCCTTGGAAAAGTAGAAAGAAGAAGAAACAAGCCCATCTCCAAGCTTTTCCCCACTCGCACTACTTGAGAGCAAAGAAATCAAGAAAATAAGGAGGCATGGTTAGAAAGGGCCAACAAACACTTGGAGATGCAGCTTGAAAGAGCAAACAGAGATCTCAAGCCGCAAAGGAAGAGGACACATCACTTTCTGTGCTGGAATGCTTGCCCGACGCAAACTAAAGGCACCCCAAGAGAAACCGAAGAAGGCAAAGGGGAAGGCCTCCTCTTGCACGGAAAGAGGAGAAAGGCATATCAGCACTTGACATTTTGGCTTACTGAGCATGTTGCTAGGGACCCTTTGAGGGTCAGCACTGAATTTTGGGCCTATTTTGACAACTTTTTTGTTTTTTTGGCATTTTTTGAGTTTGGTCAAAAACTCATAAATGTGCCATTTCATTTTGAGGATTTTTCAAGTGAGGAGGATGATACCGTTTGATGCCATAATTCTATGAGTAGGTCCTCAGCGATTTTCATGCTGTAGAGCATTTGGAGATCATTCGCCCCCTCAAAACGGCGAAAATGCTCACTTCTTTGCACATTCTGCCTCCGCATATCAAAGGAAATTTTTGCAATTTTTCTGGCTTTTTACACAAAGGTACAGATTTGGAAGACTTCCAGCATCGTATTGAGGTGATTTAGTTGCGCCAGAAAATAGACACTGAGCTTTCCAACGAGCTATCATGAGCCTCGTTTACACAGGAAGGCTGCCAATTGTTTCCAACAAGTCAGGGGACCTTTTTTCCCGATATAAATTTGAAGTGCATTTTTTGTAATTTTTGAACCTCAAAATCTGATTTTTCCAAATGTGCGTTTAGCTATTTTTACACTTGGAAAATGATGTAAAGTCAATATAATTCCCATTTTTAGCATTTTTTTAGATATTTTATGGGATATTTTGTGCCTTGGGCTTTGCAAAGCTCAAGGACAAGTTTAGATATTTTGATTAGGATAATGGATAGCTATTGCACCATGAGGTTTTCCTCACTTGGGCCTATTTATTCCACAAGGCTCTCATTGTAAACAAGGTTGAACTTGAGAGAAGAAGTAATATATTGGTCATGCATGAGCTTTTAAGAACATACTTGTGTTATTATTTTGGACGCTCTTGATGATTTTGATGAATGATGAAGGATTGTTTATGGATTCCATGACATGGTAGAATGGTATAGTGCTTTCGTTTTGTTGTTGTCTTCTAGTTTCTCATTCACATGATACATGCTTCTTGTCGTCGTAGATCGAGAGATTAAGTTGGAGATATGCCCATGGAGGCACCTCAAATTACCGAATCTTCATAGCTTTTATGTTTTCTTCTTCCTTAGTTGTACTAAAGAATTCTTAACTCGCTTTAGTAACTTAAGGATATTGTTGCTAGTTTTATTCATAAGTTCTATGTATGTTGAGTAGGATGTATGGTGTGCCCCGCTTACCAATGATCATTCATAGTTCTCCGCTATGAAACTATCTCTTTGATCGATTAGCTTATCATCTTGTTGAACCAAGGGAGGCCTAGTCCTATCTAGTCTTTGCCTAAAACTATGAAAGTTTGTCTTCGTCAAAGTGCGCAATAACTTAAATACTCGTGTTTAGCATTCCGCATAGTATTTTGAGTTGTTAGTCCGTCTTATGTGTTTTCCCCAAAGTCTCGATAGCCATTTCCCAAATTTAGAGGGTCTTATACTTCTATGCATGGCTTTGAATGTTTGTTTCAATGTGTTGATTAGTTTATAGTTACATTGCCGTATGATTAAGGGTTTTCTTTACCATGTTTATGTTGGTATCTTTTATTAAAACCGCTGATGCTTCAACTCCTTGTTATTCACAAACTTGATGTCCATATTCATTTTTCCCAAAGATCCTTTTACCTTGAATCAAATCGTTCTACAACACTTTGCATCATCATCTCATAGCTTCCTTGACCTTTTTGACCCCATAACCCAGCTTCTGATCTTACTTTGTTATCCATTTTATATCTTTGACTTCCGTCATCCCTCACAAACTTAAAAACAAAAATCAAAAACTCACTTCATAACTAGCCTAATATCGAACACCATAAGAAAACACAATGATATCTTTTACATCTAATAGAGAGAGCCCTCTCTCGAGTCCAGAAGGCTAGGTCCTTGGGCTCCAAAGCTTATTTGATGTTACATCGTCATTTGGCTCACCAATCGTCAACCATGGGACCCTAACATAATGGCGATCACGGGGACTCTGAGTCAAAACATTCTAGGTGGGAATCCCTTTAGGAACTCAAAAAATCTCGCTCAAACTTAGAAGAGTTGTAGAATCCTCTGTTGTCCTCACCATCCTAGCAAAATGATGAGTCAGTTATAGGAAACTCTTCCAAACCTCAAGACTACATAAAACTCAAAAAACCCCAAAACACTCCCTTAGATTGGCTTTTGACAGTACTGGTGGTGGACCATACACATACACCTCAAAACAACTAAAAATCCACCTGGCGACTCCACTAGCCTCCAGTAGGCCTTACTACTTTGCTAAATTTTAGAATACCATCCAATTTAGCCACCTCATCGCCACCCTAACATAATGGCGATCACGGTGGGACTCTGAGTAACAAAAGCTTAGATTCCCTAGACCTTAAGAGACCTTAAAGAATACTATCTGATTGACTTATCCCACTGCTCACTAACATAGTGACACTCACAGTAGGACCTTCTGAGTTAGTGACAATCTAAGTACACCTTAGTAACTCTTGAAGTCTCAATCAAGCTTAGTAAATTTAGATATTGCCTGAAGAGTAGAAAACAACTCCTTCACCATCTTAGCAAAATGATGAGTCAGTTATAGAAAACTCTTCCAAACCTTATAGGCACATAAAACTCAAAAAACCCCAAAACACTCCCTTAGATTGGTTTTTGTCAATATTGGTGGTGGACCATACAAGTATATCTCAAAACAAACTAAAAATCCACCTGGCGACTCCACTAAACTCTAGTAAGCCTTACTATTTTACTAAGCTCTAGGCTACTATCCGATAAACCTATCCCATCGCTCACTAACATAGCGGGAGATGGTGGGACACTGAGTACATAATAGTCCAGCAAACTCTTATAGACTTTTTGGTCTTTTAGATACTTAAACAAGCAAGCAGTCCATAGACCCATTTAGAGTAAACTCTTTTTGTTCTCATCACCCTAGCAAAGTGTTGAAACAAGTCTAGGATACTTTAACAAACCATAGGCTGCACATAAATTCAGAAAATCTAAAAAATATTTCCAGATTAGTTACCGGTGGTGGACCATAGCTATCTTCACAAAACAACCAAGTTCCACCTGGCGACTCCACTAGTCCATCCCTTTTATTTTGACCATCCTTCACCTTAGTAGAACTTTAGAGAGACCACTCATCCAGAACATTCACCAATACTATCCTCTCTAAACTCTAGATCCAAAATCTGGCTTCACGAAGAATCAATACCAGATCCCAACCAGACCCAAACCCCCCTATCATAGTAGATGACCCAGAGAAGATTCTGTGGCAAGCTTCTGAAACTGACCATCTAGCTACTGATAGACCCATCCGTAAAACAAGATCAGTACCTAAACATCTCACTATCCTACCAGATTCACCTTTTGAATTAGAGTCATCAAAAACTCTTCTCAGAAGCAAATCATATAGTAAGATAAACTTTGACGATCTTGAAACCCTAGACCAATCACACAGTCATAGTAGAGAAGCCTCACCTTCCACCCCCTCCCCGACTTTCAGCTTCTCTATCAATTTGGCTCCTACCATCCCAGATCTGCTCAAAACCAGATCACCAGTCCAAGTTCATCCGCCACACCTGTTCAAACCACCTCATCTCACCCTACTAGTCCTCATCTTGTACATCATCCATTAGCTCCCGTCATGGCAGCCTGGTACGCACCTTTGGTGTTGCCACCACCTTTGGCTCCTCTCCCAAATAAATATCAAGACAAAATCCCACACTTTACTGGAGAAGACACCACTACACCTCAACAGCATATAAGTAGGATGAATGATGCTTATGAATACCTGGAGGTACAAGACGAGACCGTCAGAATGAGAATATTCGCCCAAAGTCTTGGTGGTGAACCCAAAACATGGTTCAAAAGCTTAACTCCAAACAGTATCCATGATATCCCAGAACTACATCAAGTCTTCAGAAATAGGTGGGAAATCCGAAGAAACCCCATTCAAATCCTGTCAGAATATAACAACCTAAAGCGGGAAAATGGGGAAAGTGTCCAAGCTTACTGCACTAGGTTCAACAGTGTATATAACTCCCTACCACCTCATTTCAAACCCCCACTTGGTTTAGCCTTGGCAAAATTCCCTGAGGGTTTCGATCCGGACATGACATATCATCTGAGAGACAAGGATCCCCCTACCTTAGAGGAAATGCAACAAATAGCCATAAAAGCAGATGCCAACTTAGCTGAAAAAAGAGCTAGGACTAGATCAGAAAGAAAGGTCACATATAAAGACGAGGTCTCCACATCATCACCTTCCCTAGATCCTAGAATAGATGACTTAGTCAAAACCATGGCCAAAATGTGGGAAGGATAAATGAAAAGGCTCCTGTTAGGGACAACCAGCCAAACCCTCCAAACAGAAACCGAAACCAAAACTTTAGGAGGGAACAACCCCAAAACAGACCAAGGGAAAATGACCAACAAATTAGGCCACCATTCAATGAAAACTATGTGGAAGAGGATGACAGGGATACAGAAACTCTTGATGAACATCATTTAAACCTCATAGGATCTGATAATGAGAGTGAGGTGTACCTCATAGAAGAAGAACAAGCGTTCTTTTCTCCTAATCAAGATGAGACCAACTATGAAGATCTCGACGACCCTGCCATAGATTTTCAAAATGCCATAATAGAAGCTCACCGGCAATATGACCTTAGAAGCAAAAGAAACCAAGATAATTCCAAGAAAGGTAACTCAGATACTGCTAAAACTCCTGATACCATCCTCAAGAAAGCAGTAAGCCATGACAAAATCAAGGTTGAGAAGACTGACCAAAGCAAAGCTAAAGTTACCCAAACTAGTCCTCTCTCAGATACTCCTGGTACTTCTACAAAAGTCACCGAAACAACTATGGCAAACAAAATCCCAAAACAAGGTCAACAAACTCAGAACATAGAGAAGGTCGTGGCTGAAAAAACTGAAACAAACATATCTAAACTTCAGCTGCCTTTCAGCTTTGAAGGCGAAATCGCCAAGATCAAGATCACCATGCCTCTTACTGAACTCATTGCCCAAAAATCTTATAAATCCCAAGTACTAAAAGTCCTAAATCTAGGGAATGATGCAAACACTGTTAATCTGGCTGATGACACTCCTGAAGTGTTGTTTGGTCCGAAGATAGAGGGAAAATTCCAAGAAGGAACTACTCTTCCATTTTACATTAGCCTAAACATCCACGATCAAATCCTCCACAATGCCATGCTAGACTCCGGTGCCTCGCATAATCTTATGCCGAAGGTAGTAATGGAAAGACTAGGCCTGGAAATCACAAGACCATACAAAGACTTGTACTCATTTGATTCGAGTAGAGTCAAATGCCTGGGTTTGATCAAAGACCTTTATTTTAGTCTGGCCCAAATACCTGCAAAACATCTCATCATGGATATAGTAGTGGCAGACATTCCTCCCAAGTACGGAATGCTTCTATCCAGGTCTTGGGGAGCCAAACTCCAAGGGAATATTCAACTGGACATGTCATACGCCACCATTCCTGTGTTCGGCCAGACCAGAATACTCTACTGAGAATCACACATGAAATACATGATTAGCAGTCAAGATAGGCCAGATAAAATTCCAATGTGTTCCTTGCATTCCAACCTGAACTCTTTCATTATGCATATTGATGAAAACATGGAGGAAGAGTCAGAAGAAACTGAAATAAACTTTGATCCACCTCATCAGTTGTCCCTGGTGCCTTATGATGAACTAGACACTCAAAACTACCATGATCATGAACAACTGTGTCATGAAGAAAGTAAGTATGTTCCTGCTAAGGTGGGATTAGAGCAAGAAGCACAAACCCTTATGTACTATCAAGCAAATTACTCTAACCTTAGTCAAACACCAGAAATAACCTGCGGAAATTTTTTCTGGGTAAAGGCTTTAGAAGGCTTACACATCATAAACATGTTTGGAACCCGAGAGCAAGGTAGTTTAATGTTTCTACCATACCTCAAAGATTTACCATCATATGGATCATCCACTGCAAATGAAACTTTGACTATAGCCCCAGCAGCTCAAAATCTAGAAAAAATGCCTGATAAACTTCTTATGAGCAAGAATGATAGTTGCAGTCCTAGCATACCTGAGCTACTGAAATTGGCTCATATTCTGTCTTTTCATGAAGAACTTAGAAATGCTAAAATCAGAAATCTCATGCAGAATACCAATTTCTGCAGGAAAAACAAAGAAAAATGTTGCGATACTTCTTCTCCCTCAAAGAATAACTTTGACAAAAGAAAACATAACAATCTGAACCAAACTGAAATAATCAGGAATAAAACAGCTGGTCAAAGAGTCTTTTTCAATTTTAGAAATACTGCTGCATTTCCCTATAATAGAAATTCTGTTTTTTCTACCCAAGACCATGATATATCAATTAAAAATGCTTTTAATCATGTGTTTTCGCAAGATAATGTTTCAGGTCATAAGATTCCCTTGCAAAGTAGACAACTTAAAGATTTTTTCCAGTTTGCGGGAGGTAGATCTAATTTCAAGTTCAAAATTGCAAAACCACCCAATATCAGAAATCTGTTCATGAAGGCCATGTTCCCAGTTTTAAATTTCTACATTTTTGCATACCTTGATGATGTCATTATCTATTTCAAGAATGACCAAGAGTACATGCATTACTTAAGGAAAATGTACAGTAAGGAAAGGAGTGGAAATCACATATTCAAAGAGGTACAGCGGGAGGATACCGGTCTGTTCAGAGATTCTTGCATAAATCCCTATGTCATGTTAGAGAGAGAAAACTTTCCAAATTTCTCTTTTCAGGAGTTGAGTGGGCCAAGGGTGAGAGGAGATCCTTACGAGGATAAGATGCTTAAATTCCGTCATTTCCAATATTTCTGAGTTTGAAACACTTTTCATTCATTGTACATACCATTGTCTGAAATATTGAAAAATAGAAAAGTCAAGAACAGTAAAAGATAAGAAAAGTCAAAAACAGTAAAAAACAGAAAAGAGGGCGAGTGAAGATAGAACAAAGCCCCATGTTCCGAAAAATAGTCCTTCGGAAAGCGAGCAAGTCCAAATGCCACTACTAGTACTTCAATGTCTTGTTCAGCTATCTAGCCTAATCATAGCTGAGCATGTTTAAATTTATTTGCTGATAAGTTAGTGAGTGCAAAGATAGTCAACATTGTGTAAGATTGACTTATCATAGAGCTTAGATTAGGGAGAGATTCTGGTTCCACATGCCTAAAACAAAACCAAAGAGAGAAGCGAGGGATGAAAAATACATTGTACATCTTAACCCCGCTTGTCTAGTTTCCCTTTATTGCAAAATAACATTTGTGTGCAGCTTGTCTTTTATGCCGCAAATGCATGACAAATCAGATTGCCTAATCCTGATTTGATCATTTTGAATTTCATGTTTTAGATTAGAGAACAAAATCCTGTCAAACTTCTTAATCTTGAAAGTCGATCTAGCATTAGGTAGAGTAATGAAGGAGTTCATTAGTTTAATCTGAACTCCCGGCAGATATAAGAGTAGAAATAGATAGGTTCATTTTGCAAAAAGAAAAATATACATTGTCAAAAGGCTGCTAGTTCAAATGCACCAAAGAGAAGAAAAAATGTTAGGAAAGATAGTGGGGTAGGTAGAAGTATCATTGATGTTAACCATGCTGTCACTTTTCAGAAATAGCATCAAAGAAAGGTGAAATTTTGCGCCAATGGGTAAGGCACTGGTCTTCATAAGCCAAAGATCTTAATTCTGGACACCTCCTGACGAGGAGCTGCCCTCCCCAAATGGAGCCACTGTTAGTCATCAGTATTTTTCACTTGTTAGTGATGACTAGATCCATAGCTGAGTTTTCTAGAAGCTGATTTCCATATGTCAATTTGTCATCTAGAAAACCCTCATAAAACTTTTTTTTGCCCTCCTACTTTTCAGTCCGCCCATGTCAAAGTTAAAACTCATTATCACTATCCTATCTAGCTTTAGCCCTACTGGTCTTCCCATCAGCTCTAAAAGGCAAATCCAAGTCTATTTCAGAAGCCTCCCCTAAGTTAGGAAGTGGTGCTTTAAGGCATTTTACCTTTGGCAAACATCAAAAAGCCAAAAACCTCCATCTGATACAGACCATTCATGACAGACCTCCCACTCTGCAAATGAAATTGATTACAGCCCTAAGTCGCGCCACTTACACACCCCTAAGTCTCAGCACTGCATAGACCAAAGTCTCAAGCTGATTATTAGGTGTTTTTACAGTGTTTTATGGATTTTGCAAAGACAGGAAATATAACTTCATCTCAGGAGAAAATTCTTGAATACACATTTAGAAGAACAACTGCTTCTCAATGTCAACATGAGCCTGAGATACATATGCAAGACAGAGAGTTACTCATCAAGAACTTGCAGCTTCCTTTCAGCATGAAAATCACAGTAAGAGAAAGACACCACTGTCACTCAGACTGGTAATTTGTCATGGCCAAGAACCTCCTTCATCTACAAGCAGAGGGTTAAGGTGCCTCCTTCATCTACAAGCAGAGGGCGCTGGCCAATATTGACTTTAAGGATTGCAAAAGCCCAGGTTTGCTTTTTACTAGACAGTAAAACAGTGACTCTAGGTTTCTGAGTATAAGTGATTATCATAACAGGGCTAGGATCTGAAATTTTCAAGAAAAGGAAAACAGAGTTTTTGGTCTTGTAAAGGGAGTCATTTGAAGTATTCAATCGTATGAATTGTTAAAACCCTTGGAGAGACATATCATTAGTGAAAACAATTCTAATTATAAGCAGCCTGCTGTTTCAGCAAGACCAAATTGAAGAAAAGTTGACAAGTCATGTCATTACACAGGCAGAAGAAAAGATGGTTGTTTTTCAAAGGGTGCCAACCTCCCTACTCACAGAGATTATCTTGCAAATGATTGATCATAAGTTGACCAAGGCAAATGGTGACATTTCAGTTTCCCCTCAACAAAGAACAGTGCAATGAGACAGTGAAGACCTCCTTCACAGGAAACAAAAAGGGCAGCTATCCTTGTTTCACTTTCTAACTCTGATGCATCATCCCCTGTTTTTTTTTCTACCCATAGTCAAAGAAGAAAGATCAAAGGCACCTAACAGTTGCATCTACAGTCAAGCAAACCTGTCACCTAATTAGATTTACATTGCAGGAAAGATTATGGTATAATACCCAGAGAAAAAATGCATTTGATCTAGTTTGTCTCTTACAAACAGGTATACAAGCTCATCAAGTACAAAAAGGAGCTTTGGCACAGTGCTTCAAGTTCTGGAAATCATCAAAGGCAAAATCTAAATGCCACTGCTCCAAAAAGAGACATTTCCTCCTTTAAGTAAGAACAGTCAAAGTTTCAAAGGACATCTTATCCACAAGTTATGATCTGAGTTTTGAAAACTTTGAAAATCATGGAAAGAAAATCAGCTGGCAAAGAAATCTGAGCTTTTATTACCAAGAGACATCACCTTTGGAACTATTGTTCATCATGTCCAAAAGAGGGTCATTTGACATATTGTCAGTGTTTGGATGGTTTGAAACAAACACAGTTTTTCATTATTCAAAAGGACAGAGATATCATAGATGATATGATCTAAGCAAGGAACCATATTGAAAAGGGGCGCCTTTCTTAAATCAAAGGGCCATGACCAAATCCAAATAAGGTCAGCAAATTTGGGCACCTGCAGTGGGAAAGAGGTTGAAGGAGAAGTTGGGGATAGAAGTTGTCAAAAGCAAGGTGAAAGATAAATCCTATCCTTTCAAATAACAAAGCAGTCTTTAGGATTTTTTAACAGTTTTGGAGTAAGGTTTACATAATGAATATCATCATCAGGGATTAACAAAGTAGCAGAGAATGGTCTATAAGTCAGCAGGGCATTATTCAAAGTTTGAATTTCGGTGTTAAATTTTCACCAAAAAGACAAAATTGACAGAAACCACCTCTCAGACCTATATGCCTAAATGGACAGAGTTCTGACCTTTCAACTGTATTTTCTTTCTTTAAAAAGGGTTGAAAACTCTATTGGCATTTTTTAAGGGCATAGATACTCTGTTGCCGAAATCATTTCAAAAAGAATGAGCACCTCTCAAACAAAGTCAACATGTTTTCAAGTTTCAAAGGGTACACCAAGGCAGCATTACAAAGGAAAACCTTTAAAAAGGCCTTAAAAAAGTTAAAACACGGAGCTAGATGTCAATTTTGCATTTAACAAAAGCCCGTTGGCCTATACATCTTTTCAAAAAGGTTTAAGATCGTTGAACCTCCTTTTGACTCCCCAAGAAGTGCAAAGTTGATCCACTCTTGCCATTTCAAAGTTTGAAGACGAGTTCGCAGTTGTTTTACTGTCTACAAGGTTTCTATAACAGCGTGACGCGCCTATAAGTCTGCGCGACGCGCTCAGGAGCGGATTTGCATTGGCGTTCAACTGCCGCGCGACGCGCCTGTACACGGCGCCCGACCACGACCCGACAGGCCGCCCGGTTGGTTTTTTTGCGCGACGCTCTTCCTCTACAAAGTGCCGCACGCCTGTTCATACCTCCAACCACCTTCAAATGCTTCTAAATCACAAGAAATGATTGGAATCTTGATTTTTAAGGTATTTAGCTTGCTCTCCCTCCAAATTCACAGTTTCTAGATAATGATTGGAGCAGAAAAGCTTGGTTGAAAACAAGATGTGTTAAGCTATAGTATTGAAAGGGGAAAAGTTGCTTTGATTTAAAAACTAAGTTTGGAAAAGCCCGAACTCACCAGCAGTGAGCATATTCATAAAATAGCTCTCCAAACAGTCAAACCTCAGTGACAAAAGAAAACAGTTAGATGTTGTTTCTATCAGACTAGCATGAAGAACAATGGGAGATAAAGAAATAGTGTTATTTGAAGAGAGCAGTGTTCAAATTAAAGCAGGGTTTGTGTTTTAGAGCAGTTGTAATTGAAAGCTACAGGCCTCTTCTACCTCATCATAGAAACAAAACAAGCCCTGTTAACCTCTCTCATAAATTATGTCTCTGACTTAGGGTATATGGTTCAAATAACTGCAAAGAATGTAAGGGTTAGAGCAAGATTGATGAGTTTGATTAAGAAGGCAGGGTTTCTTTATCTTAAAGGGGTTCTGCAGGCATAGGTTTCAGAAATTGAGTAAGAGTCTGCTTTAACTATTTGACAAGATAAACTCCTACAGGCTTGGTCGAACTTGTAAAAGCATTCTTCAAAAAACTCTGTCACCTTGTTCCATAACAGTGAGTTTGACTGTATGCCCACACTGGAGGTTGACTATGTATGTGGTATGATTTTGTTTGATGGAATGACATACCAATAGAGAATAGTGAAGTGTAATAAGAAAAAGGGTTTTTGTTAAAGAACAGTTTGTTGGTTGAAAGCTACAGGGCACATTTGCTCCTACTTCTCACAGAAAAGACAGTTTTCACTGAGACAGTGACAGTGACTATCTGATTACACTAAGGGTTGATTGCATAAGATATAAGTTTGTTGAGAAATTGGCACACTAGGAAAGGCAGGGTTGTAATGATTGGAAAGTCTACTTTGGAGAAAGATTAGAATGTGTTGTTGACCTCTAAACTTCACAAGAACAAGGTGATTTCTTGACACTTTGCACAAACAATTCACCTAACAGTTGTCTCCTTTTCACTGTATGATCTCTTATTGAGAAACTCACATTGAGTCCCAAATCTGCATCTTTTCCATACACTTTTCTATACCCTTTTCACTCACCTAAACCTCCCAAATTGTCAATATCATGTGCAAAGGAGCATCTAACATGGTTTTTAATTATATTTTTGTGTTTGCTATTTGATCTAGATTTTGTTCATTCAGCTGCGGAATCTTGCCACTTTCCGCAGCTGCTGCAACTTTCCGCAACTATTTTGTGAAACTCTATGCTACAGGTGTCTACAAGGGAAACGAGCCACATGGGCAGGTCAAGAATGACGTGGACATGGTTCGTGTCCTATTGGTTCAAGAAAACTCATCCAAAGAAGCCGCGGTCAAAGGCGTCCACATGGAAGTCAACCATGGAGTTTCATGTCGGCCGGACTCTGTTTCGTGTCACATGAAGATCCATACGGCCGTTTCTAAGCCTGCGGAGAATAAATCGACATCTGTACAGGGTTCTAGAGTCGAATTCGAGCATCCACCTCTCGTAGATTTACTTTCCAACACGGCCATGCTCCTATATTCGTGGACGTAGTGGTCTACGTGCTCTCCACTAGCATGAACTTTAGGAAACAATTATAGTTTGTTGTTATATATATTGCGTTTGCATACGCATATGAAGTTAGTCGATATTAGTGAATGTAGTCTCTGTTATCTTTTGATTAGTCTGCTCTGTAATGATTACGCTGCACTTGTGCCGTAACATTACCATTCTGTAATGACTGCTTTTTAATATGAGAAGACTCTGTTTTTCAACTTAATTCGTATTTGAGGACCGTTGCCAAGGCTGGTGTAGAGGGCCCCTGCTCAGCTAAGGTTTTGTGTATTAGTGTATAATTTTAATTTCATTCCATTGTGTCATAATCCATTCATATGTTCATATATTGCATTTGTTTCATTTCTGTTTATACACTTCCATAATTTCCATTTCATTTTTGTCTTTCATGCTTTATGATTGTTAATCACTGATCAGTGTTCTTGTTTCAGGTTATAGATAGGCAGCCCGGGAATTTTCATAGCTTTTTGACTAATGACATGGAACTAACATTGTTCTGCTGCTAATTTGCTTTTCATAGCTTTTGTTTAATTTCAGTATTGCTTGTTCATTTCAGTTTTGCTTATCTGCTTCAGTAGTTAAATTTAGATATATTAAGCTGCTCATAGCATCTTCAGTTGCCTCCGAAAGCCACAGCTGGACTGATGGTGAGGAATTGTATTATGAAATGTGTAGTTTAGTATTAGTTTCTTTTCTGCAAATTTAGATATACTAATCTGCTCATAGCATCTTCAGTTGCCTCCGAAAGCCACAGCTGGACTGATGGTGAGGGATTGTATTATGAAATGTGTAGTTTATTATTAGTTTCTTTTCTGCAAATTTAGATATATTAAATCATGCATGACATCTTCAGTTGCCTCCGAAAGCCACAGCTGGACTGATGGTGAGGGATTGAATCATAAGTGTATGGTTTAGTATTAGTTTACTTTCTGCAAATTAAAATATCATTTACTCAAATTGTTTATGATTACTTCCGAAAATCATAGCTGGACTAATGATGAAGGATCAGAAGATAAATTGATGTAATCTGATTTAGATTTATTTTGTTGCAATTTTGAATTTCCTTAAGCATAGTTTCTTTTATGTTTAGTTGGCAGCAAGAATAGTTTAGTTTTCATGCTCAATAGTTCATTGTTTTGATTTATTAGATTACCAGCACCTTTTCATTTCAGCAGCACATTTTCATTTCCTTTCAAGTCTTGTCATTGTAAATTTCAAATTGCTTTTTAAAGTTTCAAGTTGGTAAATCATTATAGGGGATATCACTTCCTTGAACAAACATAACCAAACTTGTTTTCATCCTAGAATTTCCATTTCACCTTAGAAAAACAAAAAACGACAAAAAGTTAAGAAATAGGTTATCTTGCACATATAGTGCGCCGCACTTCATCAGCTTACGATTCCCGGATTGACAAATTAAATGCAGCAATTTAGGACACACTAAATTGACAAAACATTTTGGCGCCGTTGCCGGGGAAGTGTAACTAGGTAGCCAATTTCTTAAAAAAAAAAAACATAAAATCATAAAAGAAGGGAAAACTTGATAACTTCTTGAAGTATGCTCTCCCCTTGCACCTAGTGTGATCTGGAGGATCAGAAAAGAGAGTTATTGGTTTAGTAATTTCTTAAGTATGCTCTCTTCTTGCACCTAGTGTGATCTGGAAGATCAGAAGAGAATTATTAGCCCAACTTTTTAAAAAATAAAAAATGACATGCATAGAGCAAGAGATTCTAGGGGAAGGTTTATAGCTAAAGCCAAGAGTTCGATTTTCACAACTCCATCTTCTTCAAGGCATAGACCAGATTCACCACCATCTACCCCTAGCCTTAAGATTTTTGGAAGACAAGGAACAGCTGAATTAGAGGATTCTCCTATACCACCTACTAAAACCCATTTAGAAAACAAAGAGACTTTCTCTCATCCTCCCTTGGTAGAAGAACTAGAGGACTATAAGGACTCTAAAGAAACTATCATGGCAGAGGAAGTAATAAATAGAGGTGGAGGTAGAAGAGGAGGAAACAATAGAGACAACAATGGTGAAGGAAATAATGGTAGAAATAGGGATTTGTTGGGATTCCCTATAGTTGATGAGGAAACTCATGCAACAATGAAAAATATCTCACCATCTGTTCTCCCTAACTTTTATGGATTGCGAAGTGAGGATCCCGAAACATTTCTGTTTGAGTTTGAAGTTGTGTGCCGAACTTATGACTATATGGAAGATTCTCAAAAACTCAAACTGTTTCCTTCAACATTGAAGGGATCTGCTTTGAAATGGTTCATGGGATTAGCCACTCAATCTATCAGGACTTGGAATGATATGAAACAAACATTTTTGGATAGATATTTGGACTATTGTATGCCCACCAATCATAAGGATGAGGTATTCAAAATGATGCAAAAAGAAGATGAAAATTTGGAAGACTTACTTGAAAGATTTCAATACAACTTGAAAAGAGCAAAGATGAGCAACTTAGATGATGAAACCTTGAAAGCCCTCATATTAAGAGCCATTAGAGATGAATGGATAGATATTTTAAACATGATGGGGAAAGGAGACATTTCTCAACTTCCACTTCGTGACATAACAGAACTATGTGTCCATCTCTCAAGAGGAAAATCTAAAACAGGAAAAGGGCCTAGGGATCCTTCTCTTATTAGGGCTAACAAATATGCAACTGGATTAGTAAGTAGGGCAGAGATTGGTAATATGCTTGATGAGTTCAAAACTGATATCTTAGGGAGCCTTAGTGAACAACTAGACACCCTTAAAATCCAAAACAAGCAGAAAGCAGAAACATATGCTTTAGCCATCTTTTGTCCGAAATGTAGAAAGAAACATGCTTTAAGGGAATGTCCCTTGGATGCAAAAGTTGTAGAAACATGTATGATTTGCTCAGAAAATCATGAGATCAAGGATTGTCCTTCAATTCCTGGACTCAATGTTGTTTTTCAAGAAGACCCAAATTCAGTAGAATCTCTCTGTTTTGTCGCAAGGAGACCTTGGCAGGGACAACAATCTCAAGGGTTTAACAATCCTATGAATTATCAAACCCAACCAAACTGGAATCTTTGGCAACAACCTTGGCCCCAACATCAAAATTCATATCAGCCATGGGTACAAGGGATGCAAAATCCTTATGGGAGATTTGCTCAATTTTATCAATATCCTCCATCTTTTCAAAATCAACAAGCTCCACAACTTCTAAACCCAAATCCACAACTTTCATTGCCATTTCCACAACAACAACCTTCTCAACAAAATACAAATCCTCAACTCATGCTCCCATACCAACAGAAGACAAATCAACTTCCAGCTCATCCATTGCCAAATCCTAACAATAAGAATCCTCAGACTACTTATATGGTAGAAGGACAACAATTTCCTACCTACATGATTGTTCCTCTCAACGATGTACAACTCAGATCTGGTAGAGTTTTAGAAAAACCTTCTATAGATATTCAAGAGAAAGATACCTCTGAGGAGGACTCTCTTCAAGTCAATAAAGGTTCTGAGGAAGAATCTCTTCAAAATCCAAGCATGCAAAAAGAAAAAGAAAAGTTAACACCCACAACTCCTATAGTTGAGCAACCAACATCTTCATCTACACCTCCTTTTCCGGAAAGACTACAAATCGATAAGGGGGTGGAAAAACAAATCTTGTTGCCTAACTATGACTTTCTAGATGAATTGAAGAATGTTTGTATCAAGATTCCATTGCTACAAGCCATTCGAGAAATTCCTATTCTAGCAAAACCATAAAGGAGTTGAGTTTCAAAAGACCAGGAAGGAAGCTAAAGGACACAAGAAGAATCCACCTGGTAGGAAAGATTGCAGACATTATGATGGGAAAATTACCATGCAGAAGTATGTAGATCCAGGAAGTCCAATTGTCAAGACACATATAAATGGGATAGAAATTCCAAACACATTGATTGACTTAGGGGCCGCTATCAACATTATGAGTAGACAGACTATGGAACAGTTAAAACTTCCTAACCTTCTTTTTACACCTACTTTATTGCAACTTGCAGATCGATCGGTTATTAAACCAGATGGTGTATTAGAAGATATTTCACTCTCCTTAGATTCTTGGGAATATCCAGTAGACTTTATGATTTTGACTCCCAAAAGTAATCTAGGAGGACATCCAATTATCTTAGGAAGACCTTGGCTGGCCACAGCTGATGCTTTTATTAGTTGTAGATCTGGATACATGTACATTTCTAATGGTAATTCGACAAAGAAATTCAATTTGTATCCTCCTGCAAGAGCAATTACAGAAATAGGAGACAATGAATGGGTCGATGATGAGAACACTATACAACCTGTCTTTACCATTTCTGAAATCAGTGAGGATAGTCAAATTCTAAACACATTAGAAAATTTTGAGACATCTTCAGAATATGACCCCACACAATTTCAGTTGGAATCTGACATAGAATATTTATCATCAAGACAAATGTCTCTTTACTCTATGGAAGAGTTTGGTAATTCTACTATTGAGATTTTTCCAGGAAAAACATTGAATATCAATAAACATTTGGAAAAGTCACAACAAGAAGAACTAACCAAAATCTTGCAAAAACATTCTACTGCATTTGCATGGGAGTATACTGACATGAAAGGTATTGATCCTAAGACTTGCATCCATCATATCTATATTGAGGAAAACAGTAGACCAATCAGACAACCTCAAAGAAGGATGAATCCAAATCTTAGGGAGATAGTGAAAGAAGAGCTCCAAAAAACTTCTCAATGTAAACTTCATTTATCCAATTTCAGATAGCCGATGGGTTTCTCCTTTGGTTATAGTACCTAAAAAGAATGGTAAATGGAGAGTATGCATTGATTACAGGGAGTTGAACAAAGCAACTTTGAAGGATCACTTTCCTTTGCCTTTTATTGATCAGGTATTAGATACATTAGCAGGTAAAAAGTACTTTCATTTTTGGATGGTTTTAGTGGCTATAATCAAATTCAGGTAGCACCTGAAGATCAAGATAAGACCACATTTACTTGTCCATGGGGAACTTTTTCCTACCGAGTGCTTCCTTTTTGGTTATGTAATGCACCAGCAACATTCCAAAGAGCAGTACTAGGAATTTTTTCTGATCTAATCCATGATTGTGTAGAGGTTTATATGGATGATTTTACAATTTATGGTAATTCATTTGAAGAGGCATTAGAAAATTTGGAAAAAGTTCTCATAAGATGTAAAGAAACAAACCTTTCATTAAGCCATGAAAAATGCTTTATGATGTTTACCGAAGGGATTGTTTTAGGACATCATATTTCAGGAGATGGGATTAAGGTTGATAGATCAAAAGTTGAAGTCATCTCCAAGTTGCCTATTCCAAATTGTCAAAGAGATGTTAGAATTTTTCTAGGATTTACCGGTTACTATAGAAGATTTATAGAAAACTTCACTAAAATAGCATCTCCACTCTTCAAATTGCTTACAAAAGACCGTGAATTTAAATGGGATCCTGATTGTCAATCAGCTTTTGAAACTTTGAAAACAAGAATATCTGAAGCACCTATCTTGAGAGGACCAAATTGGAAACTTCCTTTCCATATTTCTACAGATGCTTCAGATACAGCTCTTGGAGCTGTGTTGGGTCAAAAGATTTAATTCCTTATGCCATTTATTACACCAGTAAAAATTTGACTCCCACAGAGTTGAATTATACTGTGACTGAAAAAGAGTTCTTAGCTGTTGTTCATGCAATTAATAAGTTTAGACATTACATAACAAGCTATGAAACTTTTATTCATACTGACCATTCTGCAATTAGATATTTAATGAACAAACCTGTTACTAATGGCAGAGTGACAAGATGGCTTTTACTTTTGCAAGAATTCAATATTACCGTGTTGGATAGACCAGGAAAACAGAATACAGTAGCTGATTTCTTGTCTAGGATTCAGAATACTAAAGAAGATTCTCCTGTAGAAGATAAATTTCCTGATGAATACTTGTTTGCAATAACTATTAAGACCCCTTGGTATGCAGATATTGCTAACTATTTGGTTACAGGGAAATTACCTTCACATTTATTTCCAAGTGAAAAACGAAAAATTATTCAGGAGAGTTCAAAATATTCATGGATTTCTAATGAATTGTTTAAAACAGGGCCAGATCTTGTGATCAGAAGATGTGTCAGGGAAGATGAAATGCTTGATATTCTTAAGGCATGTCATGATGAACCATGCGGCGGACACTTTGCAGACAAAAGGACGGCCTATAAAATCCTTTCTTTGGGATATTATTGGCCTTCCCTCTTCAAAGATGCAAAACAATATGTCAAAAGGTGTGATAGCTGCCAAAGAGTAGAGAAACCTACCCTTTCAAATGAAATGCCATTGCAAACACAGGTACTCATTGAACCCTTTGAAAAATGGGCTTTAGATTTCATTGGACCTATTAATCCACCATCTAAGCAAAAGAAATATATATTGGTTTGTACTGATTATGTTACTAAATGGGTGGAAGCTAAAGCATTAGTATCTGCTACTGAAAATTCAGTTGTTCATTTTCTTTATGAGGATATTTTTACTCGCTTTGGTGTTCCAAGAGAAATTGTGACAGATCAGGGGAGCCAATTCACATCCAATTTCGTGGAGAAGTTGATGGAAGAATACAAAATCAAGCACAGAAGATCTACTCCTTACCATCCACAAGCAAATGGTCAAGTGGAGTCCACAAACAAAGTTCTTGAAAGCATCATCACCAAAACTGTTCATCTACATAGGAGAGATTGGGCAGAAAGGCTTCCAGAAGCCTTGTGGGCCTACAGAACTACATGGAGGAATACAACAGGACATTCTCCCTATGAACTTGTTTATGGGAAAGAAGTCTTGCTTCCCATTGAGTTCCAAGTCAAGACCTTCAAGATAGCAGTTCAGTTGGGGATGGACTTATCAGAAGCCCAAAAGCATAGAATGGAGCAGTTGAATGAGCTAGATGAGATCAGACAAGAAGCAATTCTAAGAACCGATCTAGTTCAATATCAAAGAACTAAATGGCATGAAAAATATATCAAAGAAAAGAAGTTTCAAGAAGGAGATTGGGCATTGTTATTTGATTCCAAGTTTAAAGATTTTCAAGGGAAATTTCAGACTCATTGGCTTGGGCCATATGAGATTGACAAGATCTTTAGCAATGGAGCTGTAAGAATCAAGACCATTGATGAGTTTCAAACTCCTCTTATTGTGAATGGCCATAGATTGAAAATTTATCATAAGCCACTCTCAAAAGAGGATTTTGTCAAAATATTTCAAGAAAGTTCTGCAATCAGGCTGGTACAGAAGAATTCTTCTTCTCCACCAACCTAGTTCTTTTGTTTTTCAGTTTAAAAAAAAAAAAAAAAAAAAAATGGTATAAGCCTGAAAACCAATCATTGATTGGCAGTCTTATACAAAAAATATAGGGTGAAAATCAGGGACACCTGACACTCTATATTTTCCAAAAAAATCTCTCCTTCATTTCACAAGCTTTGTCACCACCCACTCCACTTCATTCCATTTCATTTCATTTCATTCCACTTCATTCACTTCATTTCATTCCATTCCATCAATAAAAATCTTTTTCATGACCATTTCCATCTGGTCATTTGTCATTTGTTCATTTCCATTCATCAAAGTAATAGCTGTGTCATTTTCCGCAGCTGACATCTGTTTCCGCAGCTGACTCCAGTTTCCGCAGCCAGAAGCAGATTCCGCAGCTACTACTCTGTTTTCAAAGAGAATGTACAGTCAGATGTTATTTCCATAATTATGAAATAAAATGCAGGTGAGAGGATCAATGGAGCATTCAAGACACCAATGGAGATCAATCAGTTGAAGACCAAGAGCAAAGGCAAAGATTCCAAAGGTATGAATAAAATTTATTTCAAATAGTATTGAAAAACACATTTTTATATAGTTTTGAACCATGAGCTCTATCCATTACGCGCAATGATTATATTGACAGTTCCGTAACCTTTCACGATCTCCATATTATCCTCTTGCATTCATTCACAAATGGTTTTATCATTGAAATTCCGATTTTCACTCATGTTCCAATATCCCACCGGAGATAATGAGACGTATTTGATTTGACCAAGGACTCTTACAGCCGCATAAATTCATAACCGTTGATTGAAACGTGTTCATATTTATTACACAGCCACCAAAATTCAAAACGCTGTCGAATGTATTATACTTTGTTAATCTCTTTGTCGTGTCTCTGCCGTGTTTACGAAACCCCACTTTGCTCATTCTCACTCCCGGATATTTACCCACTGTCTCATTCCATTTCGTTCCTTTTGCTCATTCTCACTCCCGGATATCTACCCACAGTCTCACTCCATTCTGTTTATGGTGCTCATTCCCATTTTATGATACATCCCCACAGCCATTGTGCTCGTTCCTGTGCATTCAACCATTCTATTTCCATTTGAAACCCTCACGAAGGCAAATTTGTGAAGAACAGAAAAGTGAAATGGGTAAATTGCTAAGGGCAGAGCCGGAAGGACCGAAGTTTATAGAGGGATATCTGCAAACAAAAGAGATATTGAAGAAAGCAAAATGGCTGCGTTTTATTCAGAAATTCAGAGGTTATCACAAAGAAGTTACGAAAGCATTTGCAAGGTCGTTTGATGGCTCGGAAGCAGAGATTGGAGATCTCAAGTTTGCAGTCAATGAAGCATCTATAGCAACAGCCACGGAACTTCTTCAGGAGGGAGAGCGTTGGTTCAAAAATAAAAGCATCAGTGATGAGGCATGGAGAACAATCTTACGAAACCAAGGTATGGACATAACTGTTTTTAAAAGAGGAATTCTTGTGCATGCATTGAAAGAAGAATGGGCCACTTTACTGCTAATTGTTCAGAAATTCATTACATGTGAAGGCCATTTTGGGTCCATGTATATGTACCATACCAGGCTATTGATGAATTTTCTAGAAAATCAAACTCTCAATCTCCCATATTTTCTATTCAATAGCTTGAAGAAAATGGCTGTGACTGTTCAAAACACTTAGGAGATGTAGAGCCCCATCTATATCACCACGGCCTTATAAAAATTCTGATTGAAAAGGAGTTAAAGGAAAGAAAAGACACATGGGAACAATTTCTAGTTAGAAATTTCTTTGAGGAACCTCAGGAAATTCCTGAAGGTAGTTCAATAAGAAGGAGTAGAAGAAAAATAATAAATGTTGAAACCCAAATTACTCCTACTCAGGAAATTCCCGCAGCTAGCACAGCAAGAAGAAGTAGGAGGAAAAGAACAATTGATGAAATCCAAAACACTCCTACTACTACTATGGAAAGAACTGATAGGGAAGAGAGATTGGTAAAAAGAAAGAAGAAGGAAATCAAAGGTAAGAAGCCAATAACACCAAAAGGGAAAGAAACTATTGAGGCTGTACATAAAACTCCTTCTTCTGAAGAAGAAGATCATCAAATACTATCTGAAAGATTAGTCTATCTTCAAAAACAGTCATCTATATCCAAGAAGGCAGAGAAAGGAAAACAAAAACAAAAGGGTAGTGT
The DNA here is from genome assembly GCA_034641835.2 of Pinus albicaulis. Taxonomy (NCBI): domain Eukaryota; kingdom Viridiplantae; phylum Streptophyta; class Pinopsida; order Pinales; family Pinaceae; genus Pinus; species Pinus albicaulis. The sequence continues at coordinate 822,969,940 of CM076573.1, read as the reverse complement.
ACCACAGCGTGTGAGGAGAAGCAGCAGACTTAAGGGGAAATTGAGAAAAACGAAAATTAAGGGTCCTCATTTCATTGATTTGGGTGAGGAGACATCTGAACAGTCCCCAACTGACCATAGTCCATCTCAGTCAGTTAGTGAACCTGGTTCATTTCATTCCCAATCAGACAATGAGCATAATCCATCCTATTCTCAGCAAAATATTGATGTAAGCCCTCCTCGGCCAGATTTTGAACATAACTCTCCTTCACAGCATTTTGGGGACAGCCCAATAAAAATGACACCTGAAATAGACCCCAAGCAGCAGGAGGTATATGACTATATAGAATCTTTTGAAAAGGCAGCCACAGGTCCAAGTACTTCTTCCATTCAGCCTCATACATTGCAGGATGATTTAGTTCAATCATTAAAACAGGAAATTTTTGAGCTGGAGCTTTTAAATAGGCACATCAAAAATGAAAATGAGACATTGAAAGAACAAGGTAAACTGGACAAGATCATCCATGATAATACTATGTTACATTTGGGAATATGACAGAAGAAGAATAAGAAGTTGAAAAGGAAATGCCAGAAATTGAGCAGAGCACTTGTAAATATCAAATTTAGGTGCTTAATGAAGAAACCCAGAATGTTGGCAGTACCAAGGAAGAAGAGGAGAGGATTGGATGTGTTGGCTGAAGTATCAAGGCACATGAATTGAAGAAAGAGTATCAAAATTTTGGTTGCATGAGGACATGCAACACCTTCACAGTGGGGGTATGTTGAGTCCCAAATTTGCATCTTTTCCATACATTTTTCCATACCTTTTTCACTCACCTAAACCTCCCAGATTGTCAATATCATGTGCAAAAGAGCATCTAACATGGTTTTTAATTATATTTTTTGTGTTTGCTATTTGATCTAGATTTTGTTCATTCAGCTGCGGAATCTTGCCACTTTCCGCAGCTGCTGCAACTTTCCGCAGCTATTTTGTGAAACTCTATGCTATAGGTGTCTACAAGGGAAACGAGCCACATGGGCAGGTCAGGAATGACGTGGACATGGTTCGTGTCCTATTGGTTCAAGCAAACTCATCCAAAGAAGCCGCGGTCAAAGGCGTCCACATGGAAGTCAACCATGGAGTTTCATGTCGGCCAGACTCTGTTTCGTGTCACATGAAGATCCATACGGTCGTTTCTAAGCCTGCGGAGGATAAATCGACATCTGTACAGGGCTCTAGAGTCGAATTCAAGCATCCACCTCTCGTAGATTTACTTTCCAACACTGCCATGCTCCTATATCTGTGGACGTAGTGGTCTACGTGCTCTCCACCAGCATGAACTTTAGGAGACAGTTATAGTTCGTTGTTATATATAATGCGTTTGCATACGCATATAGAGTTAGTCGATATTAGTGAATGTAGTCTCTGTTATCTTTTGATTAGTCTACTCTGTAGTGATTACGCTGAACTTGTGCCTTAACATTACCATTCTGTAATGACTGCTTTTTAATATGAGAAGACTCTGTTTTTCAACTTAATTCGTATCTGAGGATAGTTGCCAAGGCTGGTGTAGAGGGCCCCTGCTCAGCTAAGGTTTTGTGCATTAGTGTATAATTTTAATTTCATTCCATTGTGTCATAATCCATTCATATGTTCATACAGTGCATTTGTTTCATTTCTGTTTATACACTTCCATAATTTCCATTTCATTTTTGTCTTTCATGTTTTATGATTGTTAATCACTGATCAGTGTTCTTGTTTCAGGTTATAGATAGGCAGCCCGGGCATTTTCATAGCTTTTTGACTAATGACATGGAACTAACATTGTTCTGCTGCTAATTTGCTTTTCATAGCTTTTGTTTAATTTCAGTATTGCTTTGTTCATTTCAGTTTTGTTTATTTGCTTCAGTAGTTAAAATTTAGATATACTAATCTTCTCATAGCATCTTCAGTTGCCTCCGAAAGCCACAGCTGGACTGATGGTGAGGGATTGCATTATGAAATGTGTAGTTTAGTATTAGTTTCTTTTCTGCAAATTTAGATATATTAAGCTTCTCATAGCATCTTCAGTTGCCTCTGAAAGCCACAGCTGGACTGATGGTGAGGGATTGCATTATGAAATGTGTAGTTTAATATTAGTTTCTTTTCCGCAAATTTAGATATATTAAATCATGCATGACATCTTCAGTTGCCTCCGAAAGCCACAGCTGGACTGATGGTGAGGGATTGAATCATAAGTGTATGGTTTAGTATTAGTTTACTTTCTGCAAATTAAATATCAGTTACTCAAGTTGTTTATGATTACTTCCGAAAATCATAGCTGGACTAATGATGAAGGGTCAGAAGATAAATTGATTTAATCTGATTTAGATTTATTTTGTTGCAATTTTTGAATTTCCTTAAGCATAGTTTCTTTTATGTTTAGTTGGCAGCAAGAATAGTTTGGTTTTCATGCTCACTAGTTTACTGTTTTGATTTATTAGATTAGCAGCACCTTTTCATTTCAGCAGCACATTTTCATTTTCCTTTTTAAGTCTTGTCATTGTAAATTTCAAATTGCTTTTTAAATTTCAAGTTGGTAAATCATTATAGGGGATATCACTTCCTTGAACAAACATAACCAAACTTGTTTTCATCTTAGAATTTCCATTTCACCTTAGAAAACCAAAAACGACAAAAAAGTTAAGAAATAGGTTATCTTGCACATATAGTGCGCCGCACTTCATCAGCTTACGATTCCCGGATTGACAAATTAAATGCAGCAATTTAGGACACACTAAATTGACCAAACATCTACTGACAGAGATACATTCAAGGTAGAAGGCCACTTTTTAAGGGAGCAGGGGTTCTTTATATTGTGAGGGAACAGTGTGCAATCATCCAAAGACATTGTTCACTACCTAAACAGTTAGTTGACACAGTTTGGCTCCAAGAAAGCAGTTTATACATAGTGAGGCAGTTTGTTTCTTCAAAAAGCACATTTAGGTCAAAATGCCTCCAAGGCAAGACAGCAGAAGTGGCCCACATAAAAGATATGAGCTAATCTCTACAGAGGAGGTAAATTCGCATCCATCCATCCTTTTCAACTTTCATGAGGTAGGTTGCTTGGATTTCTGCCAGAAGATACAGGAGGTCAAATTTTTTTTGCCATTGACACACCTATGCGCCCTGAGGTTCTAGAACAAGCATTTCCAGGTAGCAAACCTTGATTTCAAGTTTTCTCCAAGATCAGTGTCCAAAGCCACCAAGATTCCATATCATGGTGAAAAATGGTTCAAACAGGCACATCTTGACTTAGAAGATTACAAGCCTTTCATCAAGCCTGAGCATAGAGATACTTGTACTGCTATTTTTCCTTTTTCTTATCTTCTTGACAGCTATGCTCCTCTAATGAAAGTCATAATGAAGTATTTTACTTGTGAAGGGAGGTTTACTCGATTTTATGCCTACCATGTCCGACTATTGATGCATTTCACTAGAACCAGGCAGCTAAATCTCCCTTACTTTTTATACAAGAGCATCGAGAAGATGGCATCCACAGTCCAGAAGAAGGCCCCACCTCTGCAAATACCTTCCCTTTTCCATCATTCTCTGATCAAAATTATCATCCTACACCAGCTAGAGAAGAAGGAGGTTCCATGGGATGTATTCATCAGTCACCCAGATTTCTCTACTGTTCCTCCTGTCCATATATCTCCCACTCAGCCTGTTCATCGCCCTATACCTTTGTCCAGCAGGCCTACTCCTAGAAGGCTCAAAATTACCACTGAACAGTCAAGACAACAGGAAGAAGGAGAAGGGAGTAGACAACAAGAAGAGAAAGGTCATGAACAAGAGGAAAGGGATGAAGAGCAGCAAACAGAAGATGAGGAACAGCAGCAGGACAATGTTGAAGGTCAGCAATGAACAGAAGATGATGAACAATAGGTACAAGAAGAAGAGCAGCAACTTGTTATTGAAGGACAGGAACAGCAGCTTGGGCAGGAAATTGAGAAACATCTTGAGCCACAAAATGAATAGGAAATCCAAGCACAGTAGCAGCTTGATTTTGATGAAAAAGGGCAGCAGGTTGAAACACAAATTGAACAAGGCATTGAAGTAGAACAGCAAATTGATGTTGGCGAACAGGGGCAGCAAATTGAACAGCAAGAAGAAGACACACAGCAGCCTCAAGGAGAGCAGCAGTTTCAAGAAGATGTCAAGGGTAAAGCAGTTGTGTCTCCTCCTCCCAAAAGAACACAGCCCAGCACAGCAAGGAAGAAACGGCCTAAGGCTGCCACTCCAAAAGTGACAAAAGTTGTCCCTAGCAAAAGAAAATTGCCCAAGAGGTCACCCACTAGCATGCCAAGGAGGAAAAGTGCAAGATTGGCCTTCAAAGGGAAAAGCAAGGTTGGAGAAAGTGAAAAACATGGAGGTGCATTGGCTGTCATTCAAATCCAAAGTGATGACAGCGATAATGAAGCCCGCATTCTTGAAAACCTCCTAATCCATAGAGAGGGGAAAATTGAGGCATTGGAAAATGATCTTCAACGGGCAAGGAACTTCAACTATTTCTTGGAGACCCAAAATAAACAGATGAATGTTCACACAGCAGTTCCTGAAGCACGAGCTATCAAATACAAGAATGAGGCAGCTAAGGCGCAAGCAAGGATAGAAGAACTCATTGGTGATTTTGATGAGGAAGAATAGGGAAACCAGCCTAGGTGGAAGAGGCCTAGGACCATAGGGCTTAAAATAGCCTTGGAAAAGCAGAAAGAAGAAGAACAGGCCCATCTTCAAGCTTTTCCCCTCACTGCCCTACTTGAGCAGGAAATTGAAGAAAATAAGGAGGCATGGTTAGAAAGGGCCAACAAACACTTGGAGATGAAGCTTGAAAGAGCAAACAGAGATCTGGAGCTACAAAGGAAGAGGACACATCACTTTCAAAAGTTGAATCAGTTTGCCCGGCGCAAACTAAAGGCAGCCCAAGAGAAATTGAAGAAAGCAAAGGGGAAGCGCCCGGCACGGAAAGAAGAGAAAAGCACATCAGCACTTGATATTTTGGCCTCAGCTTCGGAGCATGTTGCTAGGGACCCTTGAGGGTCATGCGTGCCAATTTTGGGCCCATTTCGACAACTTTTTGTTTTTTGGCATTTTTTGAGTTTTTGGTCGAAAACTCATTATTTCGCCATTTCAGTTTGAGGTTTTGTCAAGTGAGGAGGATGATACCATTTGATGCCATAATTCTATGAGCAGGTCCTCAGCGATTTTCAGAGCATTTGGAGATCATTCGCCCCCTCAAAACGGCGAAAAATGCTCACTTTTTGCACATTCTGCCCGGCATATCAGCAGTCTGCAATTTTCTGGCTTTTTACACACAGGTACAGATTTGGAGGACTTCTAGGCATCAGATTGAGGTGATTTCAGTTGCGCCGGAAAGTAGACACTCAGATCTTTCCAACGAGCTATCATGAGCCTCGTTTCGACACCGGTAAGGCTGCCAATTGTTTCCAGAAAGTCAGGGGACCTTTTTCTGATATAAATTTGAAGTATTTTTGTAATTTTTGAACCTCAAAAATCTGTTTTTTCCAAATGTGCGTTTAGCTATTTTTACACTTGGAAAATGATGTAAAGTCAATATAATTCCCATTTTTAGCATTTTTTTAGATATTTTATGGGATATTTTGTGCCTTGGGCTTTGCAAAGCCTCAAGGACAAGTTTAGATATTTTGATTAGGCCAATGAGGATGGAAGTTGAACCATGAGGTTTTCCTCACTTGGGCCTATTTATTCCACAAGGCTCTCATTGTAAACAAGGTTGAACTTGAGAGAAGAAGCAATATATTGGTCATATGAGCTTTGAAGAACATACTTGTGTTATGATTTTGGACTGCCTCTTGGATGCTTTTTGATGAATGATGAAGGATTGTTGATGGATTCCATGACATGGTAGAATGGTATAGTGTTTCTTGCTTTGTTGTTGTCTTCTAGTTTTCATTCATGATACATGCTTCTTGCTGCTATAGATCAGTAGAGATTAATTTTGAGATATGCCCATGGAGGCACCTCAAAATTCCTGAATCTTTATAGCTTTTATGTTTTCTTCTTCCTTAGTTGTACTAAAGAATTCTTAACTGCTCTTTAGTAACTTAAGGATATTGTTGCTAGTTTTATTCATAAGTTCTATGCATGTTGAGTAGGATGTATGGTGTGCCCTGCTTACCTATGACTGTCCATAGTTTTGTCCATGAAACTATCTCTTTGACTGATTAGATTATCATCTTGTTGAACCAAGGAGGCCTAGTCCCGATCTAGCCCTTTGCCTAAAACTATGAAAGCTTGTTTGTCAAAGTGCCCAATAACTTAAAGACTGTGTTTAGGCGTTCTGGCATAGTATTTTGAGTTATTAGTCCGTCTTATGTGTTTTCCCCAAAGTCTGATAGCCATTTCCCAAAGTTAGAGGGTCTTATACTTCTATGCATGGCTTGAATGTTTGTTTCAATGTGTTGATTAGTTTATAGTTACATGTTGCATGATTAAGGGTTTTCTTTACCATGTTTATGTTATCTATTAAACCAGTGATGCTTGAAACTCTTTGTTATTCACAAACTTGATGTCCATTTACTCCATTTTGCCCAAAGATCCTTTCTACCTTGAATCAAATCGGCCCTACAGCAGCCTTGCATCATCATCTCATAGCCTCCTTGACCTTTTTGACCCCATAGCCCAGTTGATCTAACTTCTTGTTACCCATTTTATATCTTTGATCGTTTCATCCCTCACAAACTTAAAAACAAAAATCAAAAACTCACTTCATAACTAGCCTAATATCAGAACACCATAAGCAAACACACCGATATCTTTTACATCTAATAGAGAGAGCCCTCTCTGAGTCCAGGAAGGCTAGGTCCTTGGGCTCCAAAGCTTGGTTTGATGTTACATCGTCATTTGGCTCACCAATCGGCCAAATCATGGGACCCTAACACTTCTATCTCCAAGATCTCATCATTAGGCAATGATGGTACATACTACTCATGTGTTATTGCAAGAGCCTTATGTGTGAGACCTTGTGGAACTCCTTGCAATAGTGCAAGAGTTTGTTCCCTTGGAGCAAGTGCTCCATTATCCTCTTCATGACATGCTTTAGGTGCCTTTGTTGTGACTGTGTTATCATCTCCTATCTTCTCCTCCTCTTCAATAACTGAAATTGTCTCATCACCAATAAGAGAACCTAGATATTGGTCATCTATTGAAGGAGAAACCTTCATGCTTTCCTCTTGAGAAGAGGACCCTTCAATCAATGGAGATATTGCCCTTGGCAAGGCATAAAACAAACTTACACCTTCTTCCATGGTCTTCAAAAAGGGAGTTGGATTCATAGACCCTTCCAACTCATGCAAAAGATTTGTTTGATGTGGTTTGATAGTGTCAACAGAAGATGTTACCCATGGAGCTTCATCAAACCTCTCTATCAATATTATAATAAACCTTTCATAAGTATGTATTTGCATTCTTCAAGGGAAAAGACTCAAAAAACCAACAAGCATATGCTTTACCATCGAAATGCAGCGCTGCTACTTTGATGGCTTCAATCTCTGAAACTTGATGTTGCTGCATGAAGTTGTCTAGCTCCTCCACCCAAACCCTAATTGGACATTTAGGTTATCCATCAAAGATAGATATATAGATAGAATTTACCCTTACCATGATGTTCTTTCTTTGTGTCTTTGCTCTCCTTGATCTTACATAACCCTTGGAAGTTCAAGTTATCTTTGAACTCCTTGGATTGATCTTCATACTCCTGCAAATACTCTCTAAGAGTCTCCTTCTTGGGTACATTTGCTTTCTTCCTCTTCATGAAGAAATCATAAACAGAACGCTGAAGCTTCGCTGATATGGCTGAGTGCACATATCCATGAGATTAGGATTCGGAATTTTCCTCATGTATATATCTTGAATATCTGATCAGAATATCTTCTTGCTTTCGAAACTTCTTGGGAGTTTCATTGTTTTTTCTCTCTTCTTCTTGTACAACCTCCTTGGAGAGGTTCTTGCTGGATCTGAAATGTGATGAGATTAAACTCATATTTTTCATCATTATGACCTTGCTCCCTGCTTTATATCACTTTTTCTTGAAGCCACAGGCTGAGCCAAAGTTCTTTCTTTGATACCACTGTAATATTCCAATTCTGGAACAGCTCAGCAAGCTTGCTGAAATAACGCACTTCTGAGAATATTGTGCATAGATATGATTTTGCAGCTATTGGATCCTCTATATCAGCTTATATAAGATCTAAATCCTAAAGGAGAGAAAGAACATATCATACTAGGTGGGTTAAACTTATCTCCCACAAACTAGTCTAGTTGAAAATCGCCCAAAGAGAAGGGCTGCAGCTCTATGCAAAGGACTGCTTCAGAAATAATGTAGATCCACTGAAGAAAATTAGGAGGCTGATATGGAGGTTCATAAATCATATTTAAAACATCAAATCAGATGTACATTATAGCCCATACATTGTACAAGAGAAAGAATGATACAATACAGGAAAAATGCTTAGAAATGAGGTGCTACAACCATGAGAAAAGACTGTATAACCATGATAGCGTTATTTTTAGTGGTTGAAGCAGCATTTTATTAATATTTATATCTAGAGAAGATCTTTACATAAAAATTTAGGTATAATACAGATCTGTGTACAAGAAATGTTGATCTATACATTTCCCTCGGGGTTTTGTGCCAAACATGAAGCACAAGGAGTAGATCTCGCATTTAAGCTGCGTATCCGCATAATGATTCAAAAATTTATGAAAAATACAATGGTATAGTAGATAATATCTGAAAATAACATGGATTGGATGGCCAATCCAACACCTAGAGATCTCTCCTCCAAAATGTAGACAAGAGGAAATTAGGGCTCGGTGTGAGGATTTAGGACTGCGTTGCAGAGGGAGGGGAATGAAGGGGTTAAGGGTTGTCTAAATTCTTGGGGAAATTTTGGGGGATAGGGATAGATGTTAGGGAGTAGGGGAAAGTATAATTTCAGGAATTTAGTGAGGGGAAGGGGTCCAAAAGTTCAAAACACGGGCCTAGTCTTAAAAAGTGTCAATTTGTGGCAATAGACTAGGTTTTGTATAAAAATGATGATTCTGAGGGATGGGAGTGATGGGAAGTGTTTATGAAGGAATTTTAAGGATAGTAGGAGGTGTAAGAGCATCAAGATATAAGCCTTGTTGATGATTTAACCATGAAGGTCATGAAACCAAGAAAATTTCCTTTAAAAACCCTAGTTTTCTCTGAAAATAGGCATGTTGCCTCTCCTTTGCTGCAGATGTCTTTAGTGATGAGTTGGCCTCTTACCTTACCTAGTTATCTACTGATAGCCACCTTGAGACCTCTGCAGAAATTTCAAAAATGGGTAGCTTTCCTTTGCAGAATTTGTGTTTGGCCAAGGAGGCCTTCCTTGGAAGATCTTGTGATCTTCTTTGGACAATCACTTGTTGATCTTCCTCCTCTTCGATTTTACTTTCTTGGCACAGAGAAAAAATAGTGACTTAGATCATTAAAACAACCCTACAACCTATGAAACCCTAAATGACCTAGTGGGAGGCTCTTTGGACTTGGCCTTTGTTTGAAAACTTGAGTTGCGATCCCTATGTGAAAAATGGTGACCTTAGGTAGCAGTGGAGGGGTCTTTTATGGAAAGTGGAGGATAAATGAAAAAGGAAAAGAATTAACTAGGCTTAGAAAATGATGGAAAAAGTGGCCTACATACAGTCTCTTTTTGTTCAGTAGTGTTTCTTAAGGATTCTAAATAAGGAACAGCTGCAGCAGCTTAGGGAACATCAGTTGCTAAGGAAAAATAGCTTAAGGAACATTAATTTATGGAATAGCATTATTTTAAGGAGAATCACTGTTAAGGAACAACATGATGACCTTTCTAGGAAAAATAGATGAAGATTTTGGTGAACTGGCAGACTTGGAAAGATGAAGGTAGTGAGATTCCTAGAACTCATAATGTTTTTTGCAATTTTTCTCTAGAAATCTGGGTTTGTCAAATTTAGTCATCTTTGGATAAAATCAAAATTATGGATGACTAACACTTCTCTTGTGGCCTCTTCATCCAATGGTCTCAACCATTACTCTGAATCTTCTACAATAGTTCTGTCCTCCAATGGTCCTTCCTCCATGTGCAAGTTGGCCCTTGGTGAGTAAACCCAATGGCTCTCATCATGAAAGAATGGAAGGTTTGTATGGAAACCTCCTTTCTGATCCATGGCCTTCTCAAGATAGAAGTGATGACAATCATGGGGATTTTCATGATTCGTGAAATTATCCCATCTCCATGCTATCATCCAAATGAATTGGATCACCTCCCAGCTTGGCAATCCATAGAAAAAATCCTCCCCAACACATTTGAGAAGCATGTTCCCAGCAAACATATGGCTCACTCTACAAAGAGACAAGTGATCTATCATAGTGGCCATACAAAATCTCATGCTCCCATGGAAGCATGCAATACAAAAATAATGGGGAACTCCTTTCCCCAAGGACACATCCAACAAGTGTGCCTCTCCTCCAACCATGTTCCCAAGAGTAAGAACATTTTCATCATATGGAATCATGATTAGAATCATGCTAGCTACCATTTATGATAAATGAGAAGGAAGATGTTCCCTCATGTGCAACCAACGCAATTTTATCCTTAACTGCCATAGAATAGGATATGAAAAGTGCCTTCCCCAACGCTTGTTTTTTGCCCCATGCCTTTGGAATGCTTGGAGAATGTACATCATAGTTGGTGTAAAAGAATCACACCATGAAGAATACAATATCTTTCCAAGAGTTTCCAGGGAATGTCCTGCATCATCATAGTTCATGGCCTTGAGTAGCCCATGAAACCCATCATAATTAGTGCCCCCCTTTGGAGTAATGCTCTGCAAATGAGTGTTATAAAAAGATAATCATATAGGAGATACATGATAACATTTAGAAAGACAAGTCCCTCTATATACTTGTTTTACATCAGTGGGGTAATTCATGGATGAGTTCCCTCTCACACTCAATGAGTAAGGAGATGTGAATGATGGCTCTTCCCAAGAGCTATGTTCCTCCTCCTCTACCAAGTAATCCATGCACATCTTCATGTGAGAGTGCACCTATTCCTTGAAACCTTCCCATATGAATCTATCCAAGAGAGTATGATATGCTCTAATGAAACCGGTGGGTTTGGAAAGCAGGATCTCATAGGTGGCATCTAGTAGTCTCTCCTTAAGCTTGGAGTCTTTGTTCAAAAGGATAAGATTATAGAAATAGATGACTCCGTCAACCACCTTGAACCTTTCATCCTTTAATTCCCCATCAAGAACCCCCCATGTGAAAAGGTCCTTGATTTATTCCATCATGAGTTGGGAATCCCAATAAGGATCTAAGCTCTCTAAGAATGACAGCACTATAGAGGTCTAAAATGCAGCCACTGTCTTCTCGTGGCTCCCATATTTGACATCCTTGATATCAAAATCACATGTGGGAACATCAAAATATCCTCTTTGCTGCCCCATTTGCAGTTGATCTTTCTCAAGACAAGATTGAAGCATATGGAAATCAACTTCCCCTCAGAAAGTCCTTGTCTTCCAAAAATTCCTCATTTTGGCCCAGGTGTACAAGAGGGTTAGCATACCCTTGCCATGTTAAGAAATCTTCTTTGTGAATGAAGAGATCATGAGCTACCCCAAATATATGGAGTTGCCATGTGTCCTCATGGTCATGCCATCATAGATATCTGATTTCTCCTCTCTCGACGCAGATATCTGAGTGGGAGTTAGTAATGCCCCTTTCAGGAAATTGCTCATCTCTCTTATGAATTCATGAGAGATACTCTGCATTGTGCTAGCTTCTCCCAAGGCTCCCTCCTTAGCCAAGTATGTATAGGCTACCCATAGTTGAGAGAACACTTTATATTTCCTCCTATCAAGAGGATCTCCTGGTAATGTACCCCCTTGCAAAGAGGTGTCAAGGCATGGAGTAGAATGTGGATGTAGGTAGACAAATTTTCCCCTAATTTTAATACATAGGTCCTCTTGCCTTCTTTGTGCTTCCAAGATTTAAAGCAGAGAAGGGTTCATGTTCTTCTCCTTTTGTTTCCCTTCCTCCTCTTTTCCTTCTTCTATCTCCAATATCTCATCATTGGACAATGATGGTACATACTGCTCATGTGTTATGCCAAGAGCCTTATGTGTGAGAACTTGTGGAACTCCTTGCAATAGTGTAAGAGTTTCTTCCCTTGTAGAAAGTGCTCCATTATCCTCTTCATGAGATACTTGAGGTGCCTTTGTTGTGACTATGTTATCATCTCCTGTCTTCTCCTCCTCTTCAATAACTGAAATTGTCTCATCATCAATAAGAGACCTTAGATCTTGGTCATCTATTGAAGGAGAAACCTTCATGATTTCCTCTTGAGAAGAGGACCCTTCACTCAATGGAGATCTTGCCCTTGGAAAGGCATCAAACAAACTTACACTTTCTTCCATGGTCTTCAGAAATGGAGTTGGATTCATAGACCCTTCCAACTCATGCAAAATATTTGTTTGATGTGGTTTGATAGTGTCAACAAAAGATGTTACACATGGAGCTTCATCAAACCTCTCTATCAATCTTGCAATAAACCTTGCATAAGTAGGTGTATTTGCATTCTTCAAGGAAGAAGACTCAAACAACCACCAACCATATGCTTTACCTTCAAAATGCAGCGTTGCTACTTTGATGGCTTCAATCTCTAAAACTTGATGTTGTTGCATGAAGTTGTCTAGCTCCTGCACCCAAACCCTAACTGGACATTTAGGTGATCCATCAAAGATAGATAGATAGAATCCACCCTTACCATGCTGCTCCTTATTTGTTCCTTTGCTCTCCTTGATCTTACAGAACTCTTGGAGGTTCAAGTTGTCTTTGAACTCCTTGGATTGATCTTCATACTCCTACAAATACTCTCTAAGAGTCTCCTTCTCAAGTACACCTCCTTTCTTCCTCTTCATGAAGAAATCATAAACAGAACGCTAAAGCTTTAGTGATATGGCTAATTGCACATATCCATGAGATGAGGATTCATAATGTTCCTGATGTATAGATCTTGTAGATCTGATCAAAATATCTTCTTGTTCTTGAAACTTCGTGGGAGTTTCATTGCTTCTTCTCTCTCCTTCTTGTACAACCTCCTTGGAGAGGTTCTTACTAGATTTGAAAAGTGATGAGAGTAAGCTCATATTCTTCATCATTCTGACCTTGCTCCTTTCTTTACAGTACTTTGGCTTGAAACCACAGGCCGAGCCAAATATATTGCTCTGATACCACTGTAATATTCTAAATCTGGAACAGCTCAGTAAGCCTGCTGAAATAACACACTTATGAGAATACTGTGCATAGAAATGAGTTTGCAGCTCCTGGATCCTTTATATCATCTTATCTAAGATCTAAATCCAAAAGGAGAGAAAAAACAAATCAGACTAGGTGGGTTAAATAGATCTCCCACAAACTAGTCTAGCTGAAAATCACCCAAAGAGAGGGGTTGCAGCTCTATGCAAAGGATTGCTTCAGAAATAACACAGATCCACTGAATCACATTAGGAGGCTGATATGGAGGTTCATAAATCAGATGTAAAACAACAAATCATATGTACATTACATCCCATACATTGTACAAGAGAAAGAATGAGACAATACAGTAAAAACCGTCAGAAATGAGGTGCTACAACCATGAGAAAAGACTGTATAACCATGACAACGTTATTTTTGGTCGCTGAAACAACAGTTTATTAACCTTCATATCTAGATCAGATATGTACATAAAAATCTATATCTAATACAGATCTGTGTACAAGAAATGCTGATCTATACATTCCCCTTGGGGTTTTGTGCCAAACATGAAGCACAATGAGTAGATCTGAGATCTAAGCTTGAAAATCTGCAGAATGATTCAGAAATTTCTGAATAATAAAATGGTACAGCAGATCAGATCTGAAACTAACATGGATTGGATTGCTAATCCAAGGATCACCACAGTGAAAGGAAGAATCCCAACACCGGAGATCTCTCCTCCAAAATGTAGAAAAAACACCCTGCAGCTGTAGATCTGCAAATAATGTTGTCTAGGGAGAGAAACAGCATTGTAGCCTCTGAGAATGATTTTTCATGATGCCAAGATGTAGATCTGAAGCACAATCAGCTAATGAGCTCTTCCAGGAGGTTAAAAGACACACTCACTACGAAGAGCCACTAGTATAGGCTAGATCTAAACATATCTAGTATCTTCCACTACTGCAACTCACATGAAAATCTTAGCCCTCAACAGGAGCAGTGTTGTAGGTGTAAGGTGAGATTGGCCTAAAATCCTGATGTGGAAAAGATAGCACTAGTCTCCTCCAAGTGTTGCTCAAGGAAGGAGGTGGGATTCCTGAACAGGAAGACCCAACAAGGGATGCCTGAGCAGAAAATACCTTCAGAAATGATAATCTTCAACAAACCTCTCTTGTTGTTCTCCTCCTCCTTTTATAAGATTGGAGTCTTTGTAAAACCCTAAACCACTTCATTGGTTTAGCAATTTTCACATTTAGAATCTCCTTCTAGAACTGCGTTGTCCCTCAAGGATGTTCAATGCATCTAGACTATGCTATTGACTTGGTCAAAGGTGACCCATTCTTGTGATTTAGACCCATTCACACCCGCAATATTTAATTTACATAGCCTAGATATGTCTCTGTTCACATAGGCATTGATTTATTCTTATTTTTTATGAGTTTTACATGTCCTCCTTTATAGTTTATTCATCAATCATGAAATGCAAAAATAAACAAGGAAAAATTAATATTCCTATTAGCTGCAACTAATTTAGGAATATTACAAAGGGCAAGAAGAAGGAATTGTCTAATATTTAATGTTTTCACTATCATGAGCTGAGACTCTATGCCAAGAAGTGTCCACACAATAAGGCCAACAAGAAGCCCTTAGTACGAGCGACAGGTGAGGCTCTTACTTCATAATTCAAGTTGGATTTCACCCTCATTGCATGCATGGTGACATCAGTTATGGGTAATGTGTGGTATCTAGATAATGGAGCCTCACTAAATATGACCAAAAAAAAAAGCAAAAATCAGTGACTAGAGGAGAAGGACCTCCATATGCACATCGAGATGGGAGGTGATGGAAGGTATAGCGTGAATGGTATAGGTACTAGTAATTTTCATAGGGAGTCTAGTTATCCTCTCACATTGAGATATGTCATGTATGTCTTGGGTCTGAAGAATAATTTAGTTTTAGTTGCTATGTTGGAGTACTTTGGCTAAAATTTGATATTTAGCAAAGAAAAGGCTTTCATTCATCACATATCCATGGTACAAGTGAAGTGGATCGGGGTTCGGGTGAAGAACCTATACAAATTTGATGTAAAATATTATTTTTTCTTTGAGCACAAAATCAGAGAAGGTGCAAAACCGAGACATCCGTGAATTATGGCACAGGTGACTTGGCCATTTGCATCATGGAGAATTGAATATCATGCAACACATTTCTATAGGAATTTCCAAGGGTGCACTAGAGAAACATGATACATGCAAAGGGTGTACATTGGGGAAGTACACCAATGCTGCCTTTGATGATAAGGAGTGTTGAGCGCAAGCAATCCTTGAAAGAGTTCACTCATATGTGTGTGGACCATTCTCGACAGCCTCCATAGACAAGCACAGGTATTATGTGATATTTGTAGATGATTTCTCACATAAGTGATGGATATTCTTCATACAAAAGAAAGATGAGACATTCTCAAATTTTTGTGAATTTAAATCACTTGTTGATAAATACATGGGCAAGAAAGTGAATGCTTTCAGGAGTGATAACGATGGATAATATGTGTTGAATGAGTTTAAGAACTTTTACGCATCAGAAGGCATTCAATGGAATTTATTAGCACCCCATAACCCATAGCAGAATGGCGTTGTTGAAAGGAAGAACATAAGTATTGTCGGAGTTTCATGGGTGATGTTGTGTGATCTTATGAACTTGATGCCCACGATATTTACCCAGGTGATGTTGTGTTTTGAAACCTAATATAAATCCTAGAAAAATAAAGATAAAATAGAATAAAATAAAATTTAAAAATTTAATGAAATTATTAACTATAAAATAAAATGAAAATAAATAAATATTTATTTAATTTATTAATATTTATTTATTTATTTGAATAAATAAATCTTAATATTAATAAGTAAATAATCAGTTTATTTGTATTAATTTCATTCTATTTTATTATTAATTATTTAGGGTATTTTCTTTTTTTATCTCATTAATTATAACAATAATATAGAATAATGTCTATTATTAATTATATTAATTATCCTAACCAATTCATATTAAAAATATTTTTAGGATTTTAAGTCAGTTAGATTATATATCAATTATTAGTGCTAATTTAGTAATAACTGGATATTATCCATTAAAAATATTATTATTAATTAAATTAATAATAGTAAATATAATATTTAATTAAATTAAAATTAGTTGATAATAATAAAAATAAAAATTATTACTTAATTTTTATGAAATTAAAACAAATTATTAAAATATTAAATATTAAATAATTTATAAAATATTAAATAAAAATAATAAATCAGAATAATATATTAGTTATTATCAATATTAATTATTATTATTAACTCTTACCAGCTCTTCTCATTTTTCTTCACTATTAATTCTTGACCTAAAACCTTTCTTTCAATCCTTCATTCAAAAACCTGTGCTGAAGATGGATCTCGATTGGGATTCGAAATGTCGACAAAAGTTCTTTAACACTATGAATAATCCAGAAATATCTTCAATCAATTCTTTTCATTATAGAAAATTTGATCCTCACATCATCCCAACACTATAAGAGATATTTCATCTCTAATTAGTAGGTTGAAATAAACCCAACATGGATACAACAAATATTGTTTTCCACGAAACAAAAAAATGCTTTGCATCAAACCAATTCTCCTCTCTTCAAAACCATCCGAAAACTATTGACGAGGACAATGGTTTTGAAAAATAAAAGTGGCATAAATCAATCCTTCAAATTCACCATTTGTATGCCCTACCAAAATCAACTATCAAGAAATTTTCAAAGAAACAATTTAATTGAAAAGGATGAGTCAGATACCAACAACATTAAGACACAGTAATTAATGTCAATCATGAAGAACATTCATTTTTCTCATGATTCTTCCAAAATTTAAACTCCTTATTTTATTGATAACGTCCTCTTCCATTTGAATAAATTATGGTTTGCAATCTGGATCAATGGCTTGAAACATGTGTACAATAAATCATACAACCAGAAACAGAGGTGAAAATTTTCAACTACACCCTTTGTTCACTGCAATCACTTTTCATAATGCTTGCACTCAGAATATACTTCAAAGGATAAACATTATGTCATATCGGACAAGAACATTGATCTATTCTTCATGCATAATGGCCTGTGAAAAATGATTCTTAGTCTAGTCAATCGACAATAACCCATTATTGAATCACTAAGCAGAAATCCATGCATCTTTACAAGCCCATGGATAAATTTCAATTGGGCACTTATACATTATGAAGAAATATTGATTGCAATGCCCAACATTCATGGGGAAAACATTTTTTGTAGACGTTTATGGTTTTTTGGATTCATATGCCTTTCACATAACGATATTTTCTCCTTGGATTTACACTGGGGTTTTCCATGGTATTTTTTTTGCTATCTAGAATGCAAATGGAAACTTAATATCTTGATCCCAGACATGAATGCTCATATCCCAAGAACAACTATAAATTCTGGAAGAGTTAATACACAGGCATGTAAATGATCCAATATGTCCACGAAGGAAAAAATAATTGTTTTGAACTATAGTTCCTGTAATGTCGATAAAAAATGAGGGAGATCAGGAATGGCTTTCATCCTCTCATAAAATCCCTAGTTCCACCCATAACCAACATCTTTGTATCTGTTGTTATGAAGTGGTCGTGACTGTTAAATCGTAAAACCTTCTTCTATGTTCCAAATTTGGGTCAATATATCATACCGTTTCATAATTATCTTATATTTATACAATTCCAATAGACTGCTAAATACAAGTCTCTCTGTCTTCTTCAAAAAAGTACTTTTGTTGAGGAATGCCAATTTTTGTTCACAGGTTTTTTGTAGAAAATGGAACTGAACATATACCCTATAGGAAACTATCCAAATCTCTCTATTTTCTCACAATTTCGCAAAAAATTCTACGTTGAACTCAATTGGGATCATCCTGCAAAAAACCCATGTCCCAAAATTTAGAAATGTATTTATGTTTTCCCATCAAATGAGCCCGTAAAAAACATATTGAAAACATTGCGAAATTTGCTTTTTTTTGGGTCAAATTTAACATTCATGCGTATCTGCGTATTCTTCTATGAAATCCATTAGCTTCTAGCTCCTATAACATATAATGTCTTGATTTCAGCTTTGGAATTCGCTTTGCAAGATAATCATGAGGTAAGATGACACTTTAAGCCATCACTACAAAACATAGTGTAAAGGTCACAAATAAGAAAAAGTATGGCATATGTAATGGAAAGAACCATGACAAAAAAACAATCAGTCAACAACTAAATGGGCACCCGCTACCTTTTCTGGAAAGATTAAACCATGCATGGTCAACTAAACTATGAATGGATTTCAAGAGGGGGTGTTTCTGGTAAATAGTTTTCAAGGAGGAGGGGGGGTGGGGTGGTGTCCGAACTCCTCCAATTGACGCCATGTAATAATTTTTTTTTTTGAAAAACAACTTATTTTGAATGCCCCTCCTCCATTAAATATCAAAAATCTTGAAGGGGTATGAAATTAGATATGCCCTTTGATTTTTCATGCACCTCTCATCACTGTTGAAACTTGGATACTCTTTATCACGAGCAAAATACATTTCATTCACTATTTCTTGTTACATTTTATGATCTCTTTATCTCATGGCTTGGCATGTTTCTTTAGGCACTGTTTTGGTAGACTAACATCAATGAATAATGAACTTTGGAATATAACTTGGAGATTAAATGCTTGGTCCAATCATTTAACAAAATTTTTTACTATTATATAAATAAAATTTATGAAAATATATATAATATTTCTATATATTTAACATTTATTAAAAATTTTATTAAAGTAACATCATTTACCAACAACAACTTGATAATTGTTTCAAAATAATTGGCCTAGGAACAAATGCAAAATTATAAAAAAAATTGTAGCTTCCAAGGTGTAAAAATAATGTTACAACATCAGCTCCAATTGTGGACTCCCCCCCCCCCCCCCTGTGGGGTGCAGAGAGCTAGTAGACGAACTGCCTTAAGTGTTGTGCATGGATTCATACCATAAACTTGTGACCTGAATTTTCAATCTGATATAATCAAACTAATACTCCCAACTGAAATACTGCAATCCTTAATTGTAAATTCAACTTATAATCTGGTCATTGTAACCTGCTACATACATGCATCCTATGTTCATTTCTAAATATTCTTAGGAGAAATAATATAAATAAAATATCACCAAGACCTCTAGCACAATTTCTTGAAAATAATTCTTTATTCACACCTACCAGCTGCTTAAAATGAAACAATCCTCACACTGCACACCAAATGTAATAATATAATGCTCACTAAATCTGAAAATAATTAATCCAATCCCACACAACCATTACCTACTAAAATGAAAATCTACATTGTTAGGTGTAATCTTATTTCCAATGTAACCAATTGATTAGTGGACTTACTGGTAGATCACTTTTCGAACAACTGAAAACTTGAAACACATTTACAATATCAAATTGAAACTCCATAGGCACTAGATACTTACATGTGAACTTTAAAAGTTGCATCCTTTGTGGGAATCCTAAATTTTTTTTCATGGCTAAGAGGGAGAAACATATACTTCTGACTATAACTATCAATAATCCTTACATAAACGCAGCAGTAAAGGAAGTTGACATTTTGAAACAGTGGAATTGATAACCTAGTGGAATCACCATATAACAAAGTGAAGTCTCTAGGTGAAAATAATGCAACCAATACAAATGTATATTCTTTGTTCACCAAAAAGGAATAGGTCTAGTCATTATCATGATCCAGTGAAAAAATTCTTCTTCACTTCACTCCCCAGCGATGGCGGCAAATGTTGTACCTATTTTTCATAGGCAATTCTTGGGTGCAAAAACTATGCCAAGAAACCAACTCAACTAGTATTTAGAGCTCCCATGTTTTGGAAAGTTTGGTAATACCAAAAGATGAGACAACATCAGAACCTCTTTCAGACCTTAGGATCTAGCCCTCCTAGGTCTAGAGAGGGATCTCTCTATATAGGTAAAGGAATGTGCCTTTAAAGCTTGTTTTAAAGGCATTAGGCTAGTTATGAAGTGGGAGGTTTGTTTTGTTTGATTTTTTGTTTGGTTGTTGGGAAACGGGAATGAAGGGTTCAACCCAAGACAGAGGATGAGCAAAGAGGATTTTAGGCGAAGGAGATGGTAATTCAGGGAACACTCGATACCATTGGGCAATGGAGTCAGGAAATGGTTTAATTGCTATTCAATATTCAGGCTTTCAATTGGGATGGTCATCTAAAGCATTGGATCTTAAAGATGATAGTGTGGTATGAAATGGTAAGAAGGAAGGTGAAAGGAAAGGAAACCTTCAAGATGACCACTTAGGAATCAGGTCCAGGGACACGACATGCCATTAGACACCTGTGATCCAACTCCTAAAAGGTTAACTCTTTGGACAAAGGGAACATTAAAGATTTAAACACAAAGGTGAAAACCTGAGATCATGGAAAGACTTTGAACTTTCAATACTTCGGCGTCCAACTTAAGGGAACTTAGAAAGGTTCAATTAATTGAAAAGGACCCTAGTGAGACAAAATCAACATTCTAAACTCCCAGTACCCCAATTCTTTCAATTAAAACTCAACAAGAACATATAAGCATAGATTCATTAATTCATACATTAGCTAGCAGTAAAAATTAGCTACTACACTGGTTAAATTAACTTGAATCAGGACTCAGTTAACACATATAGTAGAAAACATCAAAGGTAGGGAGAGCAGAAACATAGGGTACCATGCAAGGGTAAATCCTATGCCAGATTGCGATGCTGGAAGAAACGAAATGTGATAGACCTCTGAAAAACACGATTAAAGATAGAGAAAGAAAACATGATCGCGCTGAAATCGGGGATTCAAGAAAGTATTAACATCATATTAAAGAGCAACACCAGTCATGTACATCATTGCCAATAGTTTGATATTCAGTTTGAGAACATCTTCCTTAGCCTATCTCACAAACTTTACACAGAGAACTATATCTCAAGAGAAACCACTTACTATTCACAGATATCCGATCAACAACAACTTCAATGAGTTTCTTCATGAGTTTTATAGTTGAAACAGAGGCAGAAGAGGTAGGTGAGACACTAAATGTAACATTAAAACAGAGTAGTAAAAGGGGGTCGAGGCCCATTCTGTTTTAATATCTGAGCATTAATGTCCAGTACTCTTTGGATGAAAGATTGGTCTTCGACAGGCTGCAATTTACTTTAGGTATGTCTTGATGTGATTTCGCTGCAGTACTTGTAGTACTCTGATGAAGAAAAAAAAGGCAGATAAATGATTATGAGGCCTTCCATACTGTGCAACAATGTTCTGGTAACATTAGGACTGCTGTCAGGGGGATATCTTCTTGGAGACACAATGTAGAATAAAGACAGTATGGTTACTCTGTTCTTTCCCAGGAGAAAGCTTCTGCCAATGTGCAACACTGATGATATTGTTTTCGGTGCGTTAGGCCTCCTTAGGCCCTCTACTTTAATCGTGAGGTCTTCAATTTGGTACATTTCCCCTTTAAACAATGAATCAGAGCTAAAATTCTTTAATTACAAGCATTAAATTCTCTGATTATCCACTGATACACTTTTCCACTTCATGACTGTCTCTGTCTGTGAAATATGGTCTTTAACGATGCTGGAGAGGTTTAACCGGTTTGAAGACTGTACTCTAATGAAATATTTCCTGTAGAAACCTTCCCAAACATTCTTGTTGCAATATCAGGCTCAGAAATATCCTTCTGCGCTCTGTGTCATTATAACAGTGATAGTAAGCGCTAGCGGTTCTCATCACCCGTACACCAGCAAAACACACAATTCTGTCAAGAAATCCATGCATGGGGAAGGATGCCTGTGGGAATGTTGTGGATGCAATGGAAAGCGGTAGGAACATGCAATGAAATAGTGAAAATTGAATTGATGAAAGTCGGGCGGAATGAAAAACTTTAATGTAAACATTAAATTTTAATGTTTGGCGGGATGATACAATTTAATGTGAAATATAAGGTTTGGATCTTTGAATGAAATACACATAAGATGCATGGGAAACATATGAAATGGGCAGATGGTGGGACCCAGCTAAGGCAGAGGGCGATCAACTGTGGACCGTTAGATCATAAAATGATCAACGGCGGGAATCTTCGGAAGAAATCATTATAAGCCTCGATGGAGAAAAATGGACGAAGACGAGATTAAATGCAGGCCGTAGATCTAGATCGATCGGAAGGTCATGGTTGAATCGGGGGAAACGTGATCGGGGAGCATAGGGGGTGACACATTGTGGGCTGCCGATTGGCGATGGTGCGATCAAGCACTAACCGTTGGATCGCGAAGGGGATCAACGGTTGCGATTGCTCCCACGCTCCACAGAAAAAACACCATCGCATCGAAGAGTTTCAACTTTACAAATGAAATGCGCTCCACTCCATCCTTCCGATGTAATGAGCTCTTTACGGTTAAGAGCTTGGTCTTAACGCTTGGGTGCATGGAGGGGAAGTGGTTAAGGGGATGGCCGAAAAGGGGCTAAGCCCTTATAAAGAAGAAAGTGGGTTTTTAGCTTAGAAACAGAGTTTAAGGCTAAAGAGGCTTTCGGTAAAGGGAAAAAGGGATTTTAAAATAAAATGAGAGGATTTCACTTGGTTTTACAAGGGTGAAAAAGATGGTTAGGACGACTTAGGAGGGATTTTTTAGGGTTTAAGGGGGAACTTTGAAAAAAAAAGGGGGAAAGGGTTAATCATGAGGAAAATTGTAGAGATACAAGGGCAATTAAAAGCTTTTCTGAGCACAAATCCTTCACAGGCAGTGAGGATTTTGGATGGAAGCAACAGTGAGGATTCTTTTAAAGGCAATGAACACATGGAGGCTTCAAGGATGAGAGATTTTCCTGAAAATGTATCTCTTGAAGTCTCATGAAACAATTTAGCCACTTGTTTGCTTGACAAAAAATTCATAGGTGGCTAACAGTGGCTCCACATGGGGATGGCTTCTTCTTGAAGGAGTCAAGAACTTAGAAAATAAATCTTTGGAGTAGGCCAGATGCCTGATCTTTGAACCATCTTCCGTCTTTGATTCAGCTGTAAAAACATGATGGATATTAATCAGCAAAAAACATTCCCCAAACAGTCTACCTACCCATTCTACAATCCTAACATTTTTTCTTCAAGGTGCATTTGGATTCGCAGACCTTCTTCATCATTTTTATTGAAAGCAGAAAACAAACTAGTCTATTTCTACCCTTATTCCTCCATGAGACCAGGTTAAACTGTTGGCCTCATATGTTTCTCTACCTAATCTAATATCTGTTGGGATTATACTGTCCAATAGATTTCTTCTCTACATTCTACAGTAGAAATTTAAAAACAGTCAAACTAGGATTAAACAATCTAGTTTGCTGTGTATCCAAGGCATAAAGACAACTGCACATGGACTGAAATTGCAAAAAATTGACAGAAAAATCTTGAAAGCTTGGTATTTTGAAACTTTTGAAGCATCCTTCTTATTTTTGTGACTCAAGTTTTGAGCTTGTTAGAGTCACTATTCTCTTCTTTGTTTCAGCACTGGTTTTGGGCTTTCTAGAGCTGATTCTTCTTTCTCCTTTGTTGATCCAGGTTTTGAGTAGATTAGGACCAGCCTTCCATACTTCCCTTCGGCTCAGGTTTTGATCATGTTTGAGCCATCCTTTTTGGAACTTCATAGGTTCATGTTTTGGGCATGTCTGAACCTTTTTCTTTCTCTGTTTTTTGGAACATTTTTTCTCTTTTCCTGAAAATTAAAGACTGCAATGGTATTTACAATGGAAATGAAAACTGTGAACTTGGAAATCAGTGGAAATAATGTTTGAGCATCCTGCCATTGACAGGGCCTCCAAACAGCTCTGTACCATCTAGCTCTTACAAAAAAATGGCATTGGGACCCACGGTAGCCTGTATGATGTAAGGACCCTGCCACAAACTGTCGAATTTGCCATGCTTTCCTTTGTCCTCTCTCCTAGAGTCCTACTTCAGAACTTTGTCTCCAATTTTGAAGTCCGAGGCCTTGGTTCTCTTGTCAAATAAATTCTTAATATTTTCCTGGACTTTCATAGCTCTGTTATAGACCTCTTCTCTTGTTTGTTGGAGATGAATCGTATGATTTATCCTCCTCACCATACTGTCCTCTTCTATCTGGATCTCTTGGACTAGTTTAATCACTGGTATCCCAAGGCTGGTTGGAAACACTGCCTCTATCCCATACACAAGTTGATGGGGTGACATGCCAATGGATTTCTTTGTTGTAATTCTGTCGACCCACAAAGCATGTACTAATTTGTTATGCCATGACTTTTTGTTCTCCTCCAGCAGCTTTTTGATCATGGTCACCAAGCTCTTGTTTGATGATTCAGATAACCCGTTACCATGTGGGTAATAAGTAGTTGAATGACCGAGTGCTATTTGATACATGTGACAAAAATCAATCATCTTCTTGGATCCAAAAGCAACAGCATTATCAGTGATTTCTTTTCTTGGGCATCCAAACCTAGAGAGGATGTGGTCTTCTAGGAACTCAATGATGACGGAATCTATGGCATTCCTAGAAGGTACGGCCTCAATCCATTTTGTGAAATAGTCTGTGGCTGTAAGGATCCACTTGTGTTGTGAAGAAGAAGCAAGGTGTATTTCCCCTATGAATTCTAGGCCCCATTGCAAAAAGGGACCCTCAACAGCAATGGGTTGTAAGGAATTTTCTCTTGCCTTCAAAAATCTGGCATTTATGGTAGGAAATTATCATTTTGTGTATGTCATTGAAAAGTGTAGGCCAGTAATAGCCAACTCTGAGTATTTTTTTAGCAGTGGCTTTCCAGCTCAAGTGACCTCCACACTCTCCTGCATGGAATTCTTGTTTAATTCTCTCGGCTTCATTTTCAGGCAAACATTTAAGCAGTAGACCATTTGCATTTTTCCAGTATAAACACTAATTCAATATGCAATAGTTTCTAGCCTTTAGTTTCAGGAATCTAGCCTTAGTCTTCGATAGATCAGGAGGGGCATTGAGATTTGAGAGCACATACAGGATATCGGAATACCACGGAGAGTTTTTTGAAAAATTTCTCAATAGTTAGATCGAGGCAATCCTTATTGTCCGTCCAAGGCATCCTACCATGTTAATGTCGAGGGTTTTTAGAACCGGTTCCCAATCGTGGTTGAGCTAAACCACGACCTTTACAGTCGGTCTTGTGGGTTTATTTCAGGGTCATATTCTAAATCACACCGACCCATTTTGCCCCTCTTTCGAGTCAGATCTTGGGACAATATTTCT
Organism: Pinus albicaulis; assembly: GCA_034641835.2. Lineage (NCBI taxonomy): Eukaryota > Viridiplantae > Streptophyta > Pinopsida > Pinales > Pinaceae > Pinus > Pinus albicaulis. The sequence continues at coordinate 822,944,276 of CM076573.1, read as the reverse complement.
TTAACCTAAACATGATAGGCATGTAGGCAATGGTGTGAGAATGCAACATGTACACCCCTTGGAGATTACGTAAGTTTGGTCACAAGTACACAGACTTTAGTTTCCTGTGTATAAATTTCAGAGCTGAAGGAGGAAACGGTGACACATGGCATGTAGTACAATTTTTCTCTATTGAACGAGTCCATAGTGGGTCGTTTTCACAAGTACACAGACTTTAGTTTCCTGTGTATAAATTTCAGAGCTGAAGGAGGAAACGGTGACACATGGCATGTAGTACAATTTTTCTCTATTGAACGAGTCCATAATTAGGTCATTGTGGGAGATTGGACATAATTGTGCCCTAGAGAATCCAAATCAGGCTAGACCTGTGGCATTCGAAATAATATTCAGAGGCTACTACAACACCACATTTTAGATATTGAAGTTTTGAAATAAAGATATATTTAAGTTTCAATATCGAGCTCCTCAAAAGCAAGAAAAAGGTGTGTATTGTTCTCTGAATTTCTTAAATCTTGTTTGAAATATCAGTTTGAATTGATTCCAAGGGCATATTGTAGAATAGATATCAATATTAGGTTCTAAAATTCCCCCTAAATAGAATTCATCACCCAGTAAAGGCGTTTAATTTTGCTCTCGAAAAGAGCAATAAAAAATGAATTGGAAGTTTTGAAGAAAGGCATGGAAGCTAAGATAGATGGTTTGAATAAAGGCATGGAAGACACTATGGATGGTTTGAAGAATGGCATGGAATATAAGATGGATGGCATGGAAATTTTCATGGAAGTTAAGATGGATGACATGGAAGCTAAGATCGAAAACATGAAGAATGATCTAAAGGTAGACATGGAAGGTTTGACAAAGCTGATACAAGAAATGTTTCCTAATTGCGAAACGATAATAGAGGAAACTCATGATGAGAAAAAAATAAATGTTAATCATGATTTCATAAAATCTAATGTTTGATGGAATACCCACCATATTCCAAAGATCGATATGAGGAAGTTTGATGGCAAGGATCTTGTAACATGGATGCTACAGATGGAGCAATATTTTGATCTCAATAATGTGCAAAACACACAAAAGGTACGCATTGCAACTTTATGTTTAGAATAAAATACATTTTTTTGGTATCAATGGCTTTGCTCCCATAAAAAAATTGTCACTTGGTCAATTTTTATGGAGGAAATGATAGCACAATATGAGGATACAAAGAGCACCACCTTTTTTAGCCAATTGATAAATATCAAACAAAAGGGTTCACTGGGGGAGCACATTGAGGACATCAAAAAATTGAATACAAGCGTAATTGATATTCCAAAGGAACACATGGTTGATGTCTTCATAGGGACTTTAAAGGATAACATCCAACATGAGGTTTTCGTTTGGGAACATGATTCATTGGAGAAGGCATTCAGGTTGGCAAGAAAATTTGAATCTAAAATTATGGTAACAAGGAAGCCTACCACTCACATCTATAAGGATGGAAGTGTTACTACTCCTAGAATTCCACAACCTACAAGGTTGACACCACAAGAATTGGAAGAAAAAATAGCAAAAGGGCTTTTCTATAGTTTTGATATAAAATACACTAAAGGCCATAAGTGTGTTGAGAAGAAATTATTATACATAGATTGTGAAGATGAGGAAGAAAATGAACAAGAAACTTCAAAAGAAGAGGATATAGACAAGGAACCAACCCTAGAATAATAAGAAATGAGTCTGACCATATCGTGTAATGCATTGGCAGGAATTAACACTCCTAAAACTCTCAAGATAGAATTACATATCACGAAGAAAAAGGTAATAGTGTTGATTGATTCAGGTAGTACCCATAATTTTATTCATTGTAAGGTAGCCAAGGAATTGAATTGTTTCCTATACCCAGCACCAGAATGTCAAGTGATGGTTTCCAATGGAGGAACTATAAATTTCCTTGGAAAATGCCATAATATCAAGCTAACCATGGGGGAATATGTATTGAATATTCCAATTCTTTACATTCCAATGGGAGGTGTTGATGTTGTACTAGGAGTACAATGGTTACAATCTTTGGGGATGGTAGATTTTAATTTTCAAGAAATTTTCTTGAAAGTTTTTTTGGAAGGAAAGGAAGTTGAATTACGAGGTATCAACAGGAAGCTGGGAAATATAATAAGCTCTAATGTCATGACAAAGCTTCTGAATAAATAACAACGAGGTATAATTGCACGATTATGCTCAGTAGAAGTTCAAACATCAAAATCATTTATTTCTCCATATCTCCAAAAATTCTTGGACAATCATTCCAAGGTTTTTGAAACTCCAAAAGGACTCCCACCTATTCTTGATCATGATCATGATATTCATTTGATTCCAGGAAGTATTCCTCCAAACATCGGGCCTTATAGATATCCTAATGTCCAAAAGAGAGAAATTGAACGTATGATTGCAAAAATGTTAGAGGATGGTATAATTCAACCTAGTCAAATTTATTTATCTGCTCCAGTAGTATTGGTGCAAAAGAAGGATGGATCTGGCACATGTGTCTGGATTATAGGGAGCTCAATAAGCTCATTATTAAAGATAAATTTCCCATTCCTGTGATTGATGAATTATTGGATGAATTACATGGAGCAATTTATTTTACCAAGTTGGATCATCGTTTAGGATATCATCAATTAGAATGAAGACTGAAGATATTCCGAAAATAACATTTCGAACTCATGAGGGTCATTATGAATTTTTGGTCATGCCTTCTAGCCTTACTAATGCACCTTCTACATTTCAAGGGTTGATGAATTCCATTTTCAAGCCCTTCCTTAGAAAATTTTTGCTAGTATTTTTTGATGATATAATAATCTACAATAGGTCTTGGAAGGATCATGTTCAACATGTTGATAGGGTGCTCAAACTATCGGAGGAGAAACAATTATATGAAAAAAAAATCCAAATGTTTCTTTGGAGTACAAGAGGTGGAATATCTTGGTGATAGTGTATCTCATGAGGGTGTTAAGGTAGACCCTAAAAAAATTAAAGCCATTAAGGAATGGAAATTCCCCACAACCATAAAGCAGTTGCGAGGATTTCTCGGGTTAACAAGGTATTATCACAAGTTTTTTAATAATTATGGGAGAATAGCAGCACCTCTAACAACATTATTGAAGAAAGATGAATTTTCATGGACTCATGAAGCAACTAAGGCATTTAAACATCTTAAATAGGAAATGTACCTAGAACCTGTCTTAACTATGTCTGACTTCACAAATTTTTTTATTGTGGAATGTGATGCCTCAGGAAATAGAATTCATCCTTTTTTAATGCAAGAAGGAAGACCCATTGCTTTTGAAATTCATCCAATCAAAGGAAAGTATTTACATAAAGTTATTTATGAGAAGGAAATGTTAGCAATACTGCATGCACTAAATAAATGGATACCTTACCTAATGGGAATAATCTTCAAGGTAAAAAATGATCGTGATAGTCTTAAACACTATTTGGAACAAAGACTATATTCAGAAGAGCAGCAAAAATGGGTCACAAAGATGTTAAGTTATGACTTTGAAATCATCTACAAAAAATGGAAGCTAAATTTTGTTGCAGATGCACTCTCGAGAAAGAACGAAGAGGTGGAAGCATTTATTTGTGCCATTTATATTATCCAACCAGATTGGATAACTGAAGCAAGGGATGAATGGAAGAAGGATGAAGAAGTGTGGACACTCATTCAAAAGTTGCGGCAAGATCCTACTACAACTAATACATTTAGTTGGGAAAATGATTCCTTATGGTACAAAGATCGCTTATATATTTGTAAGAATTCCCAAATAAAACAAAAGATTCTTTTGGAATTGCACACTTCTCCTTTAGGAGGAAACTCACGATTTTTTAAAACTTACCACAGGGTGGAGAAATATTTTTTTTGGGATGGCCTTAAATTTGATATTCAAAATTTTGTGGCGGAATGTCTGGTTTTCCAGAAAAATAAATTTGATACAATTAAGACCTTAGGTCTTCTACAACCTTTATACATTCCAAGTCGACGTTGGGAGGAGAATTCAATGTATTTTCTCACAATTTTACCTAAGTCCGAAGGAAAGGGTGTTAATATGGTGGTAATTGATAGACTTACCAAGTATGCACACTTTGGTGAATTAGCTCATCAATTTAAAGCAAGTACAGTTGCTACTGCATTTATGGAAACAATTCAAAATCTACATGGAAACCCAAATATTATTGTAAGTGACAGAGATCCCATTTCTACTAGAAATTTTTGGACCAAACTATTTTCTTGTTTGTGTACTCAACTAGCTCATAGCTCATATTATCATCCTCAATCTGATGGTCAAACTAATATAGTGAATAAATGTTTGGAAGGATATATTTTTTGTTTTGTATCTGATAAACAAACACAATGGGTCAAGTGGTTACCTCTCAATGAATGGTGGTATACCACTTCCTTCTATACTGCATCAAAAATGACTCCATTTATAGCACTTTATGGATATCATCCACCATCCAACACATCATCTTTAAGAGAAAATAATAAGGTTCAAGAAGTGGAAGATCACATCAAGTATCAACAAGAAGTTCTCCAACTCTTAAAGGATAACCTAAATTTTGCACAAAATCGAATGAAACAACAGGCAAATCAACATCGCAGCGAGATAAGTTTTGATATAAGAGACTGGGTATGTTTACGAATACAACCATAAAAACAAATGTCCCTCAAGCAAGATAAGAAGGATAATAAACTATCGCCAAATTACTATGGTCCTTACAAGGTGTTGTTAATGATTGGTACTATGTCATACAAATTGGAGCTTCCTGCTTCTTCGCGAGTGCATCTAGTTTTCCATGTTTCATGCTTAAAGAAGTTTATAGGTGAAAAAATTCCAGTTCAAACAATATTTCCAGAACTTGATGAGGAAGGAAAAATCATATTGGAACCTGAAACAGTTAGGGAAACAAGAAAGCGACAGCTATGAAATCAATCAATTTCAGAGTATCTCATCAAGTGGAAGAACTTACCCACTAAAGATTCTAAATGGGAGGATGAGAATTTTATACAGAAGCACCTAGAGCTACTCAAGTGTTGAGGACAACACTTTTTTGAAGGAGAGGGGCAATTTAGGTCCCTATATTATTAGTGTAGACCCTTATTGTTATTGTTGTACCCCTGTAACCCCAATTTTATTATTATTGTGCCCTTACATTATTATTGTTAGGTCAGCTAGGATTATATTATGACCCCATGGCCTTCTATATATAGAAGGAGGTTTTTTCATTTGTATCATCCAATAATTTTTCATTTATGTAATGTAAAGGAGGTTTCCCCCTCAAAGTGGCTTATTTCTAAGGCATTGATCTCTCTTTTCTTCTATTTTTGGATTTGGTTTCATAACACATTGTCACTGGACAACAACCTATGACGAAAAATGGACATATTTAGGATTTAATGGGGTGGTGTTGATGAGGAGAAATGTTTCAACAACAATAAGGGATCTCCCCGATATAAAGTCCCAACTAGACTATAAACCGTTTGTGATAGGGATCCCGTCCGGGGTGTGGGTCCGGCTACCACTAAATATTCCTTTTCTTGGACACAAACGAGCCCTCTATACCTATGAACACATGATTATTTGAATAATACAAGACAAATGGTTGATGAGTCTCAATGTACATAAAACACTACAAATAGCAAAAGCGAGTTAAAGCATGTAGCCAAAGGAAATGTTGTTAGCAGCAGATCATTAGCGTCATGCTTGTAAAAGTTGTTCAAACCACAGAATAAATAGTCCTTTATGGTCAAAACACACTTCAATTCCTTGAGCGTTTGCAAAAGATAAGATAATGTTAGTGACAACGCTGCAAGAAATTTCTTGATTAAATAGCACTATACCATTAACACATTAAGTAAGCTGAAACGTAAAAATGATATAAGCAGCAAACACATATCATAACAAGATATTCGATGCATGAGAAAAAATATTCATAATGTTAACACACGAGTCCTCATCAGATCCAATAGTGGAATTAAAAAAAAATTGTATTCATTCCCAGAAATATGTATCCAATGGTATACAATTCTCTTTGCTCCTTTGGAATCCAAAGAAATATCTTTTACAATTTCCCAGAGGGAGAATTTATAGAAAAAAAATGACCCTTGGGTGTCCCTGACATTTTTAATTATCGACTATTGACATACTCTGCGACCTAAGGAAAATTGAGACTTGTAACCCCTACTCCTGATGCGACCTGCAACCCTTTGGCTGCTGCGACCTGCGACTTCCCTCCTGTTGTGACCTGCGACTTGTGCTTATCCTTTGTTCAAGGAAGAAATTGTGTGATTGCGAGGTTCGATACATCTATTTGTAGCTGGTATTTGAGATAATTTTTCCATGCTAGGTAATCTGCAGCAACCAGAGTTACCTGGGGAGTATCTTCTTTCAGCCTATGGAAGCATTCAAGAGCATCCGGGATCGAGGTGCGCCTTTTCACTGCGATTTGATTCAATAGCGAAGCCATCTTAGTGTATATTCGGGCCAGAGTTATGACGAACTGAACAAGGTTTTCCTGTGAGGCCGGGAGATCCTGAGAGATAGCTGCTTGCTTCAGGGGTTGTAGGAATGTCTAAATGCCCTAAGAAAACTCTTCTCTTGTTTTCTCAGTGTCCAATGCACCTAGAGAGGGAATGTGGTGGGTTTCAGCCATTAAATCAATTCCACTAATTAGGTGCTCATATGCAAACATCAATTTCTCCAGATCCTTAACTAGTTTATCTTTGGACTATATCTTCATTAGAATCTAGACCTTGTCATTTTGGGTGCAGGCCCAGTCCTTTCTGGGCAGAGTGTCGAGAGCCTGTAGGTATATGCTCGACCATTCTAGCATATTATCCAAGGTAGTGGAGGCCTCCTTTAGCTGTGCATTCCTTCTTTTGGTTTCTGCTTGTGCTCTCAATAAAGGAGTGACTGTCTATTTTATCATGAACATCTCGTCATATACTTGTTTCATAGTGACTTCCAAAGTACCTAACTCACTTTGAATGGTGAGTGGCAAGTCATTTCCTTGGGCACTTGTGAAATGTAGTCTTTGAACTTCTTCCTCTAGCCTCTTCTTATCCTGTTCAGCCTAAGATACTCTCTTTTCAGAAATTTGTAGCCTATTTTGTAAAGAGAGAATTTCTCTACTCATTCTTCTAATGTTTTCCTCTGTGGCTACTGCAAAAGAAGTACCAGCTGATGCAATCATAATTGGATTTCTCCTGGTATCCAAGAATATATCCTTTTCTGTTTTGGTCATGAGAGGTGTGGCAGGGTTCCACGCTAGAAATCTTCTCTTTTCTTACCTGATCTTGTGTGTGAACTGGTCATAGGTTAGTCTTGTCAGATTGAAGACTTCAATGTCCTATTCCTCGGAGGTTCCAAGTTCTGAGAGAGTAAAATGCATAGTGGCCATAGGAGTTGTCTGAGGCATCTCGATGTGTGGCAGCTCTATCTGTTTCCATGTTTCTAGAGGAGGTGTCTTGCTACCTTCTACTTCCTTGGAGGAATATTCTCTTGATTTCTGACTTTCTTCCTCCCTTCTCCTTTGATCAGCTTCCATTTCATCTTTCTTTTCCTTTAACTAGCGTTTAGCTTCTTGTTTATCCTGTTACTCTTTTAACTAGCGCTCAGCTTCTGCTTTGTCCTACTCTTCTTTAAGTTTGCGCTCATCTTCTACCTTTTATTCCTCTTCTCTCCTCCTTTTTTCCTCTTCCTCTTTTTTTATGTGGGATTCTTCTGCCTACTTCTTCTTCTGATCTTCCCTTAGTTGTTTCTTTCGCTTATCCTCCTCTTCTTTCACCTTCTCCTTGGCTTCTTGTTGTTGTTTATAAATACTACCACCTGTATCAGTCCTTGGTTTCTTTGCTTTGGAATACGATGCTCCTCCTAGCATGTGGATTCTTTCCTCTAAAGTTCGATCATCTTGTTCCTCTTGATTGATTGATTCTTCTGGGGCAGCCTCCATGTCTTTGTTTTAAAAGTTCATGATTTGATCTTCAGTTGGGCATTCCATGTGGTGGTATCTCCATTTTAATTTTTCTCGTTTGCAATGCACGGGGATGATTCTTTCAGGATCATACATTCGGTGTGTTACTGGTGGTAAATAAAAAAAATTGGTTTCCTTAGCCTCTGCTCTACTTCCCTGAAATATTTGGCCATGTAGGTGTCGATAGTAAGTGGAAGGATAGGCCATGGTTTTTTCTTACCCTTGGTGAGAAATTTTGAAAATCCGCCCATCATCTGGTAGCATACTTCTTGCAGGAGTAATTTTTCAATGATGAACTGGGGCAGTGCATGGGGTGCCTTGAGGGACCCGAAGACCCGGAATAAAGTGTTATCTATGACAGGGAACTAGTTGGCCACTTGGGTTATTATCTCCATGCTCGCTTGGACATGCACGGGGCATCCTTGCTAAACAGCTTTCCATAGAGCGCGGGGATGAAGTTGTGTGAGATTGAATCTATATCTTGTTTATACTTGGAGGCCCAGAACACCTGTAACTCTTTGTGGATTGGTCTGCCACGCTCTGCATCCCAGTTGTTCGCCCATCCTTCAAAATTACACCTTGCACATACTGCATCCAACAGGTAGGAAGCCATATAAAACTCAGATGCACATCCCTCATCAGGCGCTTGTGTTGCATCAATGTTTGATTTAAGGGGTGCTATTATCAGTTTGCCCCAGTTGAAACGAGTACCATATGTAGTGACAGCATACATAAGGGGGATCCAGGTACCATTAAACATAGTGGCATCTTTTTGACCATATATTCTGCACATCATTGCTACCACCAGCTTGTAAGCTCTCCTCAAAATTTTTTTCTTATATTCCTGATCCTTCTTATACCTAAAACTTTCCAGGGTCCTCCCACCATCCTTTCATATTTCTGCTATGGTTACTACATGAGTGGCTTCCCAGTTAGTGTTGAAGGTCTATTCTCGAGTGGGGAGTGCATAGTATACTTCCGCATCCTGTCCCTTTAGGTTATTGAATGTTTTCCCCAAGTGATCTTGAATGACCCACATTCTAGAGTCGACCCTTTGGAGGATCCAATCAGTAATCTCTATGCAAGGAAATATGGGTGGATGGGCACCTGCGTAGTGGATTTTGGACCTTTTGAATTGAATGTACGCCTGCCAGTCTGGAAGATATTTTGGGAACTCAGGCTTTGTGAACTCCTGATATACTTGGTCCAACTCATCTTGTCCCCCTTTCCGAGCACATAGGCGGTGTCTCCATATATGGGGGGTGGGGAAAGGGACACGCCTTCTTCTGAGATTTCCACTTCTGGACTTTTGTTTCCTTTTCTTACTGTCGGGAGTCCCATCTCACTTAAGGCCGATGAGATGGACACACACTCAAGCTTGACTTCGATGTTCCCTAGCATATTCATGAAACGATCCCACAATAATATGGGCGACATAATTCAAATATTTTAAGACCAATGAAACATCCAAATGACCCATCAAGTTAGGTCGCTGGGACCTCAGCCAATTATTATCTGAAGAAAATGTTAGTTTTGTGACTTGGCGACCTTGTGACTAGGGCGCTAGGTTGCACCGACGTGAACTCTCAAAGAACAACGACTATGGGACTTGGTGACTCGCAACTGGGTCACAAGGTCATAAGGTCGTGATAGATTCAAGGTTAGGGGAACCGCAACTTAGCGACTTGGCGACTTGCGACTAGGTTGCGAAGTTGCTAGGTCACTAGGTAGCTAGGTTGTGAAGGTAATCGATGACTACAAATGAGCGACTTAGCGACCTTGCGACTTAGCGACTAGGTGGGAGGTTGTTTGTTCACTGAGTCGTGGGGTTGCAGGGTCGCGATAGGGATCTTGTTGATGGGAACGTGGTGATTTAGGCCAGCGGGGTATAAATGGTGAGACTATGCAACACATCAAATGGAAAGAACACATCAGGGACTTGAGGCTTTTCCTATAGGTGGACCAGGAAGGGAGCTTGAGATAGACTGGTGTAAGGAAATTTCTTTCTCTTAGAGGAGGCAAACGAAGAAGTGAAGCTATGGGGAGGGTGTGAGCTCTACAGAGTTCTTGATAGGTTTAAGGAGCTAGGATGAGGTCTAATAGACAAATAGCGAGGGTAAGAGGCAACAATTAAACAAAAAGGAAATAGTAGGAGGATTAGGAAACTTACCTGGGAAAAACGCGCTCTAGCTAACCTATCAAAGGCATTTTATTTCTCTATCACCTAGGCCTAATGCGACCTATGCAACCCTTTTATTTATAAAGGGGTCAAACATGCGGTCAATTAATGAGGGTCGCTGGGTCACAAATTAGGTCAGGTTGATGAGATGTGAGACCTTGCGACCTTGTGACCTAGCAACCTGGGGGTCATGAGGTCACATGGTCTCAATTCTTAGGTTTTGGAATTACATGCGACCTTGCGACTTCGCGACTTCGCGACTTGGGGTCGCAAGGTCACAAGGTCAAAAAAAATATGATTTAATTAGTTCTATGATTTTGTGACTTGGGATTTTTAAAAGAGTGGACCTAGATCAGACTCTATTTTTTACAAAAGGTTAGGAGCTCAAAAATTTAGCTCAAAAATTTAAAAGTGGAAAATTTTTAGAGGGTGTTGTAGCGGCTACAAAAAATGGCGATTCACTGGTAGCACCCAGGATATCTATTGGTGTTTCATCTTAAAGGGGGTGGGGGACTTAGAAAGTTGTTCCTTTCACCCCATGGGTCCCACTACTTTAATCCTCAGACCTTGCATGATTGCTCCACCTGTTTGCATGCCCCAAGGTGGTGGTTCATCGTGTTTTCATTCCTGGAGAATGGACGAAAAGGGTTGGAGTAGCTTCAAGGTTTTCCAGGATCCGGTATAGTTACTTCATCCTCATTGTGTTGCTCCACTACCAGCGAACCTGGTGGTCCCAACAGAGTCATTGCCTAGGAGTCACGGATGTTGCTCCGCTGCCAGCGAGCCTGGTTAGTACCCCAACGGAGTCGTCGCATCGCCTCTTTGCGCAGGAAGCCTTTCTCAATCCTTTACCATTTATTGATGTGTTAATCACACTTATTTGAATGTTCTCAAGGCACTTATTTTACTGTGCTTGAGGCACTTATTTGATGGCAGCAAGTATTTCTTGGGCGGATGAGGGATCCTGACTTATTTTTCTTGCAAGAGAGTTTGCTCCTGGTCTATACGAGGAATTTTGGGTTTTCTCGAATATCCTTTCGTCACCTGAGGTTTGCTATATTTCCTTTCTGTCTAGAAACCACTTTCACTAAAGCTTTCTTTTATACAGCAGTCCCTTGAGCCAAAATACTAGGTAAGCTATCTACACTTGGTTCTTGGGACTTGGTCATGTTATCCCATTGGGTGCCTATCATAGGAAAGCTCGTGCCACTTTTGCATTCCAAGGGAAATTCTTCACTGGAATAGCATGAAAATTGAGTAACTTCTACATCTCTCCAATAACTTGAGGCGATGAAGGGAAAGTTTTACTGAGAGCCTGCTCGAAACAAGCGGTTTATGGCATACATGAAAAAGCAAAAAGCAAAAAGAAAACAAAAAAAAATATGGTACAGGGTATGGTGATGACCCCTTGGGGCTGTCAATTGAAATATTTTTTAAGGTCGTGCCCATTTACCGGGAGCACCTCAATCCTCCCCTAAAGGCTCTGTAGCTTGTAAGTGTGGGAGCCGACCTTTTCTTTGATTTGGAAGAGAATTTTCCATAGGGCCTGAAATTTGGAGTGTTTCCCTTTATCTTTGTGAGATTTTTCCCATTTGAGGACAAGGTCACCTACTTCGAAAACCTTGTTTCTGGCGGACTTCTTATCGAACCATCATTTTATCTTACTCTGGTGGATGGCGATTTTTTCCTGGGTTTTTAGCCTTTCCTCCTCTAGTTTCAACAATGTGTCTATTCAGGCCTGTAAGGTAGGGAAAGGAGTGCCATGAGTTTCTTGATATAATTGAAGGGTTGGGAGAGACAAGTTGGGAGGAAGGATATCCTATTTTCCATACACAAGGAAAAATGGGGAGGTGCCCAAAGAGGATTTGGGTGTGACCCGATCAGCCCATAAGGCGTTGTAGAGTGTGTTATGTCAATTTCGTTGTTGGGACAGCAGAGTCTTTTTGATGATACAGATAAGGTTCTTATTAGTTAACTCGGCTAACCTGTTTCCTTGGGGGTAATAGTTGGTAGATTTTTTGAGCACTATACTATTTTCTAGAGAAAACTCATATAATTGGAATGATGAAAAATAAGTTGCGTTATAAAAAACAAGGGAGGCTAGAACGCCAAACTTGGTCATGATGTGTTGAGTGGAAAAAGCTATTACCTCTTGATCATTGATTTGACGCAATAGTATTTCTTCAACCCACCTTCTGAAGTAGTCTATAGTTGTGAGGATGTATCTATGTTGCTTGGAAGAGTGTGGCAAGATTTCCCCAATCACGTCAAGTCCCCACTGCTGAAAAGGTTCTTCCACCACGACAGAATGTAATGGGACATGTTTGGTCTCAATCTAGTCTCCTAAATTGAGCTCATTTAATTGCCAACCAGGATTGGTAAACTGCTGAAGTGAAGTGTACTGTATGTAGCTAGGTATTTGTTTCTTAATGCGTTGTATGTAGTGTTTTGTGATGTTTTTGGTCTTTTGTAATGATTTATGATGTTTTTGGTCTTTTGGTGGTTTTATGTTCACAAGAAAGATGACTAGAAAGCTAATGGAAAGGAGCTGGTGATTGAAAACAGAATGAAGCCTAATTGGTTGATGACAAATGTCAAATGCAATTGCAAACACTGAAGCAGAATCAAATCTAAACTATGACTAAGCAGAAATAAAGCTTGATAATGACTTTTAAACAAATGATTCAAAACACAAACTAAACTTGTCAAATTCTTTCATCAAAGGCATTTGAGAGAAGGCTTGAGACATGGTCAACTAAGTATGCAAGTCTTCCTAACTAAACAGTTTAAACAACTAACTTATAATGATGCAACATTTTGTCCTTGATTAGAGATTTGCTGAAGCAAAATTGGAGTGAAACATTGATACCATCATAAGATCTTCTACTCTAAGTCTAATTCTTAACTCTATTCTGCAACTCAGTTTTATAGCACTACACTTCTCTCAAAGGTTATAGATGTTTGAAATAATATTTTGAGGAAATGGTTGTTTGTGAAATGATAAGGAAGTTGCAGAAGTACTTCAGGCCTTAAAATGATATTGTCTTCTGTTCATATGTTTATGAATCAATTATAGATTTTAGAACAAGAAGAGGTTTGTGAATAATGAAGGCTGTTTTGTTAAGTTTAACAACTGAAGTAATCTATTATGCAGTGAATGACAACTGAATATGGAGTGCAAATGCAATGAGTTGAACTACAACTGAACCTAAAATGTCACTAGCCTAAAACAATGTTGAACTACAAGTCATTATCAAACTTAAAGCAAAATAACTGAACATGAATTAAGTGCAATTAAACTCCGGAGTATCCTAACCATGCTATGCAAACGTAAAGACTGAAAGCAATGAAAAACTAAGATATCATAGCCATTTCCCACTCATCATTATGATATTTTGGACAAGCGTTTAAGAGCAAGAACAACTATGGTACTTAGTGAAAACACACAACTAAAACGTTCGAGATCACAATCATGCTTAAGACAGTATAAAGATTTCTTGGAAGAGTTTCTTCTTGTGGAAGAGTGCTTAGCATAAGTATAACAGTGATGGTGAATAAAAGAGATTACAATTAAATCCTACAATACTATAGCCAATTCCCATTCATCATTATAATCTTTTGGAATAGCTTCTTCTTTTGGAAGAGTTTTTAGAATGAGTATACTATAGTAACTAATGAAAGCAACTACGAACTCAACTTCAAAAACGTAAAGGCAGCTAGAATACTTATCTAAATTACGCAAATAAATCCGTGTAAGAGGCAGGGGCCCTCTACCACCTGACGGAATCAAACTCCAAATCAAATCAACTCTTTCAAAACAACACTGTCCGCTTCATTAAAAGTGAAATAACTTGAACATAGCACTCTGCGTCTTCAGAAATGTAGCACAGAATCTAAGCAAAATCTAGAACAAAATCTAGCCTAGCTCTCGGTTTCCCAAGTGTTTATATAACAAATATACATAACAATACTTGCAACAATTCCAGGAGCATTGTCTTTCCTTATCGAAATCACATTAGGACTCTTGAAGTGGCTGCGTAAAAAGGAAAAATACATCTGGACTGAGACAGTCCTAATAGAAGTCTGCCTTCCTAAATGTGTTCCCACGTTCCAAAACCATACCCAGAATTCGTTTCTTCCTTCATGGTGAGCAACGAACCATGTAGACATGACGTGGAATATGCCCATATGCGGTTTTTCTTGAGAGGCCACCTGGAACATACCCAAACGTGAAGGCAGCTGCAGAATCGCCGGTTAGCTACGGAATGTCTGCATTCTGCAGCTAGTTCCGGTCAAAATGCTTTACAATGGAAAAAATCACAAAACTTAGCAAGTCAGTCATGTAAATCATTCTAAAAGTAATTTTAACTAAATTCATTTATCAATTGGGTCTAGGATATCAATGGAAAAATGAAAATGAGGTAAAGTAAGATGAAAGGAAGCACAATTTTGAGGTTCAACATACCCCCACTGTTGTCTCCTTGCATGTCCTCATGCAAATTATCCTATAAACTCAGAGGCTTCTGCAAGAACATCTAATCCTCTCCTTCTCCTTTGCCTGGAAGCTAAAGATCTTCTGGGTTTTCTGATGACAAGTTTGAACCTTAGGTTGGTAAGTGCCCTGATTAGCTTCTTGTTCCTCTTCTTCAACCTGCCATTAGCCTTTTCCACTTTGTCTATACGTAGGGATAAGGTTGAGTTCATATCAGTTTTGAGCTTGACTTGATCCTTGAGAATTTCATTCTCAATTTTGATGTGTCTATTAAGTATTTCCAACTCATACCTATCCCTTCTTAGTACATCTATTTCAGATAGTGGAGGACTAGGGGTTCTCTCTCTGCTTTCTGAAGCTCTCCTTTCCAAAGTTTCCACATAGTCATAAATTTCTTGTTGAGCAGGGTCAATTTCAGGGGTTCCTTCATTAAAATCCTCTTCAACATCTTCTTCAATGGATGTTTCCTCATCTTCTATATTAATCACCCCTATTTGTTTGATTTGAGTTTTCCTTAGTTTTCCCTTTAATCTATGGCTTCTTCTAGGCTGAGAAGATCCCTCTCCTTTCTCCATGGCAGATTTCCTCATTACCTTTTCTTTCTTAAGTTGTCTCTTGATTTGAGTCAACTTCTCTGAGATGATTTCCTCACTACTTTCTTGGACTGTTTTGTCAATTTCAACTTTTGAGGTTATCCATTTTCTACTTCTCCTTGTAGGCTGTGGTTCCGGTGAGGATTCTTTTGGCTCTTCAAAATGATTTCTTATCAAGAAATTGTCCCATGTATCAATGGTTTTGGCTAAATGATGTTCAATCAAAATTTTAACCAAACCATGATGATATAGAGTTGTCTCTAAAAATTGAACCCTTCTTTGAACACAGGAAACCATCTTTTTTAGACTTTGAAGCAATAAGTAAGGTAGGTTTAAGTCTTCCCCCAGAAAATTCATTATCAGTCTAATGTGGTAGACATAAAATGTGCCATATCTACCCTCACATGTAATAAATTTTTGCAGAAGAATTAGTATGTTTCTCCATTTATTTTTCAATGCAGAACTTGGAATTCCTTTCTTAAATACAGTGACATCCATACCTGGTGATTTTATAATTTGCTTCCAGGATTCATTGTGGAATTATCTGTTTTTGAACCATCTCTCTCCATTTCTAAGCAACCCTGTAGCTTCTGCAATGAAAACTTCAGTGACAGTGAATTTGACATCTCCCACTTCAACTTCAGTTCCTTGAAATGATCTTGCAAATGTTTTAGTGACTTCTTTGTGGAAGCCATTAAATTTCTCCAAAAATTGAAGCCATCCTATATGTTGCAACATTTCTTTGCATTGAGGGTAGCCTTCTAAGTATTTTGAACCCACTGGTTCAGTTCTTACAATAAAACCCATAATTGCTTCTTCATTGTTCAGATTAACACTCTTATACCCACAGAAACAATAACTTTCACCTTCGAATTGAAATGGCTTCAAGCTTCGGAATGATATACCTCTGATTGATAGTGACAACAGCTTCAAAATTTGGACTAATATGCCTCTGGTTGACAATGAAAACAGTTTCAAACTTCGAGCTGATATGCCTCTGATTGACAATGAAAAATGGCTTCAAATTCCTACACTGCTATACTTCTATCTCTTGGTAACAAATGGCTTCAAACTCTTCACTGCTATACCTCTGCGTTTACAGTGATAATGCTTAATCTCTGCCCACAGTGATACTTTGTCTGCCCATGGTAACAAATGGCTTCAAATTCTCACGCTACTATACCTCTGCGTTTACCCTTTTGCTCTGCTCTCGGTGGTAAGGATATCTCTGTTTGCGGAATGAAGTGCCGGCTACAGAATGAAGTGATGGAGGTAGTTACGAAATGAGGTAATGGAGTGAGGTGGAGGAAGCGAATTAATGATTGAAAAGATGGCGGAGATTTTTACAACGGAAAAGAAAATCATCATTGAATGATTTTGTTGGGTGACGTGAAGAATTCAAACACTTCGACCATTTGAACCGCTTAAATGATGTTGGGCATGAAATTTGAAATGAGAGATTTAATCCAAAGTTTGTGGAGGGTTTTTTGGTCATGATCAATAAAAATAATTAAAACAACCTTTTCGAACAATTCATAACTAAAACTATGCTAAACTTTATAAAATGCCATTATAATCTAAACTTGTTACCTCTGCTTTTCATTTGATTTTTGTAGTCTTTGTCTTCTTTGTTCTCCTTTGAAAGAGTCTTCATAATTCTTCTTGATGCTTCTTATTCATGGATATTCTGGATCATTTTGTTGCAATTCTAATGTCTGCTGGTTGGTGCCTTCAGGATTTGTAGCTGCAGAATGACTGTCTGGCTGCAGAAAGGCTGATCAGCTGCAGAATGTCTGTTGAGCTGCAGAATATACCTGTAGAGTATTTTAATCATGTAATGGAGTGTTTTTGGATATAGGTGAAATGTTATATGATATGAATGGAGATGGATGATGTGTTATGATATGTATGAAGTGGTTGATGAAATGAAATGGATTCATTTTATGAAATGGAGTGGAAGAACATAAGAACTGCCCTGCAATCCATGACATGTTTTATTCATTTACAGCAAGACATCAAACTTTAAATTTTGACATGAAAATGAGATGGATGGAGTATGGAATGGGATGAATGAAACATGGAATGAAGTAGAGTATGAATGAATGAAATAGAATATGGATGGATAAGTGAATGAAGTGAAATGAAATGATATGGATCATAAGCACTATGGATCTGAACTTATGATTTTGTAACAGCTGCTTGCAAAAAACAAATGGGAAAAGTTAGAGTGTCAGAGAGACTCTGATTTTCACCCTATCTTTTCTGTATAAACATGCCAATCTATGATTGGTTTTCATGTTTATACCTTTTATTTTATTTTTATTTTTTTATTTTTTATTTTTTATTTTTAAAGAGAAATACTTCAGAAAATTTAATCAAGTTGATGAAGAAGAAGAATTCTTCTTCATTAACTTCACATCACTGCTTTCTTGGAACTTCTTGACAAATTCTTCTCTTGAGAGTGGTTTGTGATACAACTTCAATCTATGACCATTCACAAGAAAAGTGACCTCTTCTTCATCTATAGTTCTGTTTTTTACTGCCCCATTATCAAAAATTTCAACAATTTCATATGGCCCAAGCCAATGTGTCTGAAATTTACCTTGAAAATCCTTGAATTTTGAATCAAACAAGAGAGCCCAGTCACCTTCTTTGAATTTCTTCTCTTTGATGTACTTGTCATGCCATCTAGCCCTTTGATGTTGGACTAGACTTGTTTTCTGAACTGCATCTTGTCTGATCTCATCCAATTCATTGATTTGCTCCAGTCTATGCTTTTGTGCCTCCGTTAAATCAAGTCCTAACTGAACTGCCATTTTGAAAGTTTGAATCTGGAACTCTATGGGAAACAAAACTTGCTTTCCATAAACAAGTTCATAAGGAGTATGGCCTGTTGTGTTTCTCCATGTAGTTCTATATGCCCACAAGGCTTCAGGAAGCCTATCTACCCAATATCTTCTATGTAAATGAACAGTCTTTGTTAGGATTCCTTCAATGACCTTATTAGTAGATTCCACTTGACCATTTGCTTGTGGATGATAAGGAGTAGTTTTTCTATGTCTGATTTTGTACTTCTCCATCATTTTCTCCACTAGCCTTGATGTAAACTGAGCTCCTTGATCTGTAACAATTTCCCTTGGGACACCAAAACGAGTAAAAATATCCTCAAAGAGAAAAGTAACTACAGATGATTCATTAGCAACAAGTAATGGTTTAGCTTCTACCCATTTAGTAACATAATCAGTGAAAACTAATATATATTTCTTTTGTTTTGATGGAGGACTAATAGGTCCTACAAAATCCAAAGCCCATTTTTCAAAAGGTTCAATGTGTACCTGAGGTTGTAATGGCATCTCACTTGAAGGAGAAGGTTTCCCTACCCTTTGGCAACTGTCACACCTTTTGACATACTCTTTAGCATCTTTAAACAAGGATGGCCAATAATATCCTAAATTAAGGATCTTATAGGCTGTCCTCTTATCTGCAAAGTGTCCGCCACAAGGTTCATCATGACATGCCTTGAGAATCTCAGGCATCTCATCTTCTCGAACACACCTTCTAATGATCAAATCTGGACCTGTCTTGTACAACTCATTAGCAACCCATGAATATTTTGCACTATCACAAATGATTTTTATTTTATCCCTTGCATTCATAATTGAAGGAAATTTTCCTGAAACTAAATAATTAGCAATATCAGCAAACCATGGAGTTTGAGTAGAGATTGCAAAAAGATATTCATCGGGAAATTGATCTTCAACCGGAGTGTCATCTTTGATATTTTGGAGTCTAGATAGGAAATCAGCCACTATGTTTTGTTTTCCAGGCCTATCTAGAATAGTAATGTTGAATTCTTGTAAGAGTAACAACCATCTTATCACTCTGCCATTAGTGATTGATTTTTTCATTAAATATCTAATTGCAAAATGATCAGTGTGAACAAAATTTTCATAGCCTGTTATATAGTGTCTAAATTTGTTTATGGCATGAACAACAGCTAAAAACTCTTTTTCAGTTACAGTATAGTTTAACTCTGCAGGAGTCAAATTTTTACTGATATAATAGATGGCATAGGGAATTAAATCTTTTTGTCCCAATACTGCTCCTAGAGCTGTATCGGAAGCATCTATTGAGATATGAAAAGGTAACTTCCAGTTAGGTCCCCTTAATATAGGTGCTTCAGAAATTTTGGTTTTCAAGGTTTCAAAAGCTAACTGGCAATCAGAAGTCCACTTGAATTCACAATCTTTGGTGAGTAATTTGAAGAGTGGAGATGCTATTTTGGTAAATTTTTCTATAAATATCCGATAATACCCTGTAAATCCTAGAAAACTTCTAACATATCTTTGACAACTTGGAATGGATAGGTTAGAAATGACTTCAACTTTTGCCTCATCAACTCTAATCCCATCCCCTGAAATGTGGTGCCCTAAAACAATACCTTCAGTAAACATCATAAAACATTTTTCATGACTAAGTGAAAGGTTTGCTTCTTGACATCTTTTAAGACTTTTTCCAAGTTTTCTAAAGCCTCTTCAAATGTGTCCCCATAAACTGTGAAATCATCCATGTACACCTCTACACAGTCATGTATTAGATCCGAAAAAATTCCTAATACTGCCCTTTGGAATGTTGCAAGTGCATTGCATAATCCAAATGGCAATACTCGGTAAGCATAGGTACCCCAAGGACAGGTGAATGTGGTTTTGTCTTGGTCTTCAAGTGCTACTTGGATTTGATTGTAACCACTAAACCCATCTAGGAATGAAAAGTACTTTTTGCCAACTAATGTATCTAATACTTGATCTATGAAAGGTAAAGGAAAATGGTCTTTAAGAGTAGCTTTATTCAGTTCTCGGTAGTCAACACACACCCTCCATTTTCCATTTTTCTTTGGCACAATTACCAAAGGAGAAACCCACTGACTATCTGAAATAGGATAAATGAAATTAACATTTAACAATTTTTGCAATTCCTCTTTAACAATTTCCCTAAGATTTGGATTCATCCGTCTTTGAGGCTGTCTGATTGGTTTGCAATTTGCCTCTATATAGATGTGATGAGTACAAGTCTTGGGGCTTATCCCTTTCATGTCAGTGTATTCCCATGCATATGCAGAAGAATGTCTCTGTAATACTTTGATTAACTCTTCTTGTTGAGATTTTTCTAAGTTCTTGTTTATGTTCAAAGTTTTGCCTGGAAAAATCTCACTTGTAGAGCTGCCAAATTTATCCATAGAATGAAGAGACATCTGCCTAGATGACAAAAATTCAATATTGGATCCCTCCTGAAATGATTCATGTTTGTGTTCTGGAGAGGATTCAAAGTTTCCTAGAGTATTCAGAATTTGATTATCTTCACTAATTTCTTAAATTGTGAAGAGTGGTTGTAAATATTCTTCATCCTCTATCCATTGAGTGTCATCTAGATCTGTAATTGTCCTAGCTGGAGGATATAAAATGAATTTCTTAGTTGAACTACCATCAGAAATATACATATCACCGGACCTACAACTAATAAAAGCATCAGCTGTAGCCAACCAAGGTCTTCCTAATATAACAGGATGGCCTCCTAGATTATTCGTAGGAGTTAGGATCATGAAATCCACAGGGTATTCCCAAGAATCTAGGGACACTGGAATGTCTTCTATTACCCCATCTGGTTTGATCACAGATCTATCTGCTAATTGTAATAGTGTGGGTGTAAAGAGAAGATTAGGAAGTTTCAGTTTGTCCATGATTTGTTTACTTATGATATTTGTTGTTGCTCCTAAATCAATGAGTGTGTTTTGAATTTCAATTCCATTGATGTGAATTTTGACAACTGGATTTCCTGGGTCAAGATACTTTGGAATAGCAATCTGCCCATCATATTGTCTGCTATTTGTCCTACCAGTTGAATTTTCTTTGTTTCTCCTATTCTTTTTATTGTTGTCTTCATACTCAACTCCTTTATTGTTTTGGCTAAAATTGGGATTTCTTTGATGGCTTGTAATTATGGAATTTTAATGCAAACATTTCTCAGCTCATCTAAGAAATCACAATTAGGCACCATGATTTGTTTTTCTACACCTCTATCAATTTGTAATCTTTCCGGAAAATGAGGTATAGAAGTAGATGTAGATGGTTGCTCTAATACAGGAGTTGGATTTATTGAATCTTCTTGTTTTATTTTTTCAGTGTTTGGGTCTTGAAAGGATGTGTCTTCCTCAAGACTTTTATTCACCCGTAGGGAGTCTTTCTCAGAATTATCTTGTTCTTGTATGATCACAGAAGGTTTCCTCTTTTCAAGTATTCTTCCAGACCTCAGTTGAACATCACTAAGGTCTAAAGGAGTAATTAAATAAGTTGGAAATTTTTGGCCTTCTATCATGTATGTATTCTGAGGGTTATTATTATTGGGGTTTGGTATGGGTTGAGCAGGCAATTGATTTGATTTTTGAGGGAATGGTAATGAAAGTGGTTGATTTTGATGTGGTTGGTTTTGATGATGTTGTTGAGGATTTTGTTGAAAATTTTGTTGAAGATTTTGAGGAAAATTTTGTTGAGAATTTTGAGGATAAAAATGTGGATATGGTGGATAGGATGGTGGATACTGATAGTATGGAGAATATCTTCCATAGGGAATTTGTGTTCCTTGTGCCCAAGATTGAGATTGATTTTGAAATTGGGGCCAAGGTTGCTGCCAAGAATTCCAAGGTGGAGGTTGATTATACATTTGATCATGGAATCCTTGTGTTTGAGGTCCCTGCCAAGGCCTTCTAGATACAAAATTGAGAGACTATGTGGATTCTGTAGGAGTTTCCTCCTGAAAGACAGCTTTGAGACCCGGAAGAGAAGGACAATTCTTGGTCTCATGTTTTTCAGATCAAATGACACAGGTTTCTACAACTTTTACATCCAAAGGACACTCTCTCAAGGCATGTTTCTTTCTACATTTGGGACAAAAGATTGCCAAGGCATCAGATTCAGCCTTCTGCTTGTTTTGTATCTTAAGGGTGTCTATTTGTTCACTAAGACTCCCTAAGATGTCGGATTTAAAATCATCAAGCATGTGTCCTATTTCTGATCTACTTACTGTCCCAGAAGCAGACTTACTTGCCCTTGCAAGAGCAGGATCTCTTGGACCTTTGATAGTTTTAGATTTCCCTCTTGAAAGGTTGATACATAACTCAGATATTTCAGGTAATGTGAGTTGTGATATATCCCCTTTTCCCATCATATTAAGGATATCCAACCATTAATCCCTAATTGTTTTCAACAAAAGAGCTTTTAAGGTGTCTTGATCTAGGTTTTCCATTTTTGCTCTTTTGATATTGTAATTAAATCTCTCCAACAAATCTTCCAAATTTTCATCTTCTTTTTGTAACATCTTGAACACTTTTTCCTTATGATTAAATGGCATACAATAATCCAAATATCTCTCTAGAAATGCGTGTTTCATGTCTTCCCATGTTCTAATAGAACTGTTGATCAGACTCATAAACCACTTCAATGCTGCTCCCTTCAAAGTTGAAGGAAATAATTTCAATTTTTGAGCATCTTGTAAGTAGTCATAAGTTCTACAAAGCACTTCAAATTCGAATAAGAAGATTTCAGGATCTTCAGTTTTGAGTCCATAGAAGTTTGGAAGGACGGAGGGTGAAATATTTTTCATGGTTGTATTGGTTTCTTCATCAATTATAGGGAACCCAAAAGAGCTTCCTATTCTGCCTCTTCCTCCATCTGCACCTCTGCCTCCTTCTCCTCTACCTCCTTCTCTTCTACCTCTACCTCTACCTCCAAATAGTGTGTGTTCTCCATTAAAAACCCCTCCTCCTCCTTCTTCTGCCATGGTTGACTCTCCTGTGGAAGTGGAAAGATTTATGTCCCTACCAGGAATCTTTAGATTTTTTTATATGGCAAGTTCAGTGGATGAAGTGGAAGGTTTCTCTAATGGAATATCTGATTTCAGGTCTTCTAGAAGTCCAGGATCAGTAAAGGATGGAATATGGGTTTGAGTTGAAGGTGTACTAGCTCTGGATCTAGATGAAACAAGTGGTGTTCTAGAAATCAAACTTCTGCCTCTGTTGCTTATAAATCTTCCCCTTGAATCTCTCTCCCTACGCATAAAATTGTTTTTGGATGCTAAGAAACAAAGGTTACCTAGTTTTCACTTCCCCGGCAACGGCGCCAAAATGTTTGGTCTCAATCTAGTCTTCTAAATTGAGCTCATTTAATTGTCAACCAGGGTTGGTAAACTGCTGAAGTGAAGTGTACTGTATGTACCTAGGTGTTTGTTTCTTAATGCGTTGTGTGTAGTATTTTATGATGTTTTTGGTCTTTTGTGATGATTTCTGATGTTTTTGGTCTTTTGGTAGTTTTATGTTCACAAGAAAGATGAATAGAAAGCTAATGGAAAGGAACCAATGATTAAAAATAGAGTGAAGCCTAATTGGTTGATGACATATGTCAAATGCAATTGCAAACACTGAAGCAGAATCAAATCTAAACTATGACTAAGCAGAAACAAAGCTTGATAATGAATTTTAAACAAATGATTCAAAACACAAACTAAACTTGTCAAATTATTTCATCAAGGGCATTTGAGAGAGAGCTTGAGACATGGTCAACTAAGTATGCAAGTCTTCCTAACTAAACAGTTTAAACAACTAACTTATAATGATGCAACATTTTGTCCTTGATTAGAGATTCGCTGAAGCATAATTGGAGTGAAACATTGATACCATCATAAGATCTTCTACTCTATGTCTAATTCTTAACTCTATTCTGCAACTCAGTTTTATAGCACTACACTTCTCTCAAAGGTTATAGATTTTTGAAATAGTCTTTTGAGGAAATGTTTGTTTGTGAGATGATAAGGAAGTTGCAGAAGTACTTCAGGCCTTAAAATGATATTGTCTTCTGTTCATATGTTTATGAAACAATTATAGATTTTAGAACAAGAAGAGGTTTGTGAATAATGAAGGTTGTTTTGTTAAGTTTAACAACTGAAGTAATCTATTATGCAGTGAATGACAACTGAATATGGAGTGCAAATGAAATGAGTTGAACTACAACTGAACCTAAAATGTCACTAGCCTAAAACAATGCTGAACTACAAGTCATTATCAAACTTAAAGAAAAATAACTGAGCATGAATTAAGTGCAATTAAACTCTGGAGTATCCTAACCATGCTATGCAAACGTAAAGACTGAAAGCAATGAAAAACTAAGATATCATAGCCATTTCCCACTCATCATTATGATATTTTGGACAAGCATTTAAGAGCAAGAACAACTATGGTACTTAGTGAAAACACACAACTAAAACGTTCAAGATCACAATCATGCTTAAGATAGTATAAAGATTTCTTGGAAGAGTTTATTCTTGTGGAAGAGTGCTTAGCATAAGTATAACTGTGATGGTGAATAAAAGAGATTACAATTACATCCTACAATACTATAGCCAATTCCCATTCATCATTATAATCTTTTGGAAGAGCTTCTTCTTTTGGAAGAGTTTTTAGAATGAGGATAACTACAGTAACTAATGAAAGCAACTACAAACTCAACTTCAAAAACGTAAAAGCAGCTAGAATACTTATCTAAATTACGCAAATAAATCCGTGCAAGAGGCAGGGGCCCTCTACCACCTGACGGAATCTAACTCCAAATCAAATCAACGCTTTCAAAACAACACCGTCTGCTTCATTAAAAGTGAAATAACTTGAACAGAGCACTCTGCGTCTTCAGAAATGTAGCACAGAATATAAGCAAAATCTCGAACAAAATCTAGCCTAGCTCTCGGTTTCCCAAGTGTTTATATAACAAATATACATAACAAGACTTGCAACAATTCCAGGAGCATTGTCTTTCCTTATCAAAATCACATTAGGACTCTTGAAGTGGCAACGTAAAAATGAAAAGGACATCTGGACTGAGATAGTCTTAATAGAAGTCTGCCTTCCTAAATGTGTTCCCACGTATCAAAACCATATCCAGAATCCGTTTCTTCCTTCATGGTGAGCAACGAACAATGTAGACATGACGTGGATTATGCCCATATGCGGTTTTTCTTGAGAGGCCACCTAGAACATATCCAAACGTGAAGATAGCTGCAGAATTTCCGGTTAGCTACGGAATGTCTGCATTCTGCAGCTAGTTCCGGTCAAAATGCTTTACAATGGAAAAAATCACAAAATTTAGCAAGTCAGTCATGTAAATCATTCTAAAAGTAATTTTAACTAAATTCATTGATCAATTTGGTCTAGGATATCAATGGTCAAAGGAAAATGAGGTAAAGTAAGATGAAAGGAAGCACAATTTTGAGGTTCAACAAGACATATGGTCGTTTTTCCCTATTGGTGAACTTTTGACATTGTAGGAATTTCTGAACATAAGCATGTGCATCTTTGAAAAGAGTAGGCCAATATAAACCAGCACGCATGATCTTGTGAGCGATGGTGTCCCCACGCACTTCCCTAGTTCGTCACTGACAAATTACTCCTACAAGAAGTATGCTACCAAACGACAGGCTGATTTTCAAAAGTTCTCACCAAGGGCAATAAAAAACCATGGCCTACCCTTATGATTGCTATCAGCACCTACACGGTCAAAGATTTCAGGGAAGTAGAGGCAAAGGCTGAGGAAACCAACGGTTTTTATTTACCACCCATAACACACTAGACGTATGATCCTGAAAGAATCATCCCCACACATTGCAAACGAGCCAAATTCAAATGTAGTTACCAGCACACGGAATGCCCAGTCGAAGATCGAATCAAGAACTGGTACAACAAAGACAGGGAGGTTGCGCCAGAAGAATCAGTCGATCAAGAGGAACAAGATGATTGAACTTTAGAGGAAAGAATACAAATGCTAGGAGAAGCCTCGTCTTTCAAAGCCAAGAAACCAAGGACTGATACAGGCGATAGTCTTTCTAAACAACAAAAAGAAACCAATAAGAAGGTGAAAGAAGAGGAGGATAAGTGAAAGAAACAACTAAGGGAAGAGAAGAAGAATAAGCAAGTAGAATAAAACTGCAGAAAAAAAGAGGAAGAGGAACAAAGGAGGAGAGAAGAGGACGAAAAGGCAGAAGCTGAGCGGAAGCTTAAAGAAGAGTAGGACAAAGCAGAAGCTAAGCACTAGTTAAAAGAGAAACATGATAAAGCAGAAGCTGAACACTAGTTAAAGGAAAAAAAATGAAGCGGAAGCTAAGCAAAGGAGAAGGGAGGAAGAAAATCATAAATCAAGAGAAGATTCCTCCAAGGAAGCATAAGGCAGCAAGACACCTCCTCCAGAAATAGGGAAACAGATAGAGCTTCCACACATTGATATGCCTCAGACAACTCCTATGAACAGTATGAATTTTACTCTCTCGGAACTTGGCACCTTCGAGGAACAAGAAGATGAAGTTTTTGATTTGACAAGACTAACCTATGACCAGTTCATGCACAAGATCAGGCAAGAAAAGAGAAGATTCCTAGTGCGGAACCCTGTCGCACCTCTCACGGCCACAACGGAAAAGGATATAGTCTTGGATACTAGGACCAATCCAATTATGATTGCATCAGCTGGTACTGCTTTTGCAGTAGCCACAGAGGAAAAAATTAGCAGAATGAGCAGAAAAGTTCTCTTTGTAGAAAACAAGTTGCAAATTTCTGAATAGAGAGCAGCTTAGGTTGAACAGGATAAGAAGGGGCTGGAGGAAGAAGTTCAGAGACTACATTTCACAAGTGCCCAAGCCAATGACTTGCCACTCACCATTCAAAGGGAGTTAGGTACTCTGGAAGCCACTATGAAACAAGTATACGAAGAGATGTTCATGATAAAATAGATAGTCACTCCTTTACTAAAAGAATAAGAAGAAACCAAAAGGAGGAATGCATAGCTAAAGGAGGCCTCCACTGCCTTGGATAATATGCTAGAATGGTCGAGCATATACTGGCAGGCTCTCGACACTCTGCCTAGAAAGGATTGGGTCTGCACCCAAAATGATAAGGTCCAAATTCGAATGAAGATACAGTCCAAAGATAAGCTAGTTAAGGATCTAGAGAAAGTGATGTCTACATATGAGCACCTGATCAATGGAATTGATTCAATGGCCGAAACACACCACATTCCCTCTCTGGGTGCATTGGACACTGAGAAAACAAGAGAAGAGGTTGCTCAGGACATTCAGACATTCCTGCAACCCCTGAAGCAAGCAGCTACCCCTCAGGATCTCTCGGTCTCACAGGAAAACCTTGTTCAGTTCATCCTCACTCTGGTTCGAATCTACACTAAGCTGGCTTCGCTATCGAATCAGATCGCAGTGAAAAGGTGCACCTTGATCCTAGATGCTCTTGAATGCTTCCATAGACTGGAAGAAGATACTCCCCAGGTAACTCCGGTTGTTGCAGATTACCTAGCATGGAAAAAGTATCTCAAAGACCAGCTAAAAATAGACGTACCAGACCTCGCAATCACATAGTTTCTTCCTTTGCCAAAGGATAAGAACAAGTCATAGGTCGCAACAGGAGGGAAGTCGCAGGTCGCAGTAGCCAGAGGGTCGCAGGTCACATCAGGAGTAGTTGTCGCAAGTCGCAATTTTCCTCAGGTCGCAGAGTATGTTAACAGTCGTGAATTTGAAAAGTTAGAGACACCCAAGGGTCGATTTTTTTCTATAATTACTCCCTTCGGGAAATTGTAAAAGATATTTTTTTGGACTTCAAAGGAGAAAAGAGAATTTTATAGCATTGGATACATATTTTTGGGAATGAACACCAAAAATGTTTTGATTCCACTATTGGATCTGATGAGGACTCGTGTGTTAACATTATGAATATTTTGTCTCATGCATCGAATATATTTTTATGATCTGCATTTGCTACTTATATCATTTTTACATTTCAGCTTACTTAATGTGTTAATGGTATAGAGCTATTTAATCAAGAAATTGCTAGCAGCTTTGTCACTAACATTATCTTATCTTTTGCAAACGCTCAAAGAATTGAAGGGTGTTTTGACCATAAAGGACTATTTCTTTTGTGGTTTGAACAAATTTTACAAGAATGACCCTAATTATCTGTTGCTAACAACATTTCCTTTGGCTACATGTTTTAACTCGCTTTTGCTATTTGTAGTGTTTTATGTACATTGAGACTCATCAACCATTTGTCTTGTATTATTCAAATAATCGTGTGTTCATAGGTCTGCAGGGCTCATTTGTGTTCGAGAAAAGGAATATTCAGTGGTAGCCGGGCGGACACCCCGAACGGGATCCCTATCACAAATGGTTTAGAGTTAAGTTGGGAATTTATATTGGGGAGATCCCTTACTGTTGGCTAGACATTTCTCCCCGTCAACGGATTTGGCGCTAGAAGGAGAGCCTAAATGGTAGGCTCCTAGTGCATAGGTAACATCCTGTTACAAACCTCTCAGGGGGATATCATGTATGAAAATACTAGTCCTCCGTCCCTTGAAAATTCCCTAGGAGATTAACCCCCTTACTATGAGATCACTTTAGACTAGCTGAGGGCCCTATGCCGGATCGCCTGTGATCTCATCAGAGGCTTACAAAATGTCCTAGCCACTGGTTCCTTGGTCAACCCTTGAACTCTCGCAGCTAATCAGACTCACGAGGGAGCCCTAGTCAATTCCCTACCTTAGCTGATAGGTCTTATGATCGAAGATTATGCAGATGAAGTTGAGTGTAATTCGACAGAACCCCCCAACAGTCCTCGAGGGACTGAAGGAGGCGGCCCTGAAATCACTGAAACCCAACCTGACAATGGCTCACATCTCGACCAACCTTTGAATGATGACACCCAAGCAAATAACCAGCCTGGAGGAGCAACCGGGAGGGGTCAGTGAAACAGGGGTCGGGGAGACAGAGGTCAGGGGAAAGGTCAAAATATGGGCCACCCTCACCACAAATAAAACCAAAACATAGTCCCTTTCCTTTATAACTGGAGAAATATTAGGAATGCAGGGAACCACGGGAGGAACCAAGACATGCACTCTCACCATGAGGGCGAGGCCTCTGGGTCCAGCATGGGAAGTGAATCTGAAAGTGAAATGGGGCATATATACATACCATGCCACCAGTAGGCTAGGAATCTGTAGTTGCTGGCTTGGATGGCACAGTCATACCTAGGTCTCCATGGTCCCCTACATGACATGCCCCGACACCTTGAGAAGCACCTCCCAAAGTTTGACCTGGAAAAGGGTACGTTGGCCGAAGATCTAATTAGCAACTTCTACTTGGATTTGAAAATGATGAGAGTGTAGTCGGATGATTTAGCATGTCGTCTCTTTCCTCATACCTTAGAAAATAAGTCTGCTACGTGATACCATTCCCTCCCTATTACTTCCATTTATTCCTGGGAGCAATTTCACCGTACCTTCCTCCAAAATTTTTCAGAAGATAAGACTCCTTCTATGCTCCTTACAGAACTCAGAACTTTAAAATGCCAGAAGAAGGAGAAGGTAAAATAATTTAATCAATGCTTCACTACTATATTAATCAAATTCCCTCCGAACATGACCTTAGATGATTCCATCACTATTGATTACTACACTGGGGCTCTCCCCTGGGATATTGTTGTGTTCGTAAAACACGAAGCTAGAGCTACCCTAGCAGCAAATTATACCACTGCCCTCATTGTTGAAAAGGACATATTGTCCATAGGAGCCATTGATCATGATAGCCGAGACGACACAAAGTCAACCATGAGAATAAATCAATCTTCAACTCACAATCCTGGAGACAAAGACAAGGACCTCTACTATTTTGAAAGTATCACCAATTCTCTCAAGCTGTTAACAAACGAAGTCTCCGACCTTAAGAGAAAAAAAAATGACTCCACATCTGGTACCAAAATTTAAAAACCTTTCTTCAGGAAGAATAACCCTGCCGCCAGCCGGCCTCCATCAAACCTGAACACTAGCCTTAACATGGAAGAAATCGGCAAATATAATTTCTGCTCCTTCCATCAAGCCTCCCACTCAAAGAAAACTTTCCCCCAGTGGATCAACAGCATGACTACCATAGTAAATCAACTCTTAGAAGATCAGACCTCGGGTGATTTAGAAGAGGAGGCTATTTCAAATCACGAGGAAACCTCTCCCCAGATGATGACATGGGATCCACTATCCTCGCCTTCGAGGTAGTCTGCAAGGAGAACCCACCTCCCACAACTGAGATAAACTTGGCTGACGAGCCTAAATCCAAACCCCCTTGAAACTATAGCTTGAGGAGAAAAGGCTTGGTCTCGGAATAGTCTTTCGAGGAAAAGAGAAAAGATTTCTCAAAAAAAATCTTGCCACCCAACAAAGAGAACCAAACCACCACTCCAGAAAAATCTAGCCCAACCGATGCCTGAGTAAAGAAAAAATCTAGATCGTCATCAGGTTCTCTGAAAGCCTCCACTGAATTTACCTCACACTAAGATTCTGGGTATAACATTATCGAAGACATGAAGAAGACACGAGCCAACATTTCCCTCTACGAACTCGCTCGCATTGCTAATCAACAAGACCTTATCCTCAAAGCGTTTTCCAACCCACAAACGACCAAAACCATGAGTACCACATCTGCCCAACCTGCTGCGAGCCCCTAGTCTATCGTGAATGTTGTTAATGAAAAATCCATAGGATCCACACCCCCTTTCCTCCTATCCGTCGAGATCTTCAACTTTAATGTCTATAATTGCCTCATCAATTCTGGTGCATCCACAAATGTTATGCCATTGTCTGTATGCAAAACGTTAAACATCCGCCCTAATAAAACTGATGCCAAGATCATTCAACTTGATAGATCTTAGGTTCCCACCATAGGTGAGTCTAATAACATCATCATCCACTTATCTTATGACCCTAGGGTACATCAGTGCATAGACATAGTGATTGTGGACATTCTCGAATCCTATGGTCTTCTTTTGAGCAGAGATTGGTCTAGCAAGTTGCAAGGATACTTTTCCACTGACTGGTCTCACCTATGGCTCCCTTAAAAGGGTAGGAACAATCAAATTCGGGTCGAAACTGAGCCTTACATGAAACACACGGTGATTGACCTGGATGCAACTAACGAACCAGTCAGCGTGGCAGAAGAGGAACTCGATATGTGTTTCTTAGAATCTATTTTTGGGTGCTACCAAACCCCTCAGTCTCCCGTCACTCAAGATGTCCAGTCAGAACTTTTGTTGGTCACAGAAGAACTCATTGCCCCAACTACGTCTCCTACATGCCCGGTTAGCCTTGTGAAATCAAAAGATGAAATGTGGACCCTGTACTACGATGGTTCCAAAACCCATGATGGGGCTGGCACAAGCTGTATTCTTTTGGACCCTCAGAGGAACACGTTTCTAATCTCCTGTTAGCTAGAGTTCCAATGCACGAATAATATATTCGAGTACAAAGAATTGATTCTCGGGCTCAAGAAATCCATAGATCTCAAAGTCAGTTGTTTAAAGGTAATTGGAGACTCCGATATTATCACCTGTCAGGTACGTAACACCATCCATTGTTTGTCTCCGCATTTGAAAGGTTACCAGCAAGAGGTATGGTGTTTAATTTCCATGTTTGATGCATTCGGTATTAAATCTATACTTAAGATGCACAATGAAGCAATGGATACACTTGCCAATGCTACTACTAGGTTCACCCCACTTAGAGATGGATTTTCTATTGAAATTATTTACAAGCCATCCATACCAGACAATGTCACTATTCAGCGCATTTTTAAGGATGATCAGCAGGTACTCGATTTCATGCTCAATATAGATGTGTTCAAGGACGCAGTTATAGAAGAAGAGGATCATGATTAGGCCTTGAAAAAGGAACAAGAGGACCGTAAAGGAAACCCCATACCCAAGGGCATCGTGTCGCTTGAAAAGTTGTTTGATTTGCAGAACCGTTTTAGCAGACCTCCTAACACGAAGGTGCAGAGTTCCACTTTAGCACACCAATAGCTAAACCTCAAGACAAAGAAAGAACCTAAATTAGTCAACCTTGGTACTGAATGCACCCCTCAAGAAAGGAAATCCTTCACTAAGTTATTCAAGAAGTACCGAGATGTTTTCGCCTGGACATATGATGACCTGTGAACCTATGATACGTGAATCATCCAACACGTGATACCCATGAAAGAAGGAGTGAAACTGTTCCAAAATAAGTTTAGAAAGGTACACCCTACTTTGGAGCCGATGATCTAAAACGAACTGAAAAAACTATTGGACACGTGTATAATCTTCAAATTTCGACACTCAACTTGGGTGTCAAATTTGGTTCCAGTGCGTAAAAAGTCTGGCGAAATTCGCTTATGCGTGGACTTTTGAAATTTGAACAGATCTTCGGACAAAGAAAACTACCTAGTGCCCCCTATGGAATAGATCCTTCAAGCATTATTGGGGTCAGAAATGTTCTCGTTATTAGATGATTTTTCAAGTTACAACCAAGTGCTAGTGGCTAAGCCCGACCGGCTGAAAACCACATTCAGAACTAAATGGGGAACATTCGCATTCAGACGCATGCCCTTTGGCCTGATCAATGATGGGGAAACATTCCAAAGAGCCATGGAAATTACTTTCCGGGGCCTAATGGGGTAGAGCATGGTAGTATACCTTAATGACGTTACCGTATTTTCAAAGTGTAGGAGTGACCATTTACGCCACCTCAAGCAGATTTTTGAAAGGTGTCGAAAATACAGGATCTCACTCAATCCAAAGAAAATCGTTTTCGCCGTCTCCGAAGGAAATATGTTAGGACACATCATAACCTAGGACGATATAGTAGTGGATCTAGAACGTGTGAAATTCATCGCCTAGATTCCTCCCCCAAGAAGCAAGAAATCCATGCAGTCTTTCCTCGAGAAAATCAACTTCGTGTGAAAATTTGTATTAGACTTCGCCCAAATAGTCAAACCTCTACAAGGTATGATTAAGAAGAATGCAAGCTTCAAATGGAATTCTCCCAAGAAAGAAGCATTCAATAAAATCACGCATGCCATCACCGAGGCACCTGCCCTTCATAGCCTGGACTTCAACAAAGGATTTATCTTGTACACCTTCGCCTCAGACTCATCTCTTGCAGCTGTCCTCACTCAGAAAGATGCCAGTAATGATGAACGGCCCATATCATTCATGAGCGTAAGTTTGCAAGGTGTCGAGCTAAATTACCCAGAGATTGATAAGAAGGCCTACGTAGTGTACAAATAAGTCAAACACTTTAGGCCATATATCTTGAAGAATCATGTTACAGTGTTCGTGCCTCACCCATCAATTCACTCACTTTTCATGCAACAAGAGTTAGGCAAGAAACGAGGAAACCGAATGATGTGCCTTCAAGAGTATGACCTGGAATTCAAGCCGGCGAATACTGTCAAGGACCAGGGGCTATGCCAAATGGCCGCTGAATCTGCAGACCTGCAAAAATAGCGAAGAGGGGTGTTGGGACCATGAAATCGACATGTATCAAAGTGATGATATACCATGGCAGAATACCTCCTCATGGTATATCAATCTTCATCAATATCTGAACCGCGATATCATGGACCCCACTTTAACCACCCAACAGAAACGTGCAATAAGGTTGAAAGATGCATCTTATCAGCTAGTGCAGGGCGGGTTGTTCTGAAAGCACCACAATGGGGTTTTGTTACGCTATTTGTAACATGATGAAGCACAGAAAGTCTTGACAGAACTTCATGATGGTCCTACTAGTGGGCACTATGCGGGGGACTTTATACCGGGGAGATCCCTTACTGTTGGCCGGACATTTCTTCTCGTCAACAGGTGATTACTAATGATTTCATAATTCTTGTTCATGAATAAATCCCTTCCTTGAAGACTCCTTTCTCAATGTGTTAGCTTCCAGCCTAACAAAATAACTTAAATTTTTAAAGAATTTGAAAGAAGAATATAAGGGGATTCCCAATAATTAAGGATTCAGGCATAATAATTAATTAACCACACAAAATTGGATTCATGTAGAAAACTTCTATAGCCCAACAAAACACATTTAGGAGAAGATAAAAGGACAAACAATAACTAGTTCAAAGAGGAGCTACCTCAGATAGATAGTCCAATATACTAGTCTCTTTAAATGATTATAAATATGTAGGGGATTTCAGAGAGATTGAAACTCAATATATTCTTACTGAGATGTTCTATAATAATTTGAACATATGTAGAAAAAAAAAGTTATGGAAACACTAGAAATACATACTAGAAACAAAAAAAATTTCATAAACTGGAGCCGGAAGGCTTTGATAAGGATTCTATAATCGAAGTTTTATAGAGCTGAAACGTTTTTGCATGAAAAGAAAACAAAAAATATATGAAACATCTGATTTGTTGCAGGAAATTGGAAATTGTTGGAAAATTATGCCTTTAATTCTGGAAACTAATTTACTGGTGGTGATCCCTCTACTTGAAATATGAAACTTTCAAATACTCTTCCATGAAAATCTACTAGCCTCCTCATATTCCTCAAGTGATGATTTTGTTTCTTAAAATATTTTTCCCACTGTGTCTTGCTTTTATGGATCAAGAAATAATCCAAATGTCGATGTTTTGCCTCGAATAATATGATGTAAATGTGGATATGGTGAACTTGATGCCCATGATATTTTAACTTTTGTCATTTGTTGATATTTTG
This sequence comes from Pinus albicaulis, assembly GCA_034641835.2. Lineage (NCBI taxonomy): Eukaryota > Viridiplantae > Streptophyta > Pinopsida > Pinales > Pinaceae > Pinus > Pinus albicaulis. The sequence continues at coordinate 822,909,383 of CM076573.1, read as the reverse complement.
GCTCTCATATGTCCTTTAAAATCTATAATTACAAAGTGTTTTGTCAGTTGTCTCTTGAAATTCTGTAAACTTCCCTTTGCTAACTTATTTCCTGTGAATAATCATCGATTCTTTCAAATCTAGGTTAATTCAATTCTGATGATATTTGGCCTATATATGCTCACTAAATACTTGAAATCTTGGGATTACTATTTGACTAATAATCCTTTAGACAGAAATTTTTCCAAACAAAGGTGCCTTTTTCTTTTTCTTGAGAACAAGCATGTGCTTGTATATCCCATCCAGATCTATTTCTAAGCATTTATACTTCATGTATGATAGAAGATAAAAATTGTTGAAGATGAGAGTGATATATATATTCCATAGAGACCTTTCTTTGGTTTTCAACACTAAAAGAATTATTCAAATAGTCTTCTCCATAGTTAAATAAACTTCCAACACATCATTGGTATTGGGAATTTGAATCAAATTAACCAATCATTTACAACTGGATGTCAATAAATATAGTTTCTATAGGAAGAGGAGATCAGTAAAGCTAAAGTGCTTGGAGGTGTTTTTATATACCCCCACACTCAACTATTTATAGTTGGATGTCCTCTTACAACTTATTATTTCCACCGTCAAATGTCAATTATTTTCATTATAGAAAATTTGATCCTCACATCATCCCTGTACTGTAAGAGATATTTCATATCCAATTTCTAGGTTGAAATAAACCCAACATGGCTGAAAAAAATAATGTTTGCCACGAAATATGAAAATGCTCTGCATCTAGCCAATTCTCCTCCCTTGAGAACCACCCCAAAACTATTGACAAGGAAAATTGTTTCGAAAAATAGAAGTGGCATAAACCAATGCTTCGAACTCACCATTTGTATGCCTACAAAAATCAACTATCAAGAAGTGTGCAAATAAGAAATCCAATTGAAAAGGATGAGGGGGATAGCAAAAAAATTAAGACAGGGTAATCAATGTAAATCATTAATAACATTCATTTTGCTCAATATTCTTCCAACATTTAGACTCTTTATTTTATTGATAACGTCCTCTGCCATATGAAGAATTCCTGGTTTGCAATTTGGATCAATGGTGTGAAACATATGTACAATAAATCATGAAACCCTACAACCAAAAATAAAGGTGAAAATTTTCAACTACACCCTTTGTTCACTGCAATCACTTTTCATAGAGCTTGGACTCAGAATCTACTTGAAAGTATAAACACTATGGCATATCGGAACAAGAACATTGGTCTATTCTTCATGCATAAATGGCTTGTGAAAAATGATGCTTAGTCTAGTCAATCAACAATAACCCATTATTGAATCAGTGAGCATAAATCCATGCATCTTTACAAGCCCATGGATAAACTTCCTCGACACTGATACACTATGATGATAAATTAACTACAATGCCCAGCATTCACGAACAAAATATTTGTTGTAGAAATTTATGGTTTTTTGGATTCATATTCCTTTCACATAGAGATTTTTTCTCCTTGGATTTCCACGGTCTTCTTTTTTTCTTTCTAGAATGCAAATTTCAACTTAATAGCTCAATCCAAATCATGAATGCTCATATCCCAAGAACCACTATAAATTCTGGCAGAGTTAAGACCCAGACATGTAAATGGTCCAACATGTCCATGAAGGATAAATTCATTGTTTTGACCTATAGTTCCTGTAATGTCAATAAAAAATGAGGGAGCTTAGGAATGGATCACAAATCTCTTACAAAATCCTGAGTTCTACCCACAACCAACATCTCTGTATCTGTTGTTATGGCATGTATTATGATATGAAGTGGCAGTGACTGTTCAAACAGAAAACCTTCCTCCCTGTTCCACATCCTGATCATTGTATCATATCATTTCATGATTATCTCATATTTCTATGATGCCAATAGACTTTTAAAGATTAGTCTCTCTATCTTCTTCAAAAATATACTTTTATTGAGGAATGTCAATTTTTGTCACAGGTTTTTTTGGCAGAAAAAGGAACTGAACATATACCCTACAGGAAACTAGAAAAAAATCTTTTTTTTCTCAAAATGTTGCAAAAAATTCTACGCTAGACTCAATTGAACCATACTGCATAAAACCCATTTCTTGGAATTTATAAATTTATCTTTGTTTTCCCATAAAATGAGCCTGAAAAACACCTGTTGAAAACAATGCGATTTTTTTTTTTCTGTCAAATATAGCATTCATGTTTATCTACTTATTATTCTATGAAATCCGTTAGCTTATGGGTGCTATAACATATAATGTGTTGAGATTTAGGTGTGGAATGCACATTTCAAGATAATCATCAGGTAAGATGGCACTTGAAGCCATCACAACAAAACATCGTACAGAGGTCACCAAATAAGAAAAAGTATGGCATATGTAATGGAAGGAACCACGAGAATGAAACAACCACTTATAAAATAAACTGACACCCACTACCCTGTATGTAAATATTAAACCATGCGTGGTCAACGAAACTATGAATGGATTTTTGGAGTGGGTGCTGCTGGTAAGTAGTTTTCAAGGGAGGGGGGGTGTGGATAGGATGTGGGTGAGGGGTTCAGAACTCCTCCGGTTGACGCCACGTAATAAAAAATGGTTCTAAAAAAAGCCACGTAATAAAAAATTGTTCAAAAAACAACTTATTTCAGACCCCCCTATTCCATTAAATGTCAAAAATCTTGAAGGGTCTAAAATTAGATATGTGCCTTTGATTTTGCAGCACCTCTCATCACCATTGAAACCTGCATACTCTTTATCACTAGCTAAATATATTTCATTCACTATTTATTGCTACATTTTTATGATCTCTTTATCTCGTTTCTTGGCATGTTTCTTTAGGCTCTATTTTGGTAGACTAACACCCATGAATAATGAACTTTGGCATATAACTTGGACATTGGATGCTTGGTCCAATAATTTAACAAAAAAAAATTAATAATAAATAAATAAAATTTATGAAAATATATATAATATTTCTATAGATTTTACATATGTTAAAACTTTTATTAAAATAACATCATTTACGAACAACAACTTTATAATTGTTTCAAAATAATTGGTCCAGGAACAATTGGAAATTTCCAAAAAAAAATTGTAACTTTCACTGTGTAAAAATAATGTTACAACATCTGCTCCGAGTGGGGATTGCCTCCCCCTGTTGGATGCAAAGAACTACTAGGCCAAATTCCTTAAGATCTGGGCATGGATCCATACCATAAACTTGTGACCTAAAGTTGTAATGTGATATAATCAAACTAATACTCCCAACTGCAATACTGCAATCCTTAATTGTAACTTCAACTTATAGTCTGACCATTGTAACCTGCTACCTATATGCATCCTCTATTCATTTCTGACTATTCTCATAAGAAATAATATAAATCTTAAAACAATTAAGAAAATATCACCAATACCTCCAGCACCATTGCTTGAAAATAATTCTTTATTCATACCTACCAGCTGCAAAAAATGAAACAATCCTCACATTGCACACCAAATCTAAATAATCTAATGCTCACTAAATCTAAAAATAATTAATTCAATGGCATGCATACATTACCTACTAAACTGAACATCTGCACTATTAGGTGTAATGTTCTTTCCAATGTAACCAAGTGAGTAGTGGATTTACTGGCATATCACTTTTCCCACAACTGAAAACTTGAAACATATTTACAATATAAAACTGAAACTCCACATGCACTAGACACCTACATGTGAACTTTAAAAGTTCCATCCTCTGTGGAAATATTAATTTTTTTATCATGGTTGAGAGGAAAAAACATATACTGCTAACTGTAACTATCAATAATCCTTAACCAAACACAACAGTAAAGGAATGCCAATTTTTGCTCAGTCTTTTTGCAGAAAAAGGCACTTAACATATACCCTATAGAAAACTAGAAAAATATTTGTATTTTCTCACAATGTCGCAAAAAAATCCAATCTAGACCCAATTGGGAACATCTTGCAAAAAACCCATGTCTCGGAATTTAGAAATTTATCTTCGTTTTCCCATAAAATGACCCTGAAAACACCTACTGAAAACATTGTGAAATTTTCTTTTTTTTTTGGTCAAATTTAACATTCATGCATATCTGTTTATTCTTCTATGAAATCCATTTGTTTTTAGATCCTATAACATATAATGTGTCGAGATTCAGTTGTGGAATTCACTTTGCAAGAGAATCATCAGGTAATATGGCACTTGAAGTTGTCCCTACAAAACATAGTGCAAAGGTCACCAAATAAGAAAAATTATGGCATATGTAATGGAAGGAAATACAACAACGAAACAACCACTCACTAAATAAACTAATCCCCACTACCTTGTCTAGCAAGATTAAGTCATGCGTGGTCAACTAAACTATGAATGGATTTCGAGAGGGGGGTGTTGCTCGTAAGTAGTTTTCTAGGGGGGGATTCGAACTCCTCCAGTTGATGCCACGTAATCAAAAATGGTTTTGAAAAAAAACTTATTTTGGACCCCACTCCTCCATTAAATGTTGAAAATCTTGAAGGGGTATTAAATTACATATGCACCTTGGATTTTGCAGGCACCTCTCATCACCGTTGAAACCTACATACTCTTTATCATGAGAAAAATACATTTCATTCACTATTTCTTGTTACATTTTTATGATATATTTATCTCGTGGCTTGGAATGTTGCTTTAGGTGTTGTTTTGGTAGAATAACACCAATTAATAATGAACTTTGGAATATAACTTGGAGAATGGATGCTTGGTGCAATAATTTAACAAAAAAATTCATAATAAATAAATATAATTGATAAAAATATATATAGTATTTCTATATATTTCACATTTATTAAAAAATTTATTAAAATAACATAGTTTACCAACAACAAATCTATAATTGTTTTAAAAGAATTATGCCATGAACAACTACAAATTTCCGAAAAAAAAATTGTAACTTCCAAGGTGTAAAAATGATGTTACAACACTTGGTACACCAATATCGCCAATTATTTCACCGACTTGGGCTTCACCAATGATCCAAAATCTTTTGCTCGAGATGTGTTAAAGAATTACATTTGAAAATTGCAACTTAAAAAGGAAACTTTAAAGGCATAGACATAAGAAGAGAGAAGAAATTAACATCATGCAAGAAGACACAGAATTGATATCGGAGTTCGTCCAGGAGGGACTACGTCTCCAGGCCCTGATCAAACAGTGGGGATGCCTTCTTTCATTAAGTGGAAAAAATGAAAGTACAAGTATAAAATTCAAATTTACACCCTTATAACTCCATAGCTGAAAGTGCCTGAAAATTGCAGACCTCTAATGAAGAAATGGACAACACTGTTGGATTTGTGGCGTCAAGTGGTGCATAATCCATATAAAATCTGGCTGAATCTAACAAAGTGAAAATCTGTACCCTCTGGAAAATGGCTCAGATCATGGTTCCGCCCCCCTCCTACACAGTGCTCATGGTTCCACCGTCTTGATTTTCGTTCCCACTCCTGGCTGTCTGGGCGTACTTATGAAATGACTGGTTTAAATATTGGAGGTCGAGCGGACTCTCCAAGGAGTCTGCCTGGGTTAGTGGATAGGATCCAAATTATGAGGGAGGGGTTGGGCAGTCAAACCTCGCCCGCTCCTTTTTTAAGTCAGATTAATTTTTATGAAACCATGCCTTTATTTTTAAACCCAATGGATATAAAAATATATAATAGTGGTGGGTCGGGCCCGCATTGGGCAACCTTTCCTGGATTTTCCATTAGTAGTCGTGGTCTACACAGTATGTGGGTTAGCACCCTCGCCTACCCATATTACATATATATGGCGATCGTAATATATGTTCGGGCCCGCAGCATATGGGGGCGGCGGGGTCATGGCCGCCGACCCCATCATTAATATATAATTTGTTATGATATGTGGAGGGGTCAACAGGGTTTGGCCACCAGTTGACCCTTTTCTTATATATTTTTTTGTGTTAATACAAAAATAAGCCTTTTTTAAAAATTCATTAATTTGACTAAAGGAGTCAAATTAACAACCCCAAAATTTCGCCCAGAATCTGGCCGAAGCTGGTCAGAATCCAGTGGCCAGAAAATTGCCAATTTTTGTCTTCCTTAGTCTACCACATTATCAAGTCAACCCTCGAGCTTTGAATGCTCCTAACTCCTTCTTACATACTCAGAATTGAGTGTCGTCTCCGCCATTGGAATAAGAAAGACAAGATCTTCAACTTTAAATTAAGTGTGCCACATTCTAGACAGTTTGATTTTTGAGCCTTTATACTTTACGCCACTTGTACTTGGACCTGTTTGATCCACTTGGATCAACCAAAAGTGAAGTAGATGCAATACTTCACCATATAGTGGTTGAAGGTAAATTATTGATTATAGTATTATATGTCAATGATTTAATTCTACCAGGTGATGAAAAGCTGATAACATTTTTCAAAGAGGATTTGGAAACAAAATTTGAGATGAAATTCATGGGGATCCTGAAGTATTTGATTGGTTTAGAAATTTGGCAAGGAGATGGGGAATTTTATGTCTCCCAGGGAAAGTATTCCAACGAGATACTAAAGAATTTTCATATAGAGATGAAAAAACCCATGGAGACTCCTCTAGCAGGGAATTGGAGGAATGAAGATGTTATTTCAGGTGAAGTAGTGGAAGCTACCATTTATAGGAAGCTTTTGGGTTCACTTATGTACTTGGTGAAAACACGGCCATACATGTGTTATGCAGTTAGCTAGCTTATTCAAGAAATTGTTAAGCCAACCAAACTCTATTGGAAGGAAACCAAACATGTATTGAGATACCTTAGAGGCACTACTCAGTTTGGTATTTGGTACATAAAAATAGGAGTGAAGTTGGAGGGATTCACAGATGTATATTGGATGTGGAGTCCATCAGACAAGAAGAGCCCATCCAGAGGAATATTTAGTATTGGGAAAGCAACAATTTCTTGGTACAAAAGGAGGAAAAGATCACTTGCACTATGTTCAGTAAAAGCAAAGTACGTGGCTTCTAGTAAAGCAACTTGTGAGGATATATGGATGAGGAAGATCCTTTTTGGGTTATTTTTTCAAAATATGGGTCTTATAATGATTTATTGTGACAACCAGAGTTGTATCAAACTCTCTGTGAATCCACTTTTTGATGATAGGTCCAAGCATATCGACATCTAGTACCACCATCTCAGATATTATGTGCAAAGGAAGATCATGTTGACATAGCACATTCCTATAGAGGAACATATTGTGGATATCTTTACTAAGGCACTATCAAGAGGAAATTTCAAGTTCCATAGAGGCATGAGAGGGGTATCTGATAATCCCTTTCTTGCTAAGAGGGAGTGTTCAAAATGGAACCAAGCTATATTCTAATTTAATTTTCCATTGAATTAAATTAGAAGAAAATTGTAATTCCACATCACAGGACAACTTGAATGAGTTAAATAATTTAAATTTAATTATTTGGTCCAATTAATTCTATTTGAGGGTCTAACTTGAGTCATGTAGAGTGTCTCCTACTTTATACGAGCCCAAGTTGAGTTTATTTTTAGTTTAATTAATTAATTCAGTAAATTTGAGTTAGATTCAGTTAAACTAGTTCCAACTATTGGAGGAACTAGTGGGAGGTCAATTAGTGGGTTGTGTAGTCTGTGATCAATCAGTTAACAGATAAATCAGTGATATATATATCATGCATGTGTTATCTACGAGTTACTCAGTTGAGATTAGACTTCAAGGGAAGTGTAATTTCACTTATATAATCATCCAAATTGTATAGCAGGGGCATGAAGTCAGAGGAAGGCCTATGATGGATTGCATATGTGTGGATGAGGAATTTCCCTAATGAATAGGGCCTAATTCGCAAGGAAACAATGCAAGGAAATATGGACTTGGGAAAGCCTAATATTGTTTAAGTATTGGAAAAATATTATCTAGAAAGTAGTGAGATAGATAGAGATAATGTAGAGGTTTCTCGGGCTTGAGAAAATAATTTTAATTTTCTCATATTTTCTAGCTAATGCAATATACACATAGCGGGGTTTTTAGCTTTGACTTTCTTTGGGAAATAATTGTGTAATTTTTTGATTGAATTCTTTCTCTTCTATTCTTCATGATTTCATGATCATTTAATTTGTTTCGACTGATGAGTAGAGTATATTCAATTATATTTTTTAAGTAATCACAATTAGAAGTTTGAATCTACAAGGAATTTCTACATGACATCTTGACTGTACACAACCTTCCTTGTTATTGGGTTCCAAAGCTTGTAACCTTTTAAACCATATTCATACCCAATAAAGATGCACCTTTTATATTTACTATAGAACTTGGGTCTTTTCTCCTTTGGAACATGTACATATGTGTTGCAACCAAATGCCCTGATATGTGTGAAAGAGAGTTTCTTACCAATCCATACCTCATTAGGAGTCTTATCCTCTAGTTCTTATCAAGGTGATCTATTTAAAAGTAATATGTAGTATCCACAACCTCTTCCCATAATTCATTCCTTAATCTAGAACCACTGAGCATGCTCCTTGCCTTTTCCATCAATGTCATTTTAATTCTTTCTACAAGTCCATTATATTGAGGTGTGTATGCAGTAGTTTTTTGTTTTTATATACCACACTTCTTACAGAATTATTTGAATTCCGTCTTGCAGAAATCTCTACCATAATCTGTCCTTGACACCTTGATTTTTTTTTTGTCTGATTTTCCTCTAGAGCCTTAAATTCTTTAAACGTGTCAAAGATTTCATATTTTTTCTTGAGTAAATGTATCCATGTATTCCTTGAGTATTCATATATAAAATATATAGTAAACAAATTTACCCATCGATGGAACTGAAAAAGTTCCAAACACATGATTGTGTAGAAGATCTAATATTCCTTTTTTCCTCTTTGGACCAAAGTGAAAACTCAATCGATTTTTCTTGCCATATACACAATGTTCACAGCGATCAAAATGCAGAGATAAGATACACATACCTTCTACCATACCATTACTATGTAATTTTTGAAGGGCCTTATCTCTAATATGTCTGAATCTTTGATGCCACAACATATTTTTTCACCAGAGAGTAGAATTTTTTCTAATCCAATTTCATGAATAATAAAACTGTCCCATTTATTACAGTACTTCCCAAAATCTTGCATAGATTTCAAGTCTGAAATTTCCTCATCAATATGAGTTCTTCTCAACCCATCTTGCATGTACTTTTATTGAAAAATGTCATTACACCTACATCATACTTATTTCTTACGAAAATTATATTTATAGACAATCCAAGAATGTACAGTACACTAGGAGGTGTTCTAATCCTTCGACCTATGAACTTTATCTTAAATTTTCCTTGTCCTGTGATTTTTATCTTCTTTTCATCCCCTAGGAATAAATCATCGCCATTATACTTCTCATATTTATAGAACCACTCCATATGGGGAGTCATGTGGAGGGATGCACCTAACTCAATCAACCATGCCTCATGGTCTACACGTGTAGTTGAAGAAGAAGCCAAATACACATAGCCACCTTCATCTAAGGTGGTTTTCACCTCTATGGAAGGAGCGTCATTAGATCCCCTTAATTTCTAAGGAGATTTAGATCTACAATCATTTTTTAGTTCCCTTTTTTTCTACATTTCCAACGTCCATTTACAAATTTTCCCAGAGATTTATATCTCCCACCTATGGACTTATTTATATTTTTTTTTTGGGACCATACTCTTATAGAAGGGGCATCTCCATTTTGTCTCTCCATATTTTTTTATTTCATCTCCTCCAACAACAAGGACGGGACTATTTAATCAAATTTCAGGGTAGTCGTATTTCTATCTATGGGGGTAACTACACTATCCCATGAGTCTAGTAGACAACACAACAAATTGATGCACTTATTTTCATATAAATTTTTAGTATAAATAAAGAATAACTGCCTTAACATAGTATTTATGGTGTTCATATGCTCTATCACCAAGTCGATATCCCCCATACTCAACTTATACAATTTTTTTCATAGTAATATTTTGTTCCCCATGGACGTAGATTGATATAAATCCCATAACTTTTCCCATGGAGCCTTAGTTGTAGCTTCTCCTGAAACATTGAACGACACTGAATATGAGATACATAGTCATATTGTGCTCTTTTCCTTCCAATCCAAATTTGTCCAATATTTTATCGACATTTCCATTGGTTACGACCATGGTCCACTAATATTTATCCACCAACAAATCCTCCATTTTGAGCTTCCACAACTCAAAACTCTATCCATTGAGTCTTTGAATATCTACATTTCCACAATTCTCCATCTCCTTTCACAGTAATAACTAACCCCTCAGATCTATCACTACAACAAGGTCTACCACATGACCGAGAAAAACCCCTTAGCTACAAAGGCATTTCCTTGAAGCCAAAATTGGTTTGATACCATATGAAGGTTTTAGCCATATACATTAGTGACCTGCAAATTAATACTTAAAAAATAAGAAATATATCATTAGAGAAATTTTGAGGTCTAAAATGGGTCTCTTAAGGAATATTATGATATAATGGTGGAAATAATAAAATAAGATTACATTACATCATCAAATTTTAGAGGGAAAAAATAAAAATCTACTTTTCCAGCTTGTATTTTTAACTTATCTCCCTACAATTTTACTCAAATTTTGAGAAAGATAACTTTTTGGATACATAATTTAATTCCTCATCCAAGGAGTACCTATGTTGCATACTTTTGATGGACCCTTCCACATGAAAAATGAGAAATACATGAAAAATCTTGATTGCAATCACATTTTTCATATATTTTTCATTTTTCGTGTAGCGGGGTCCATTGAAAGTATGCAACATGGGTATTCCTTGGAAGAAGAATTAAATTTTGCATCCAACGAGTTCTCCTTCTTGAAATTTTATTGAAACCTTAGGGAGATAAATTGAAAATACAAGTTGAAAAAGTAGTTTTTCATTTTAAATTTTTTTTTATCCTTTTACTTTTTTACTCAAAAAATGGTGAATCATCCCCCATGGTTGACATCATCATCCTGAATCTTATTTCTTCTTATAAAGTTTATTTTGGTTGTACCGTTTTGTTTTCAGGCCCATTTTAGACCTCAAAATTTCTCTAATGCAATAGCGAGAACATGAAATATACACAAAGGATTTTGTCCTAGAACCCAAAACCGAGAAAACCAAATTTACTTTTCATAATTTTCCTTTCAATTTTACAATACACTATACAAATTTTTAAGCATTCATAAACATACAATTCCTTAACCCTATATTTGAACATAATTGTAGTGCCTTGACAATATCTACAAATAACATGGGAAACACCACCATGCCCAAAATATTGTGCAAAAACCATGCAAAAAATGATGGGTAGGTCCACTCACCATCCTTGGGCCAAACCCCATACTTGGGTCCACCTAACCATCCTTTGTCCATATAAAAAAAATTAGGGTGATGCCCTTAACCCCATGTAGGAGGGTTGTAACCCCCCGGTAGGGTGGTCCACCTCCCCCTGTAACCCCCGCACTGTGCTCGATAAAATCTAACAATTCCTCGTGCTAGTTTTAAAAAGAATATAACACATACCCAACAACTATAAACCATTAATTCCTTGACTTATGGGTTTCATTTCACTAGAAAAACCAAATTCCAAAATATCTAGTCATATCGAAAACTCAAATAGAGTGAAATGAATTCCACAAGGAAAGGATCTAGTTTGAATTTTTCAGGGAGGAATGAATTTTTCAATGCTCACCCATAAAATTCCCATGGGATAATGGATTTACATCTAAATTTTATTCTTCTTCATCTTCTTACATAAGTATGGGCAATAAAATCCCATTTTTAAATCTCGTTTATGCATAGATGCAATAAAATATTGGTCAACAAGGTCATGCCCCCATTAACACTATTTTTCTATCTCGAAAGGTTAAACTTCAACAAAACCCTTGTCTAACCCGAATTTGAATTTCTTTGGAAGTTGGTGAATGTGTGTATTAATATTCCAATATTTCAAGTCATCAAAGATGTCCCCATTTATGCCAAGGATATACTAGAATTAATTTAAATGAATCATTATATGAATAGGAAGGATCCTCCAACTATAGAAGTGATTGGTCAGCTTGTATATTTAACTCTTGGAAGGGTTATTACTACAAAGTATGTATACTTTAGTGTCCCAATTGCTAGTGTGTACATCAAAGATATTTTTATTCCTAACACTCTAATTCTTTTAGGAGCTTTTGTAACTATTGTCACGAGGGACCACTAGGAAACTTAAATTGACCTATTTATGAAAAACTCTTGTAGTTCTCCAAATGGCTAGTTGATCGATAGTCAAGATATATATATATATATATATATATATATATATATATATATATATATATTAAGGGGTAAACACAATTATTATATTTGGTTGTAAAAACATAAAACTGACTAGATACTCAAAGAATATATATATATATATATATATATATATATATATATATAGATATATTCTTTGAAGTATCTAGTCAATTTTATGTTTTTACAACCAAAATATAATCTTGGTGTTTACCCCTTAAACTTAGAAAGGAAATATTTAGCCATTATTGATATTTATATCGATCATTGATCTAGGAACATTACTATTTCTCATAGAGAATCTATCAATAAAATCACCCCATATATTCCAACTAAACCAAGCTCAAATGAAGAAGTACCTATGTTAGTAGGACATGGGGATGGTGATGATGAAAATATCCAAAAAACTATTTATGGTTATTTTATCCATTTATTTTAAGGGGAGGAAACTAAATATGATCTCATTTATGATGCCATAGTTGATGAAAATTCATGAGATAATAATTTTATGTGAATGTTGACAACATGTTGTTCAATATCCACAATAGAATATGAATATAATTTTATTTCTTACTATATTTACCTTTCTTTTCCAAGAACAAATAGTATTCCTTCATAAATGATTTAGGAAAACTCTTAACTTTAGTCCTAGAATAGAAAAACCATAAAATCAACTACTCATTGAGATGTTATAAGGGAAAATTGACGAATTCATATGGGAATATATTAAAATGAAGGGAATATATATTGATATTTGCACTCATTGTATGTATATCAAGGAAAGTTTCCAACTTTTTCAACAACCCTAATGTCAAACAAGCCGTGAAATAAGTGATATATTGAAGGAAAACGTACAAAAACTATTAAAGAATAATTTCATCTATTACATATTTTGTCAATGGGTATCACCCATTTTCATACTTCCTAATAGAAATGGGAAATAATGAAATTGTGTAGTTTACATAGAGTTGAACAAAGCTACTTCTAAGTACCAATTCCCTCTACCTTTTACTAATCAAGTCCCACAAACCTTAATAGGGAAGAATTATATTTCTTTCCTCAACCTGTTAATGGATATAACCAAATTTGAATATCCTCTAATGATAAAGACAATATCATATTACCTATCCATGGGAAACCTTTTCTATTGAATATTTCCACTTGGAATTTTTATTACACATACAATATTACAACAAGTTGTTCTTAGTATATTTTCAAATTTGATACATAGTTGTATAGAAGTATACATGGATGATTTCACAATTTATGGTGACGCATTTGAGGAAGCCTTGGGTAATTCATAAAAAAAAAATCACTTAATGTAAGGAACAAAGTATTAGTTATTGAAATTTCATATGTTTATTAACTAAAGAGCTACTTTTTGTATGCCATATCTCATTTTCTAGAATCAAAGTGGATCCAACTACTACCAAATATTTCTATCCCAAATTTCCAATAGAATATTAAAAGATGTTTTGGAAATTATGTTTACTACTATAGATTCATTGAAAACTTTATAAATTTCCAGCTAACATTTTTGCATTTCCTTTTATAGATGCATAATTTATTTGGACAAGTTATATAAAGTTGAATTTCTTTTCAAGCCTTGCATAATTTATTTGGACAAGTTATCTAAAGTCAAATTTATTTTTCAAACCTTAAAAAATTATGTATAGTGATAATTTTAAGAGGATTAAATTGACATTTATCATTTCACATAACAATGGATTCCTTCAACATATCTATTGAAGTAGTACATGTACATTAAGAGGATAATAAGCCTTATGAAATTCATTTTATTAGTAGAAATATAACCCCTACAACACTAAATTATAATGACTCAAAAATAATATTTTGTGATAATTTAACCCATTAATAAATTTTGACTCTAAATTACTAGATATGTCACTTTTCATTATTACATTTATTATTTAATTACGTCGTAAGGCATTATTATTTGAAAACAACTCACCTGAATGCATCTGTGTCATAACCTGAAATCATTAGATTATGTGTTAGACGATTAAAAGATATTCAACCCTTAGATGAAAAAGAAAAAGTAGTTGCAAATATTTAGTTTACAATGCAGTTATATAAAGTTTCTTATTATACAGAACCGACCATTCAGAATTTCGTTTAGAGCCCGCCATTCATAATTCCTGGCTACGCAAGATGAATTTATGCAACTGCTCCTGAATGTGGTGTGGTATGCAAATGGATCGCAACAGTTGTTTCTGTAGCTGCTCCTGAATGTGGCGTGGTATGCAGCCGCTCCTGAATGTGGCACGGTATGAAAATTGATTCTAGATTTGTCCCTTTTGTAATCTCTATTTTCTATTTCTTAAAGTATTTGGTGAATTTGGATTTGCTATTAGGTCGATGTGGAAGTCTTCTTTGATCTCCCAAGACTCGAAATGGTAGAATTTGAAGATGAGGTGGGAGTAAATTTGATAGCTCAACAGATCTGCAGCTCGATGGGGTCAACTTTGAGGACTGTTGTTTGGCCATTTGGAACACAAGAAAGCCCTATCAGAGATGTTCTCTGAGCAATTCAACAACAGCCATGGAAAAAAAGAAAATCCTTCATAATGGCGTTCCATTGATGAAAAAGAGTGATAAAATCAATCGTTTTGATATTTTCCAGAATTTCAGATATGCTTTTGAAATCCAACAGGTGGATAAGGCGATCCATGACTTCTTTCAGTACCAAATGTGTGCCCAATTGTCTCTTTAGTCGAAGAATCTTATATCAGAACTCGAGAGTCTTCGCCATCTGTGAAAGTTGGGGTGAAGGATGAGAGAACGGTAAATGAGACAATTGCGTCGAAGCTGACTAATGATCTCCATGAGAGTGACATGATGCTAGAACAAATAGGTCCAGATGGTATGATTAGTGGAGCTTTTGATGAAACCCCTACTTGTAGTTATAATGGCTTAGATAAGCCTGATTTTGTAGTTGGCTTGGAGAAATATTTTAATTTGAAGACGATTTTGTTCTAGAGAGAGGTGTCTATGTTTGGGATGCAAGGTATGGCGCATGTCAGAAAAATAGCTATGTGAATGGCGATCTACAATGGGGGATCGGCTCAAGAAACTAAAAGTAATTAGGGTTTCGATTTATTCAAATATTTGTTTTAATCTCTTGCAAGGCAACTATTTTTCTCTTTATTAATATATTTTTGTTCAAATTATGTAGTTTCCATCCTGAGCAACTATTCTTTATGTAAGCAGTGCCAGGTATTTGTCGAAACAATATCATTTTGAACAGAGTCTCAGAGTCTCCAAATATTCGGCCCAAGAAAGGCTCACTAAAGACATTCCCTGAGCGATTCGAGCCCAAGAAAGCACCATCGAGGATTTTCTTTGAGCGGTTCAACTAAAACAATGAAAAAGTAAAAAATCAAAAGAGTGCTTTCAATATTGAACCCAGGAAAGCCCCGTTGGCTTTTCCCCTTGTAAATTGCAATTTTCAGTTATAGTGAGTAATGATGAACCCTTTGGTTAGAAGTAAGTAACCATTTGGAGCTGCAAATAATCACATCGAATTTTGTCCTCAAGTTTCTTATTCTCTACTTGTTCAACACAACATTTCAACCTATCTCAATAAAAAAATTCTTCCTTGATTTCTCACATCGAATTTTGTCCTCAAGTTTCTTATTCTCTACTTGTTCAACGCAACATTTCAGCCTGTCTCAATAAAACAATTCTGCCTTGATTTCAATTTTATTCATTTTATCTCTTAGATTTTCATTTTATTTTCAATGTTCATTTCCCATTGTTAATTTTCAGTGTTAACTTTTGAATCTTGACTCTAAATTTTTGAGTCTATCACTTGTCACTCTTTACTATGTTCTGACTTGTCACTCTTTGAGTAATTTCAATACATTGCTTTTCCACAAAGACACACCTCCCATGTTTTCCATGCTCTCGGTAGGGGGATGCCTAGGGAAATATTTCACCACGTCCACTGGTGCTTCTCCCCACTCCTATAGTCCTTCATCCCAGAAACTTGGTGGAACATAAACTATTTCAGACTTCTATGTCTACTATTTTTCTTAGTACTGATTACATTCTAAAATGATGAATTTAAATCAATGTATTAACATTATACTATTTTTGTTTTAATTATGAATCATTGTATTTCATTATGGAATCTAAATTTAAATCATATATGTAACATTTAAAATTTGATTATTACTATTTCATTATTTACTATTTACACTGCACAATGACGAATTTACATGAGATGAATTATTATTGTTGGGACTTTATCATTATTGTTTTTAATTTTATATTTTTAGAGATGGGAATGTTGTCATTCCACTTAAATTGGCATAGAACCCCCAAATTTTATTGGCATTTACATTGAGCTAAATGAATTAGGTTCTTTGTTGAGGTGGCTTGAGTATCATACTTGATGTAGAAGGCCATTAGAGAATTGTTGATACAACAGTTTATCCCTGAGGTTCATACCCATTTCAATAACATCAATAAACCCAACTTGAAATTTCATGGATTTCAAACGCAATATGTCATGGATTTTTAAATGAAAAAGCTAAATACAAGGTTTTAAGGTCTTTAAAAGGAGATGTGTTAGTTCAGTTATATAAAAAAATTTCAGAGATTTAACAAGCTAGAAATTTCTTTTCATTTTGCATTCGCTCGACTTATTTTTCTTGATGTGTTGCAGGGTTATTTGTTTGGTTGGATGTTGTTGGCTTGGTTCGGCTCAGTTGCCGATATTTGTTTTCTCAGTTGCATGGCCATGCATGCTTGTAATCTTTTCACAAGACTCCATTTCCTTTATTTGTTTTCTCATTTTTAGTTTTGGTTGTACCTGGTGTGTTTGACTAATCTTTCTTTTCATTTTCAATTTGTTAGGGTTTGCAGGGCTAAATTATTCTGTGTATATGTGGTTTGCAGTTTTATATATTTCCTGGAATTATCCATCTTTG
This sequence comes from Pinus albicaulis, assembly GCA_034641835.2. NCBI lineage: Eukaryota > Viridiplantae > Streptophyta > Pinopsida > Pinales > Pinaceae > Pinus > Pinus albicaulis. Next base: position 822,892,075 of record CM076573.1, on the reverse strand, counting down.
AAATGTAAGTAATATTTGGTTATATCAATTTGATTTTGCAAATCAGATAATATTACTTATTCTTGAAATCAGTTTATTGGTATATATCAATCATATTTATTCATGTGGTTATACTAGTTTTTCTTTATTTATTTTTTAGTTACATTTGGCATGATATGTTTGATTGATCAATTTTTCTTTTCATTTTCATTTTCTTCTTATGGTTTGCGCTGTCAAATTATACATAATTTGCATGGTGAATTTTATTTTTTTGTTGACAGAATGTAGACTTAAAAACTGACAACCAAAGAACTTATGATTCAAAAATTATGTGAAGCACATTCATTGGAGTGGAGAATCAGGTAAATTAGCCACTCGTGAAAGGTAATTGCTCGGATTTGTTTTTTCATAATAACTTTTTTCCAATTCTTAATTATCTGAAGCACATTTATTGGAGTGGATTTAGGAGTGTAGAGACTGTATTCTTGGTACCGAAAAACCATCAAAACTTCATAAGCCCATTCATATGAATTGCAAGCCATCAACATTAGCTTCCACATGCCCCCTGCTTCTATGCTCTCTTTTCCCAGAAACTTGTTGGAACGTTGACTTATTTGGCAACTAGTTTTATCAATAAAGCATGTGACTTGATTTATGAATCATTGTATTTCATTACTAAATCTGAATTTGAATTTAAATCATGTTTGTAACATTTACAAATTTGGTTATTACTATTTTCACTGTTTACTATTTACACCACACACTAATGAATTGGCATGGGATAAATTGTTATTATTGGGATTTATCATTATTATTTTTAATTTTATATATTCAGATATGAGAACCCTGACATTCCTGGTTCCCCTTGGATTTTTTGGGGTGCTTCCACACCCATGCTGTTGTGCTCTCTGTTTGTAGACACTTGGTGGAATGTTGACTTATTTTCCAACAAGTTTTATCAATTAAGCAATGTGCCTTGGTTGTAGATGGCATGTTCGTCAGAGTTTTACAATGTAGCTGTGACACAATTAAGGTAGTGAGCGATTTCTCTTCAACTGATGTGGATGAAAGTGAAGCTTTGGGCCATGGGCTGATTCACTTATTATAATTGCAAAGATGAATGCATTTACAAGAGAGGAGTATCAAGAGAAACGCAAATGAATTGTTTATAGGGTTTTTGCAATCTTGGGGTGGCCAAAACCACCCTCCCACCATGGCAAGTTGCATTTAAAAGTTAAAACTATGTACTTGAAGCCTATGTCACAAGTTTTATCAAACTTCAACTTTCAGGTTTGAATTTTATTAGCACTTACATTGGGCTAAATGAATGAGGTTCTTGGTTGAGGTGGCTTGAGTCTCATACTTGCTGCAGAAGGCCATTGGAGAATTGTTGATGCAACAATTTATCTCTGAGGTTCATACCCATTTCAATAAATTCAGTAATTTTTCTTGCATTCTTTCATTAATATGACTTGCAGAGAAACTGGTATTGAAAATAAATGATGAATGGATGAGTTTGGCATTTTCTCCTAGCTACTGCCTCATTGATCACACACCTCAAGCTGCAGAGTTAGGGATTTATCCATCTGCCCATTTCAGTATTTAGATTGCTAAAATATGTTTGCATTATCTGGTGATCTACATATATTCCCAATACAGTTCAAGGTTTTAGGAATTTGTTTATGTACTTCTGACATCATGATAGATCGCAGTTGTTGCTTGACCACTTCGTTTTAATAGGCCCTTTGTACTGTTGTTTGATGTGACTATTATTCCTCTAATCTCTTAGAGTACTTTGATTTTATGGGAGGGTTTGCAAGAATTCTCCTGATAATCCTCATGTTATAAAGGGCTGCATAATTGATGTTGGCACCCAATTGAAGCACATTCATTGGAGTGGAGAATCAGGTAAATCAACCACTGTGAAATTATACATAGTTTGCATGGTGAATTTTTTTTGTTGTTGAAAGAATGTAGACTTAAAAACTCAAAACCAGAGAACTTATGATTCAAAAATTATGTGAAGCACATTCATTGGAGTGGAGAGTCAAGTAAATCAGCCACTGGTGAAAGGTAATTTCTCGGATTTGTTTTTTCGTAATACCTTTTTTCCCATTCTTAATTATGTGAAGCACATTTATTGGAGTGGATTTAGGAGAGTAGAGACTATATTCTTGGGAACGAACAACCATCAACACTTCATACGCCCATTCATATGAGCTGCAAGTCATCAACACTTGTTTCCACATGCCCCTTGCTTCTATGATCTCTTTTCCCAGAAACTTGTTGGAAAGTTGACTTATTTGGCAACTAGTTTTATCAATAAAGCATGTGACTTGATTTATGAATCATTGTATTTCATTACTAAATCTAAATTTAATCTAAATTGTGTTTGTAACATTTACAAATTTGGTTATTATTATTTTCATTGTTTACTATTTACACCACACATTGATGAATTGGCATGGGATAGATTGTTATTATTGGGATTTTATCATTATTATTTTTAATTTTATATATTCAGATATGAGAACCCTGACATTCCTGGTTCCCCTTGGATTTTTGGGGGTGCTTCCACACCCATGCTTTTGTGCTCTCTGTTTGTAGACACTCGATGTAATTTTGACTTATTTTCCGACAAGTTTTATCAATTAAGCAATGTGCCTTAGTTGTAGATGGCATGTTCGTCAGATTTTTACAATGTAGCTGTGACACAATTAAGGTAGTGAGTGGGTTCTCTTCAACTGATGTGGATGAAAGTGAAGCTTTGGGCCATGGAGTGATTCACTTATTATAATTGCAAAGATGAATGCGTTTACAAGAGAGGAGTATCAAGAGAAACCCAAATGAATTGTTTATAGGGTTTTTGCAATCTTAGGGTGGCCAAAACCACCCTCCCATCATGGCAAGTTGCATTTAAAAGTTAAAACTATGTACCTGAAGCCTATGTCACAAGTTTTATCAAACTTCAACTTTCAGGTCTGCAAACCATGGGAGGGTTTGCAAGCATTCTCCTGATAATCCTATGCTTATAAAGTGCTGCATAATTGATGTTGGAACCCAACTGAAGCACATTCATTGGAGTGGAGAATCAGGTAAATCAACCACTATGAAATTATACATAGTTTGCATGGTGAATTTTTTTTTTTTGACAGAATGTAGACTTAAAAATGGACAACCAGAAAACTTATGATTCAAAAATTATGTGAAGCACATTCATTGGAGTGGAGAATCAAGTAAATCAACCACTGGTGAAAGGTAATTGCTCGGATTTGTTTTTTCATAATACTTTTTTTCCCATTCTTAATTATGTGAAGCACATTTATTAGAGTGGATTTAGGAGCGTAGAGACTATATTCTTGGGACCGAATAGCCATCAACACTTCATAAGCCCATTCATATGAACTGCAAGTCATCAACACTTGCTTCCACACACCCCCTGCTTCTATGATCTCTTTTCCCAAAAACTTGTTGGAACGTTGACTTATTTGGTAACTAGTTTTATCAATAAATCATGTGACTTGATTTATGAATCATTGTATTTCATTACTAAATCTGAATTTGAATTTAAATCATTTTTGTAACATTTAAAAATTTGGTTATTACTATTTTCACTGTTTACAATTTACACCACACACTGATGAATTGGCATGGGATAGATTGTTATTATTGAGATTTTATCATTATTAATTTTAATTTTATATATTCCGATATGAGAACCTTGACATTCCTGGTTCCCCTTGGATTTTTGGGGGTGCTTCCACACCCATGCTTTTGTGCTCTCTATTTGCAGACACTTGGTGGAATGTTGAATTATTTGCCAACAGGTTTTATCAATTAAGAAATGTGCCTTGGTTGTAGATGGCATGTTCATCAGAGTTTTACAATGTAGTTGTGACACAATTAAGGTAGTGAGCAGGTTCTCTTCAACTGATGTGGATGAAAGTGAAGCTTTGGGCCATGGGGTGATTCACTTATTATAATTGCAAAGATGAATACATTTACAAGAGAGGAGTATCAAGAGAAACCCAAATGAATTGTTTATAGGGTTTTTGCAATCTTGGGGTGGCCAAAACCACCCTCCCACCATGGCAAGTTGCATTTAAAAGTTAAAACTATGTACCTGAAGCCTATGTCACAAGTTTTATCAAACTTCAACTTTCAGGTTTGAATTTTATTGGCACTTACATTGGGATAAATGAATGAGGTTCTTGGTTGAGGTGGCTTGAGTCTCATACTTGCTGTAGAAGGCCATTGGAGAATTTTTGATGCAATAGTTTATCTCTGAGTTTCATACCCATTTCAATAACATTAGTAATTTTTCTTCCATTCTTTCATTAATATGACTTGCAGAGAAACTGGTATTGAAAATAAATGATGAATGGATGAGTTTGGAATTTTCTCCTAGCTACTGCCTCATTGATCACACACCTCGAGCTGTAGAGTTATGGATTTATCCATTTGCCCATTTCAGTATTTAGATTTCTAAAATATGTTTGCATTATCTGGTGATCTACATATATTCCCAATACAGTTCAAGATTTTAGGAATTTGTTTATGTACTTCTGGCATCGTGATAGATCGCAGTTGCTGCTTGACCACTTTGTTTTAATAGGCCCTTTGTACTGCTGTTTGATGTGACTATTATTCCTCTAATCTCTTAGAGTACTTTGATTTTATGGGAGGGTTTTCAAGCATTCTCTTGATAATCCTCCAGTTATAAAGGGCTGCATAATTGATGTTGGCACCCAACTGAAGCACATTCATTGGAGTGGAGAATCAGGTAAATCAGCCACTGTGAAATTATACATAGTTTGCATGGTGAATTTTTTTTTTTGTTGACATAATGTAGACTTAAAAACTGACAACGAGAGAACTTATGATTCAAAAATTATGTGAAGCACATTCATTGGAGTGGAGAATAAGGTAAATCAGCCACTGGTGAAAAGTAATTGCTCGGATTTGTTTTTTCATAATACCTTTTTTTCCCATTCTTAATTATGTGAAGCACATTTATTGGAGTGGATTTAGGAGCGTAGGGACTATATTCTTGGGACCGAACAGCCATCAACACTTCATAAGCCCATTCATATGAACTGAAAGTCATCAACACTTGCTTCCACACGCCCCCTACTTCTATGATCTCTTTTCCGAGAAACTTGTTGGAACGTTGACTTATTTGGCAACTAGTTTTATCAATAAAGCATGTGACTTGATTTATAAATCATTGTATTTCATTACTAAATCTAAATTTTAATTTAAATCGTGTTTGTAACATTTACAAATTTGGTTATTATTATTTTCATTGTTTACTATTTACACCACACACTGATGACTTGGTATGGGATAAATTGTTATTATTGGGATTTTATCATTATTATTTTTAATTTTATATATTCAGATATGAGAACCCTTACATTCTTGGTTCCCCTTGGATTTTTTGGGGTGCTTCCACACCCATGCTTTTGTGCTCTCTGTTTGCAGACACTCGATAGAATTTACAAGTTTTATCAATTAAGAAATGTGCCTTGGTTGTAGATGGCATGTTCATCGGAGTTTTACAATGTAGCTATGACACAATTAAGGTAGTGAGCGGGTTATCTTGAATTGATGTGGATGAAAGTGAAGCTTTAGGCCATGGGGTGATTCACTTATTATAATTGCAAAGATGAATGCATTTACAAGAGAGGAGTATCAAGAGAAACCCAAATGAATTTGTTATAGGGTTTTTGCAATCTTGGGGTGGCCAAAACCACCCTCGCACCATGGCAAGTTGCATTTAAAAGTTAAAAATATGAACCTGAAGCCTATGTCATAAGTTTTATCAAACTTTAAGTTTCAGGTTTGAATTTTATTGGCACTTACATTGGGCTAAATGAATGAGGTTCTTGGTTGAGGTGGCTTGAGTCTCATACTTGTTGTAGAAGGCCATTGGAGAATTGTTTATGCAACAATTTATCTCTGAGGTTCATACCCATTTCAATAACATCAGTAATTTTTCTTCCATTCTTTCATTAATATGACTTGCAAAGAAACTGGTATTGAAAATAAATGATGAATGGATGAGTTTGGCATTTTCTCCTAGCTACTGCCTCATTGATCACACACCTCGAGCTGCAGAGTTAGGGATTTATCCATATGCCCATTTCAGTATTTAGATTGCAAAAATATGTTTGCATTATCTAGTGATCTACATATATTCCCAATACAGTTCAAGGTTTTAGGAATTTGTTTATGTACTTCTGGCATCATGATAGATCGCAGTTGTTGCTTGACCACTTTGTTTTAATAGGCCCTTTGTAGTGTTGTTTGATGTGACTATTATTCCTCTAATCTCTTAGAGTAATTTGATTTTATGGGAGGGTTTGCAAGAATTATCCTGATAATCCTCTAGTTTAAAGGGTTGCATAATTGATGTTGGCACCAAACTGAAGCACATTCATTGGAGTGGAGAATCAGGTAAATCAACCACTATGAAATTATACATAGTTTGCATGGTGAATTTTTTTTGTTGTTGATAGAATGTAGACTTAAAAACTGACAACCAGAGAACTTATGATTCAAAAATTATGTGAATCACATTCATTGGAGTGGAGAATCAGGTAAATCATCCACTGGTGAAAAGTAATTGCTCGGATTTGTTTTTTCATAATACCCTTTTTCCCATTCTTAATTATGTGAAGCACATTTATTGGAGTGGATATAGGAGCATAGAGACTATATTCTTGGAACCGAACAACCATCAACACTTCATAAGCCCATTCATATGAACTGCAAGTCATCAACACTTGCTTCCACACGCCCCCTGCTTCTATGATCTCTTTTCCCAGAAACTTGTTGGAATGTCGACTTATTTGGTAACTAGTTTTATCAATAAAGCATGTGACTTGATTTATGAATCATTGTATTTCATTACTAAATCTGAATTGGAATTTAAATTGTGTTTGTAACATTTACAAATTTGGTTATTACTATTTTCATTGTTTACTATTTACACCACACATTGATGAATTGGTATGGGATAAATTGTTATTATTGGGATTTTATCATTATTATTTTTAATTTTATATATTCAGATATGAGAACCCTAACATTCCTGGTTCCCCTTTGATTTTTGGGGGTGCTTCCACACCCATGATTTTTAGTTCCCTGTTTGCAGAAACTTGGTGGAATGTTGACTTATTTGCCAACAAGTTTTATCAATTAAGCAATGTGCCTTGGTTGTAGATGGCATGTTCGTCAGAGTTTTACAATGTAGCTATGACACAATTAAGGTAGTGAGCTGGTTCTCTTCAACTGATGTGGATGAAATTGAAGCTTTGGGCCATGGGGTGATTCACTTATTATAATTTCAAAGATGAATGCATTTACAAGAGAGGAGTATCAAGAGAAACCCAAATGAATTTTTTATAGGGTTTTTGCAATCTTAGGGTGGCCAAAACCACCCTCCCACCATTGCAAGTTGCATTTAAAAGTTAAAACTATGTACTTGAAGCCTATGTCACAAGTTTTAACAAACTTCAACTTTCAGGTTTGAATTTTATTGGCACTTACATTGGGTGAAATGAATGAGGTTCTTGGTTGACGTGGCTTGAGTCTCATACTTGCTGTAGAAGGCCATTGGAGAATTGTTTATACAATAGTTTATCTCTGAGGTTCATACCCATTTCAATAACATCAGTAATATGACTTGCAGAGAAACTGGTATTGAAAATAAATGATGAATGGATGAATTTGGCATTTTCTCATAGCTACTGCCTCATTGATCACACACCTCGAGCTACAGAGTTAGGGATTTATCGATCTGCCCATTTCAATATTTAGATTGCTAAAATATGTTTGCATTATCTAGTGATCTACATATATTCCCAATACAGTTCAAGGTTTTAGGAATTTGTTTATGTACTTCTGGCATCATGATAGATCGCAGTTGCTGCTTGACCACTTTGTTTTAATAGGCCCTTTGTACTACTGTTTGATGTGACTATTATTCCTCTAATCTCTTAGAGTACTTTGATTTTATGGGAGGGTTTGCAAGCATTCTCCTGATAATCCTTCGGTGATAAAGGGTTTCATAATCGATGTTGGCACCCAACTGACAAAGGTCACCGGTATTGGGCCAACCAATTTCATCTATGGCCAACTTAACATTATCATGAGTTTTCTCATTGCAACTACAACTACATCAAGCTGCTGGTCTAGAAAATTGGTATACACAAGGCCGTTGGGGTCGGTTAACTTTAGGTTATGTTTCCTAAAATTTGCATATTCCAAAGGTACTTGTTCAGGATCAAATAAATAAGGAAAGTAAGGATACACATCCATAAAAAAGTAGGAATCTGTTTTGCTTAGAAACTCAAGCATTGGTTTCATGGCAGTTTGTGAAATATCATTCCTAAAAGCAGCAGATGATGGAGGAAATGCTTTTATACGAAATGAAGGGGCTAGCATATCCATAGCCAATGGGGTTCCCACCTTGATATGACCTAGCTTATATTTCACCAGATCTTGCTAGATTTTCTGCATAGCAAGTATTAGTTGGTACCAGGCATGTTTGTTGGAATAGTCTGTCAAAACCTCATTCCCCACTAGGACTATGTTGATCTTTGTTGCAGGAAAGGACACAATATTTTTATTGACCCATTAGTCTACGACTGTGGCTGGCTGAGACACTAGCAAGCTCGTCATTTATAACACTCGCGAGCACATTAAGACCGGTGTTGGCCAGTGCCCTCAGTATTTCTGGATTAGCACCATAGAATTTAACATTGCCATCCTTCAATTTTTGGATCAATTGAATTGATTCTTTTACAGACGGAAAATTGTAGCCAATCTGCCCAAAAGAAACACCGATGCCATGATTCTATGCAGCTGTGCAACAATGACGAAAAGAAAAATATTAAATTTGTGAAAATAATGCAGGATCTGTATATAATCAGATACTAGTCTATGACATTAAGAACATTTAGAGGGAAATATGTATACTACCAGAAACCGTCCCGGTAGCATGCTTGTATATTGCATAGTGAATGACTCTAGGTGATGCTGTTATTCTTCTTTCAAAAGCCTGTTAACAATGTTGTTCTGCTCCGTGTAGATGAGCTGGTAAGTGATGTGTAGAAAGAAATGTTCCAATAAGTAGATGCCCTTCATCCAATATGACAATAGTGGAGGATGAAAAGTAGAGCCTCTTGATTCAATCTATGGAGCCTTTGGAATTTTCAGTGAAAAGTACACCTCATAAAGCAATGGTTTCTGCCTTATTGTTGGTACCCTTGCCACCGTCCCACCAAAAATGATAATAGCAACTATGCTCAGTGACAATGACAATGAAGGCACCACATCCACATTCATTGTTAATACAGACATAAATCCTTATTTGATTGTTACGTTGTTCTGCTTTCAGATGGAATAGATCCCTTGTTCAATAGCTAAGCACCCCTACTCCTGGCTCGCAGGATCTGTGTTTTCCAACATAGTATGCACAATACTTCAAGGTTCAGTACCTGGCATGCCTTTGGAAGCAACATTGGTCATATTGGAGGAATCCACACTATAATGTTGTGCGGTTTTTCTTCACTACATTGATTGCTCTATTGTTTGGGACCATAACCTCTATTTTGAATTTTCTTGGCTGGACAGAAACACATTATAGATTTAATTACATCTAAATTTATAAATGGTGACTGGTGTGCTTTAAATGAATGAACAAACACCAATAAAAGTGCGTGGAATTATATGGTTCCGACTGCGAGCTGTGGAAGAATATTTTTAAAAACTAGATTTGAATGTCTTATTATCAAAATAAAAATTCGGACAGGGCACAATCTTTTTGTGCCTTTACTAAAATTGACCAAAATCACTACAAATATCTTGCTTAGCAACTATTGGATCTCTTTTAAGAATCTTACGGTGTTTCCTTTGCAACATCTGGTGATGTTGCAATTGCTAGTAAATAAATCAATTAGAAATGGTAGAGTAACTACAGGATTATTGTTGTTGCAAGAAGTTGGTATCTTCATGACCATTTATAAATTGGGAAAATAAAATATATGTGTGTATATATATATAAACAATGAAGGTGAAATTTTTCTACCCAAAAAAAATGCATTTCATGATGAACATCGATATACATTATCTACTAAAGCTTCATGGTTAGCATATATTTGTAACTATTTGTCTATAAAAAAAAAAATGACCCACAATGTATGCATGGGTTGATATCTTATGATCAATTTTTTTTTTTTTTAAGTATTAGGTTTATGATTTTTGGGTCTCATAATTTCTGTCTTTTCATGATTATTTCCTCACCTTTTCAATTACTTTTTTCCTTATAATTACATTTTCTTACTCCATCAATTACCATTTAATGTCACCTTAATTCATGCAATTTTGTTTGTAAATTAATGATAGGTTAGATTTTTTGGGTAACTTTACTAATTAAAATGACAAGGAGATTTTTTTAGGATAACTCAGCTTGTTGTGATGATGCTATTCACTATTTCTTAGGCTCTTCAATATTGTTTCTCAGATATTTTTTATTTTATTTCTAACATACAAGGACAAGTTATACTATTGTTGTTGTTGTTGTGATACCGTTATTCTATTTAATGATACTATGTTCCTTGATGATATTATTAAGATTCGACATGGGAGTTGTGCCACCAAGGATCAGACTACGTTTTAACAATATATCCAACTTGGTTGTTACACTCACAATTCCTCATTTTGTCTTATCATTAAATGAAAATATTTTTACAACACTTCAATTAGTTGTAATATGTTGAACATGATACTCAGATTGGACAACCTAAGATTCAAAATATTCTCATGGTTGATTTTGTTATCGAAATTAGTATTTATGTAGATATATAAAGTTAGAATCCCCCTGCTTGATGTGAGTGTGGTATCATAATATTTTGGATAATTTTGCATCTATAATTTTCTTAGTTAATACAAATATATCATGGGTTCATGACCCAATTCTGATCTGATCTGTTAGATTACGAGCTATGAATAACCAATGCCTTGTTGTGTTAGCAAGGTGGTGTGGTTCTTGTGTTTTATTTCTCTTGCATGTCATGTTTAATATTCTTTATTATCACTATTACATACTCCTTTTGTTGTGTTTTAATTATTGATTATTAATTAGTCTGCAAAATACGTGACATTGATTACTTGTGTGACATCATAAATCCTCGATGGATCCCTTTCTCAATCGTCTGACATCATAAATCCTCGATGGATCCCTTGCTGCTACAATTTCTTGCGTTATTTCTAAAAAGAGTGTTAGACAAATTTCTATTATACCCATTACAATATGTTACATCGTTAAATTTTCGATTATTGCAATAGGTTTTTGGTTCTATGATTGCATTTGAATGATTTATACAATTTTCCTTTTTCAACAAGTGCACCATTCTCAATTGACTGAGTGATGCCTATTTTGCAAAACTGATTTCAATTACAATATTATGTGCAAAGTGATTGAAATGCTTGAGGGTTTTATAGTGATGGTTCTAGTGTGGAAGGAGTGACGAGTTACAAGAACTTGTGTTTTGATCTAATGCAATGATCTTAGAAATAGAGTTGGGTATAGATAAATGTTATATTTTGCATAATAAAATTGTGATAAAAAGACCTACCGACAAATTATGTGTACAATTAATTTGTCCTAATTAAAGGACAATTAATTCAACCAACGTTTTGGCATAATTTTTGAGGAGATTACTAAAGGCGTATATGTGTTAGTTGCATTTTTTTTATATGCATTGTTGAATATAGTGCATTAAAGTGGGTAGAGTATGTATGTATTCATAAACTTTAGCAGTGAAACAACGATGTAAATTTGATCACTTATTATCATAGCTACCAAATTCGCCCGTATTGGAGAAAAAAATATGAAATTCAAGAATTCGATTCGGAGATCGAATAATTCGATGAAAGTTCGATTCGGTTTAGGGTATTTTAGCTTAGGCTATCTTGGCTTGGATGATAGAAATTACACTAGTTTAGATTTGTTAATTTGTAAACTTGAGAAAAGTTAGTGTAGTGACAAAATAGATATCGATGGAATTGCAAGTAGGGAATGGAAAGATGTTGGATTGTAGGTTATTTAGATTTGTTAATTTGTATACCTGAGAATAGTGAGTGTAGTGATCTTAAACATAAAATAGATTTCGGTGGGATCGCACGTAGGGAATAGAAAGATGCTGGATTGTAGGTTATTTAATGGAAACTATTTGACTTGTCCAGGTTTTCAACTTCAATATTTCCAGGTTTCCAATTTCAGTTGTGCCTCACAGACTTTAAAAAGATGAGATAACCACTGAAGAAACAATTTTAGTAAAATCTTGAAATAAATTTTATGATAATTAATTGATTTATTAAATATAATATATTTATATTAAGAATTTTAGCAAAATCGTGAAGTAAAAGAAGAATCTTATAAAAATAAGTTTTGAATATGTATTAATTATAAAAGATTTTAAGTAAAATTTGAAATAAAAGAGGAGTAATTTGGATTTTTGGATATTTAATTTTTAAATAAATATTAACTATAAAAGGATTTTAGTTAATATTTGAAAGTAAGAGGGAAGTTTTGAATTTAAAAAAGAAGATAGATTTGGAGATAAAAGATGCCTGGTTGTAGTTTTGGTAAGTAAAGTGTAGTTTTTAAATGTTTATATGATATATACTCTCGAATTTTTTCCATATTGAAAATTTTCCATCTAAATTTTTATCGTATCATATCAAATTCGAATCTGAATTTGAATTCGAACTCGATAACTATGCTTATTATTCCTGTAGGTGTGGTCTATTTCAGAATAGGCCTTCTAATTTAATAACTACATTATGACTCATAATTAAGTGAATGGTTGAGATTTAACCTTCACTAGATATTCTTCATCTTATACAAAAATAGATGGTTGAGGTCTATATCAAATCATAATATTATGCATTTCTCCTTTTATTTTTAATTTAAATTGGTCAATAGTTTTGTCTCCAAATTATTCACCACCTATCAAACCATTTCTTTTTCCTTCACCATGGGCACTTCATTGGCCATTGGATTTATTTCATTTTTCTTTGATTTCTAAACATAGCCACGAGATTTAAGTTTCCGAAGACATTATAGGTTAATCCATAATGGAGTTGATTCAGGGCGTATAAGACTATAAAACATAGAGGAAATGCGAAGGTGGGAAAGAAATGATCAAGGCCTCCATGAAAGAATCAATGCTCTTACGACACTCATGGCATTCTCACCAGAAATTTTAAGGAGTTGAATCTTTATTTTAATTTGGCCACATCAATCCTTTCTTTATGTTTGCATTGATCCTGTATTTAATAACTAAATACTTTGGTTGCATGATCCTTTATTTATGGCTACATCAATCCTTTCTCTTTCTGATTTGGAGTTTTGAAAGTTTCAATTAATATTTTTTATTATATTACCAATAGGAATTATAGTTGGCTCTATCTTTGTTCATGTTTTATAGGAGTTTTAAAGGGGTAGGGTGAGGAGTAACAAAAAGTGGTGAAAGAATAATTGTAAAAGCTTTTCTCATACGAAAGTTCTAAGAACACATTTTTCGGAAGTTGTAATTGCTAAGTAACTATGGATAAATTGAAACATTAGGTTTTTTTGCACTATGATTTTCGGGTTTGAGTTTACATATTATGAAATGTTGAGTTTAGGTATTGGACTTCATATACATGGTTTTTTATTTATTAAAAGAACTACTTAAAATTCAAAGATATGTGGTCAATGACAAAATCAACCCATCTTTCTTGAATTTCTTTCCACTAAATTGTACCTATGTGCTACCAAAATGTTACCATCTCTTAGGAAATGTACTAATCAATTTTATTAGTTGGTTCTATTTTTTTTTTTCTTAATTTATTTTTATTGTTATTATTTAATTATAATTTTGTCTTGACAAAGGAATTAGAGATGATAAAATAAGTCTAATTATTCCAACATTACAATTATGGAAAGTCAACTTTTATCAACACAACACTTTGCACCATATATTTATACAAATTTTTATAATTCAAAGATATAATTATTTATTTCAATTCGTTGATTGTTATTTGTGGCCCCTTTTGGCTTAGTGTACACATACTTTTGGTTAAAATTGGAAAACTAGTGTGTCAAATTCTATTTGGAGGGATTTAGCATTTGGAAGGTCTCCAGAATCTGAAAAATGATAACGAAAACTAATATTTGGGTTAAAATTTTGAAGGGAAAATAATTTCATTAGGAGGTGAAACATGTTGATAATGTTTCAATTATTAAGAAACAAATAGAGCGACTTTAAGGACCATAAACTTTTCCAAGTGAACAGCATTTAGTCATTTATGAGGCAACGATGAAACCACTATGGAAGAAAGAAATGTTATTGACAATATTTCCCTCATAGTTATGTTATCGAAGAACAAGGCATCAACAATTGGAAGCTCATTAACACACTAGACACATTTGCCTTATAGAGCTCAACTCCCACTTTCCTCTCCCATAAACACTATGCCCACTATTGGCATTGGAACATATGATCGAGTAAGGTAGACTCAGTCGGTAACCTCAAGGGTCACACCTCAGGCTACGCTTATTGTAGTTTCTTTATATCTTCTCCCTCGAGCTCTTTTTAATATTCCTACTAAAGCTAGAGCAGTAGCCACTATGAAATTTTGGCCTAATGCAACCCAGTTATATAGTTTACCCTAATGTATCCACAACACGATGTGCAACATACCTATGGTTCTAACCTAGGGTAAATTTATAATTAGTTTATTAACTAAGATTCATTGGTTTATTATTTAGTTTATAAATTACGGTTTGACCTCTGGTAAATTGATATTTATTTTATTAATACAATAATTACTTAACACATAATTAATATATAATATTTGATGTATTATTAATATTTAATTATGAAATTAACATTTTTATACATAATCTATGATTGTGGACATAAGTATCTTCCCTATATTGGATGTCTTAGTATAGAACAATAGAAGGAAAAAGAAGCTAATTTTTTCCTTAAAGTAAATAGATAATAGGTTGAATCCTACATGTAATCTATCATATGCTTCTGTAACACTCTCCTCCCACATCTACCAAAGTAACCGACCAAACAGGGTAAACATGTGACAAAGAGTTACTCTGATTTGATTCAACCTCCTAGGTCACTTTAAGGAAGTGGAACTGACATGAGACCACAAAAAATACCTTATGCACATGCTACAGGAAACCTAGGAGCCATCCCAACATTAGATGAGGCTAGCCCCTTAATCAACTGAAATTTCCAACCCAACATTACATGAGGCTAGCCCGTGAATAAATTGAAATTTTCATGCATCAATCCCTCGGTCGCATGCTTGACATGGGAATGAGTGTGATTGGAAACCTCCATTCGCACGCACAACATGGGAATGCATGAAAATATGGAATTTTCCTGGTATTTCGAAGCCTATGACCCTAATTTTTTTGCTACTTTTTCAAGCCCATAGCCCAGGTCACTACCCAAAACACCATGACACTTTCAAAACCGAAAGGTAATAACGGAATAATGATGTAAAAGCAAACACTTGAACAAGGACTTGACTAGAACTCTACTACCCATTAGAGGATTTTTGTCAAACATGTCACAAATATGTAATCCACAGGTTTAAACAACAGATCTAAGCATAGGGGTATCATAATTATCTGATAATTTCTAAGAAACGTTGTTTCCTCATCAGATTAAGTGCATTATCATATATTTGGGCATATATACATTGTTCACTCATTTATAAATCAAAACATGATGAGAGTCATACATCATCTTTGTCATAAAAAAAATTCATATCCATCATATAAATCACAGAAATTAAAACCACATAACAACCATAGCAGCCACACATGAACAAGCATATTTACCCATCAATACATGAGGAAAAAAGTTCTTATTTACATAAGCAAAATGAAACCAAATCAGGGACTTCCACGTTCCACCTGACCATAGACATGGCTGAGCCAAATCTCTCTTCATCCTGTCACCCCCATGCCATAGTCCAAGCATGAATGTGGGATCTCATAAAAATCATCAATCAAAACCAAAATAGAGCTTTCAGAGGCCAAAACACCTCAACCCTCAACCAGTGATTCCATCTCATGGTTGGAAATCACAAACGTCACTAGATTAGTCTCCACCAAAGTTATCTAGGTCTCTAGAGTGTTTATTCCAAACAAGGCTCCAAGACTAATAACTCAACCCAAAGTTGTTACCAGGGTCCAGAGCATTTGTCCAACCAAGGCTCCAGGACTAGTAATTCAACCCCCAAGGGCTCCAGAGCATTTTTCGAACCAAGGCTCGAGGACCAGTAACTCAACCGAAGGTGTTACAGGGCTCAATAACATTTTTCCAGCCAAGGCTTGAGGAACTAATAACTCAACCCACAGCTAAAGGAACATGAGAACAATCAAGAAAGAAACAACGAAATGAACCCACAACACCATGGCTATCCAGGAAATAGAAAGGCTAGGAAAATCCACTATCAATACAGGAAATCCTCCATTCCAATGACATATCATGACCAATAAACCACATGCATATGCCATGCATGCCAAAACTAGTGAGAAAACATACGTGCAACTCGATATTTGCAATAAAACCCCACTATAATTGTTGATCGTGATGTATTATGATGCTTTCGTGCTCTTCCTTTGCCTTGTTGCTCAAAATATCCAAGTATGCCACACTCTCCAACAGTGCTCCAAGAGAGCTATAAGTATCCAAGAGTATGAGAGAGAGAGAGCGAAAAGTGAGAGCTCCAAAATTACATTGATCCAAAGCCATGAGCTGATCCTCGGAAGCCTTTTTATTAATTAGGCCTCTATTTTCTTCATTTTCATCCTCACATGAAACCTATGACGTTTCACCTCCCTTTTCTCCTATTTTCCATTATTTTCATAAATAAATGCCACTTTTCCTTTCTAAATTCTTTTCCATTTCCTTTACCAATTTCCATATCCATAATAAACCATATGAATACCCACACTAGGATTTTTTTTCCCAATATTCAGGTTGGAATATGTGTCCCATGACCTTTGTTATTATTTTTCCTTTATTAACTTTTATTACATGGAATTTTCACCAGTGTATTTACAAAACCCTCCCCCTTAGGGGAACACTATCCTCGGTGTTCAACAAAACCTCCAACAAACAAGATTGTTGTAGACAAAAAATACTTCCCATGGAGCTTTATAACTTAACTCGTTGTAGTATTTACAATGATCGACCTGTTGAGAAGAAAACCAACATGAAAATATGACAACATAACATCACAATGACACGATAATCGTACTGCTTATTGGAGCTTTATAACATAGCTCATGGTAGTATTTACATACATATACATATGTACACATACCAAATCATCATACTAAAACACATGCAAAAACATTCGCTCAACCAAAGAATAAGGAAGGATGCATAGCCCGCATTTGATCCACCATCTCCCATGTAGCTTCATCAGGCGCAAAGTGATTCTATTACAAGTTATACTATTCAGTTTCTCGATTCCAGAGCATGATCATATTTCTCTACAAAATAAATTGAGGTTCCAGCTAGAATTCACCTTCTCGCTCCACCTGTAATATAGAAAATTCAATCACATTATCAACATATTTAACATACTTCTTAAGCAATGAGACATGCAAAACATCGTATAATTTCACTATCGGAGGTAGTGCAAGTCGATAGGCTATTGACCCAATCCTCTCAAGAATATTGAAAGCTCCACAAAACTGAGGTGCTATATTGGCACATGATCCAATCCTCAAAGATATCTTCTCGTGCTTGATGTGTAACTACACCTGTTCCCCAACCTAAAAATCCTTGAACAACATGTTATCATATGTATAGCTCTTCTTCCTATCTTGTGTTTCTTTCAAATTCTTCTTGGGTGCTTGCATTTCATGTTCCATCTCTACTAACATGTCGAGTCCAATGAAAACCATATTAACTGGGTCACTCCAAGCGATGGGATTACTGCAACTCCACCCATACAATTCCTCAAATGGACTCATCCTCAAAGAATCTTGATACCCATTGTTGTAAGAGAAATATACCAGTGGACGATACTCTTCCCACTTTATCTGGTGATGCATCACATACATACTCAACATGTCTTGAAGGATCCTCTTGACCCTCTTTTTCTGTCCATCTTTCTACATATGATAATTTGTATTGAAGGCCAACACTATTCCCAAAACTGCAACTCCTTCCAAAACATGGAAGTGAAATGTGTATCCCTGTCTGAAAAAATCCTCTCTGGAACACCATAAAATATGACAACATCCCTGATGAAGACCAATGTTGCATCATTTGATTAGTATGTAGACTTCACTGGAATGAAGTGTGCTACCTTCGTCAACCTGTCCACCACAACCATGATGGAATCATGTTCTCTATATTTCCTTAGTAATCTTGTGATAAATTCAATGAAAATTACCTCCCATTTCCACTCTGGAATCAAAATCAGTTGTAGTAGTCCACTTGGATTCTTTCACTTTTCCTTTAACTACTAGTAGTCCAAAAATCTAGCTATAAACTCTGCTACTTATCTCTTAAAATTTGGCCAATTATAAAACTTCTTCACTGATTTCAGCATCTTCTGATAGCCTGGGTGACCTAAATATAGTTTCACATGAAACTCCCTTAAGATCAGCTTCTTGAGTTCAATTTTTTTTGGTAGATATATCTTGTCTCTAATCCGGATCTAGCGATCTGTTGTGAGATGATAGTCCACATCTTGTGCTCCTGCACCTATACCTGTACCTATACCTATACCTATACATGTCATGTACACTGCTGCAATCTGTGCCTAATATCCATATATCTAACATCCTGCTGACTTTCCTACAAGATATCATCATGCAGATAAATCCCATAAGAGCTCATAGCTACCATATGATTCACATTTATCCACGAACTAAGATAATTTGCAACTATGCTCTCTTCACCTTTAACATACCTGATCTCAAGGTCGAAATCACTGATCATGGCCAGCCATATATCTTTTCTGGTGTTCATATTTGGTTTGTCAAATAGATACTGCAATCCACTATGATCACTCATCAATACAAATTGTTTGCCCAAAAGATAGTGCCTCAACATCTTCAATGCATGAATGATCGCTGCCAACTCAAGATCATGTGTCGAATAGTTATGCTAGTGCTCATTCAGTTTCCATGACACATAACATACCACATGTCCTTCATGCATAAGGACTCCACCAATATCTCTCTTCCAAGAATATGTACATACCACAAATTCTTTGTCCAGATGTGCAATATTTAACACTAGAGCATGTGACAACCAATGCTTTAACTACTCAAAATTGGTTTCACATTCTGTTGTCCATTAAAACTTCTTACCTTCCCTTTTCAATGATTCCATAGGATAAGTAATTTGTGATAAATTCTTGATGAAGCTCTTGTGGTAACTTGCTAACCCCATGAATGATCTTATCTCATCCACATTCCTAGGAGTTGACAACTCCATGATAGCCCTTATCTTTTCTGGATCCACTACAATGCCTTCCTTGGAAAAAACATTTCCCAAGTAATGTACCTATGTATGAAAGAAACTGCATTTATTGAGCTTAGCATACAATTTATGTTGTCTCAATTGTTATTACTCTGCCAGATCTCTGAAGGATGAGAAGGAAAACAAAAAAGGTGACCACAGACCTCTTTGACCTAGTAGTTATCCCTACTAGGTTGGAGAGGGCTCTCTCCGTGAGATCACAACCAAATTTACTTGTTAATGAATATTTTAGGCTAGGTATAGTAGGATCTAGGGTTTTCTTTATTGATTTTGGGCACTGGATGGTAAATTAGTTCTAGCAAAGAATAGGTCAAGGCATTGAAAATCAGACTTGCAGATATATGATGGGGCAATGTAGGCACACACTTTAGCATTTTTAGGTATCTTGGTGAGTGTGAAAGACTGCTAGGGTTTAAAAAAGAGCATGGAAATCATTAATTCTTCTATATTAGAAGAAAGTGAAACACAAATGTGATAATTTATCCAAAACAGAGCATCAGAATGATGAATTCTTCTTATCTGAATTAGAAATCAATCACATTAAGGGATGTACATGAATATGGAAAGAACAACACATTCAAACATATGAAAACATAAGAGGAAAAACTGCTAAAACACATACCACAGGAATCACATCAAAATAGTTGCAACTCTGTCTATTAGTTCCTACCAAAATTAATGATTACACTAGTGTTCAAAGATAGATTATACAACATCCAACCCTTGAAATGACGAATAAGATGATAGATATAGACCAAAATAGACTTCTCCCAGCCTCAGAGGTTGAATCCATGACTTGTGGAGCTAAAACCAAGTCTTTCTCCAACTAAACAAAAAGCTAAGGAAGTTATGAACTATTTCTCCTTTTAGCAAACCAACTAGAGAAATCCTCTCCAATCATTAATGAGAGGTAAAGACACCTAATTAAATCTATTACCATCCCTTTTAAATTCACTTTTAACCCTTTACCCTTTTACAATTACCCTTTTACATTTTCCAAAGTGAAACTGTCAAATGAAAATTGCACAGGAAAATTTCAAAATTACATAGGAAATTTCTAGAAGCGCAACAAATTTCTTATGAGGACTTTTTGGGTGCTTTCCCATCGTCCAAATTTGCAAAGAATAATTTTTCTGATTAGTTGGTCAAGTGAAGATGACTTTAGGATGTTCAAGCAGCAAATTTGTCTTGCTAAAGCCTGTTAAAAATTATTTATCCCAAGATTACTCCTAGAAGCGCAGCGAAGTTTTGAAAGTGGGGTAGAGAGGTGACTTTTTAGCACTTTTTTGAAAATTCCTTAAATACTCAACCCTGAACTAGAAATCTGACAAAATAGGTTTTCTTATAATTTGATTAGCTTTCTAAAAACACATTTTTTTTCTCATTCGGAGGTTTGTGGCAAAAGCATAGCAAATTTCGCTGTGCTTCTCGGGTGAGACATAAAATCTGCACCAATTTGCGCCAAAAATTCAAGATTTGTCTAAAAACCCTAAAATTTGCAAAATTTCAAAATTGTTGTGTGAGGCTATGAAAAGGTATGTCATGCAACCAAGGATCCATCAACAATCAAATGGAGTTTTTCCCTCTATTTTTGACTGATTAGGGTTTCTTTGATCTTGTCTTGCAACTACTTAACCTTGACATTGCAAATTTTGTTTCTGGTACAGTAGTGGTCAGTCATATGCCTTAAAATCTGATTTTCCTTAGTGGCCTTGTGAAGGACTTCTCCAGGTTTATGTTTACTCTATCAATCCAAACTTCTCTATCATCATTTCTTTATATTTCAATTATTTCCTCAAAGGTGTGTTCTTCTGCAAGAAGTGCCTCTTGTTATTTTTCTTGCTCCAATTCTCTTTTTAGGCCCCTTGTTTTTGGTCTTTTCCTTGTGATCCAAGCCTCATCCTCATCAGAATCATCATGTCCAATCACTGCTTTGCCTTTGGCATCTTGCCTCTTAGCTTTCAACAAGTATGTTTCCAAGAGAACATGTTTATCCTTCAACTGTTTTTTCTCTTGCTCAAGGAAGGAGATAACAAACTGTGCCCTTGTCAAATTATCTTGCAGCTCTTTGATTTTGGCATCTTTTCCTTTGATGACCAGGTTTAGGGTTTCATGTTCATCTTGGGATTCCAAGTCTACCAGGTCAAAACCCTGTTCTTCCTCAAGGATAATTGTCGCCTATTTTTCATGGTATCCCTACCTTGCTGATGTAGAAGGCAAGGTCTCTTCCACAATTTGTGGAGAAAACACTTGTCTGTGTCCTCTCTGATAAATTCTGACCTATTTGTCCTTTTTTCTCCTTTTAGGTGAATGGTGCTCTTCATGGCTTGATTCTTTAACTTTTCTTAGCTTCTCTTCATCCATATCACTTGGAGGTTTTTCCTCCCTATTGCTTGGTAATCCCACATCTTTGCTGAAGATATTTATTGCTGTTGTAGTGGCTCTACCAAGTTCTCCTGAACTATCCTTTCCAAAAATGAATCTCAAGTAATTTTCTTCTCTTGCAATTGGTGAAGAATGATAATATTAATCAGATTGTGATGGAAAATACTATATGTATGATCACTTCCTTTTTCATGTATCATCTATGCCATCTTGGACACACTTTTGAAGAGGTAATTACACAAATTTAGAGATTTCATAGCTATAAAATGAATTGGTAGTATTATGAGGTACTGACAAAGTCTTGAAAAACCTTATTCAAAAGTGAAAAAACTCATAATGGACTTCATAAATGGACCATATTTATCCAAGAAGTATCTGAAAGAGAATACATGCAATGGAGCATCTTTGTATGGTGATTTCAAGTAGGGTTTGAAATATTCATCATCAAGACTGATAACCTTCAACCAATCTTCTCCATGATTTGGTATACCAGTGGCTATGGAGATGGCTTCTAGTATGAAATTGAACTCTATCGCTGCTATAACAACCTTTTCCATTTTCAAAGCAATGGCAAATAACCCTGTGAGTTGTTCATTATATCCCACCTCTTATACCTTTTGGCAAAATTGTACACAGTTGACATCTTGAAAACATTTGAGTATAAAAGGAGATGAGGTGATTTTATGGCAGTGAGAGGTATCAAACCTCGGTATCTTTCCTCCTTTATAATTCTTCCTCTTAGAGGAGGAGGTGTCATTGTCCATAGCAGTAAGAAAACCCTAATGAAGAGGAGCAAAAACAAAGTGTTTTTACTAGGTTTATGAATGAGATGGTAATATGAGTTTAGGGTTACCTAAATTTTTTATGAAATTTATGGGGAGAGGGATTGATGTTATGAATTAGGGGGAAGTAAATTTTTTTAATTTGTGTGAGAGGAAGGGGATGAAAAAGCCTAAACGCAAGCCTAGGGTAAAAACTAGGTAGAAATTAGGGTTTGAGTAGATTTTTTTGGGAAAAATAGGAATTGGGTGAGGGGAATATGTGTGAATGGTTAAAATGGAGTGAATGAAAATGTGGAAGGTGATTTTCAGGGTTTTCAAACTAAAAAATTGACCATGACACTATTTCTCCAAATTGACCTTTAAAACCCTAGCTGAGAGAGTGAATTTTTTTTATGTTTTGAAAACTAATGAAGAGGGGGATATTTCTCTTTACTTACTTTATTTATAACTTGTAGAAATTATTTGAAACCATAGAAATTATTTTCTTGCTTCAATTTTATTTTATAAATTCTTTCCCTACCTCCTAGCTTAGATGCGCAGCAAGGAGTTCAGATGCGCAACAGGATGTGCAATGAGGAGTTCAGATGCGCAGCGAGGAGAAATTTTTTCCAATGAGAGATAAAAACATGACTTTGCTGCCAATGAGAGCTGAAGTTTTGTTTGGAAAAGGTGAAATGATGAATATAAACCTCTTTTGTTTTCTTTTTATATCATTTTCTTCAACTTTAGTGGGGTGGCCCACCAAAATTCTATTTTTACTTTGAACTTGATATTTTGCATTTTGGACTTTATCTTTTGAATTTTGAACTTTTGATTATTTTTTAACACTAATTTTCTTCTTGAAACCTTGAATATTTTCTTTTGGAGCTAGAGTATTTGCACCTATTTGGAACTCTGAAGTACTTATTACGAATTTAAGAACATAAAATTACATTTTTCTTTGAAATGAAATTTATTGAAGAAATTATTTTATTGTCACTCCTTCACTTGTTGGACTTTATGCATGAAATGATTATTTGATGACCTTGGAATCCTAATACCTAATGGAGACTCTGGAATGAATGAAACCATGATGAAAATGAATGTAATGACGATGACAACTCATGAATGATGGTACACTCAACAAAGAGGTGGAATGAGCAAACAATCAGTAAAAATTTGGAAGCAGTAAAAAAAGATCTAGATCTACATCCAGTGAGAAAAATTTTGCATGATGACCTAATGAAATGAAACAAATTTGAGTATGGGACCCTAAAAAAACATGATAAGAGTTCATTTTATCACTGGTGATAGGATACAAAGACTGACACTAACATCAACAATATCAATATTTTTGCTAAGTGTTCGACATGCTATTCTTTATTTTTAGAATATACTAATATATCATCAATGAGTAGAATAAAAAAAAATTCCAGATAAGGATGGAAAACACTATTAATCAAGCACATAAAGGTAGGTAGAGCATTATTCAAACCAAATGGAACTACAACAAAATCATAATGTCCATACTTGGTCCAGAAGGCTATCTTGCGAATGCCATCTTCTTTAATGCATGTCTGATGATATCCGGATCTCAGATCAATATTTGAGAACACTGTTCCTCCCTTCAATTGATCAAAAAATTCATCAATCCTCAACAATGGATACTTGTTCTTAATGGTCACCTTATTCAACTACCTATAACCAATGCATAGCCTAAGAGTACCATCCTTCTTCTTCACAAACAATATTGGTGCACCCCAAGGTGATACACTTGGCCTAATGTATCCTTAGTCAAGAATTTACATTAACTACAACTTCAACTATACCAACTCTAGAGTGCTTATCCTGTAAGGTACCTTAAATGTTTGCGTTGCCCCTGATACCAACTCAATAGAAAATTCTACTTCCCTGTGAAGTTGAAACTCTGAAATATCTTCCAGAAATACATCTTGAAACTGCTATAGAACTTGGTACCTTCTAAAAACATATGCATCCTCAACTTCCTTCCCTTTTTCATTATAAATATGCACTGCAAACAACACACCACCTTTCCTACAACTGCGCTTGGCCTGCATAGTTGCTTCCATTCTCATCGATGTTTCTTTCTTCTTACCCTGTAAAATTTTTTGTTGCCCATTTTCATCCAAGCACTCAATAGCATTGTCATAACAATCCAACTTGGTCCTATGAAGATATATCTAGACCATACCCAAAATTATACTATATGATCCCAACAGAAAAACATTCAAGTGTGTTGATTTTTTCATACCATTCATGTCAAATGCACAAACTCTTACTCAATGATGAACTCTCTTCTTGGCACCTTTAGCCAACTGCACTAACCAAGACTCGGCATGCACTTATTTATTAAAACCACAGTTATCCACGAGGTCGGGATTAACATAACTATAGTTAGATCCATGGTCAATTAAAATAGAAAAAACTTCAACATAAATCTTATTGTCCATCTCAATAATAGACACTTGGTGAACTTCCTGCCTATTATCCAGCACTACATAGATATTGGGAATACTATGTCCAACAACTTCCACCATGTGTACCTCCTAAGCATTGTATATTTTCTTCCTACAACCCTGATGTTGTGTAAAATCCATTCTACAATGATATCCTCTACAATTCCAACACCACACGATATCAATAATTTCACTCTTATTCTGCTACTCATACTGAATTCGTTGTCCTTTGCAAGATATATTGATCTTTTAGGTGGTGCAACATTCTCTTTTTTACCTGTATCTTGTGGGCTTGCTTGCTTCTTGTCCCATTTTCCTTTGTTCCTTGCATTACCCTTCCTATCTGGCTTAGTTTCATATATGTGCTTTAATTTCTCATAACAATGTTGAAGCTTTTGAATGGCCTCCTCCAATTATCTAGGCTCATCAAAATAAATCATGTCTTTTAATTCTATCAGCAACCCACTGATGAATCTCTGAATCATATCCCTATCCTCCTTGAGGTAAGGCACATGTCTCAATAACTCCAGAAATCTACTAGTGTACTCCTCATTAGCCATAGAGCCCATATTCATCTCATAAAACTCCTTTTCCATGTCATAACATCTCTCCGATAGATACTTCTTCTAGAATAGGCTCTCGAACTCACTCCAAGTCAACTCCTCCTCATTAATATCCCTATAATTCTTCACATATTCCCACCAAATATCTTATTTACCTTTGAGGATAAATCTATCTATTCCAGCGTTCATGTTTTCTAAGTAATCATGAAACCACTCTTCTACATCTTGCAATTTCTTTATCTCTCCATCAAATGTTGGTGGTTTTTATTTCTTAAAATCATCTGTCAAAAATCCCCTGTCACACCTTGTTAATTTTGGGCAACTAGGTCCAAAATCCATGTTGCACTACTCATATGACGATGGTCATATTTTTTTTCATACCCCTTTCGAAGAGGTGCAAGATTTATCTAAATATCATCTTGTTTGGATGAGAAAAACATTTATTTTGAATTTATTTTCCACATATGCAAGGTTTTCCAGATTTGTAATGTAGGCTCACATTCCTAATAGATGTGTCACACACCCTCACTGATGGATATAAATTGGAGAGACTTGGAGGTCATTTTCACCATCATCTCATCACACATTCTCTCATTGTGATTTGATTGATTCGATAGCCTTTGGAGGCATTTTTCCCCTCACACGTGTAAACCCTTTGTTGTTTGACCTCAAATCACTACCAAAATTCAGATTTTAGGAGTTCATACTGTTGGGCACTAAAATTGAGGAAATTTGAGATGTTTGACCAAAGCCCTAATTTGTTGCATTGACTTCTCTATTGTTGTCCTGCATTGAATTTTCTACGTTGACTTTGGGTTGAATAGCATTGACTTGTGATGAGTTTTCTTTGAGGGTTGTGGGTGTGAAACATGGAGGATTGGCTGACTGAGAGATACTTTGCTACCTGAAGCATCCTGTTGACTGTCGTAATGCAACAATATCTCATATCTTTTCTAGATGAAAGGAATTGTAAATTTAATCTATATTTGGCTTGTCTTCTGTTGATCTATTATTGTGTTCTATCAGTATTTTACTTTCATGCTTATGTGATTTCTATTATGTATTGAGCCTAAGAAAGATTGAAGTAAAATTGCATCAAGCATGGAACACCATGGTTATCTAAATTCAACATGGTATTAGAGCTGAGGTGAAGATAAAGTCCAAGAGTCCAAGCTAGTGTTAGAATAAATCATTGAAGGAAAGAATCCTATCAAGGAGAAGTGGCCTCCTCAACCTACAAGGGTTTCAAGGCTGATTGATCCGAATGGAAAATGGCATCTACCCATGGTATTCATATACCCATATTA
The DNA here is from genome assembly GCA_034641835.2 of Pinus albicaulis. Classification (NCBI taxonomy): domain Eukaryota; kingdom Viridiplantae; phylum Streptophyta; class Pinopsida; order Pinales; family Pinaceae; genus Pinus; species Pinus albicaulis. The sequence continues at coordinate 822,865,005 of CM076573.1, read as the reverse complement.
TCCATCCACCCATGGAATTTACCCATGGTATTGTAAATTTCATCGACCCATGGTATTCATCCACCCATTGTATTTATTCACCCATGGTATTGTAAGTGACATCTATCCATGATATTCATCCACCCATGGTATTCAATGTTCATCCACACATGGAATTTACCCATGGTATTGTAAGTGGTATCTACCCATGGTATTGACCCATGGTTTTGACCCATGGTGTCCACCTATGGTATCTACACATGGTATTTTAACTCAAAAAAGGCTATAAATAACAAGCCTCAGTTTTTAAAAGGACAAATTGTCCACCACAATGTAGCTTCTACAGTTATTCTCTGTTTTAATAAAACAAGTTTCTTTGTGGTTTTATTTTCTTTGTGTTCTCTCTTTTTTTCTCTCATTCTAATTTTTCATATCTTGTCAGATCCATTTCAAATTTTTAGATCTTAGGGGCCTCCTCCCAAGATCCAGATCAATGGCATCAGATTCAGGTTACGCCTCCATGGGAATTAGGGTTTGAAACATATTTAAATTTCAATGTTTTACAACAATCTTCAGTAAACTCCATGAATTTTTTTTTGGGCGGCGAGTTTGCAGATCAGATCTGAAAATTTTGGTGAAATTTAAAAAAAAAAAATACTAGATCTGGATTCCTTGCGAGAAAATACTCAAATTAAAATAAAAAATTGGTCGAATCGAAGTTCGAAAGAGGGATTTATCGTTGATTTAAAATCAGCTATAGTTTCAGAAATTTTGCGACGGTGGGACAATTTCAGCGCACATTTGAGAGTCTAGGGTCTCTAAATATCGATTTCAAACACATGAGAAGATGTAGAATGATCATTCCATTTCTAAAAACATGTGATAATAAATATTCTGAGTTATATTGACCGAGTTATTCTCACTTTAAATTTGGAGCAGCATTCAGAGCAGGATCCCTTTGGAGACGTGCCCTCCCACCCCGCTTTTGTAGGCACCTGCTTCACATTCATCAGTTTCAGCATAGCAGCATTCGGCTTGGGTTATTTGGAGACATGCCCTCATAGCCCAAGCTATGTAGGCACCTGCTACTTCATCAACAATCAACATCGCGGTTATGGGTCAACCGCACAAAAACCTTCTCATCGAAGTCCATTTGCTAGGCCGCACACTGTTAGTAACAAAGTTGGTCACAATAATTACAGGATATCTCTATCCTCGGATCTTCATTTTTCATGGTTTTGGTTCATACACAAACCCACACTTCATTGAAGTCCATTTGCTAGGTCGTACACTCTCAATATCACAGTTGGTCATAAGCATTACAAGGTATCTCTATCCTCAGATCTTCATTCATCATGGTTATGGGTTAACTACACAAACCCCTTATCTTCAGTGACTCTTCATATTCAAAAAAGGCTTCTCAGGATGGAACTTCATGCAATGGGGACCATTTCTTCTTAAGGAGGGAGGAATGATCTGAACGGAAAATGGCATCCGCCCATGGTATTCATCTACCCATGGAATTTACCATGGTATTGTAAATGTCATTGACCCATGGTATTCATCCACTCATTGTATTTATTCTTCCATGGTATTGTAAGTGACATTTATCCATGATATTCATCCACCCATGGTATGTATCCACCCATGGTATTCATCCATGCATGGAATTTACCCATGGTATTGTAAGTGGTATCTACCCATGGTATTGACCCATGGTATCCACCTATGGTATCTACGCATGGTATAGTAACTCAAAAAATACTATAAATAACAAGCTTCAGTTTGTAAAAGGAAAAATTTTCCACCACAACGTAGCTTCTACAGGTATTCTCTGTTTTAATAAAAAAAATTTCTTTGTGGTTTTATTTTCTTTGTGTTCTCTATTTTTTTCTGGCATTCTAATTTTGCAGATCTTGTCAGATCCATTTCAATTTTTTAGACCTTGGGGGCCTCCTCCCAAGATCTGGATCACTGATGATAAATTTATTGATAAGTCTAATTATCATGCATGGAATATGTCCTTGGATTTGGTGCTAGAAGATCAATATGTCATGGACTATGTGTAGGGGAAGATTCAAGAGCCTCCATCAAATGAAATTGTTTCTATGAAGACAAAGTATAGAAAGGGGGAAATCAAAGAAAAGATGATTATCTGGAATTATATTCATAAGCACTTGGTTGCTTACATTTCTAAGATGAACACATCTAAAGAGATGTATGATAAGTTGGTGAGCATGTTCAGGGCTAGCAATGCTAATCAAATCCTTTTCTTCAAGAATCAATTGAATAATATAAAAAAGGGAAAGGATGAGTCTATTCAATCCTATTTTATGAGGCTCACTGAAATCAGGAACAACCTCCTAGCTATTGGGGAAGAAATATATGATCGAGAGATGGTTCTTATTGCACTTGGAGGTCTCCCCCATGATTAGTATGTATTCAATACCACCATTCTTAATAATAATGTGATTCCTGATTTTAATGAAATATTGATAAGATGCACTTAGAGGAAGCAAGAATGATGGAATATGCGTCAAATGGAAATGGAAGTGACCCTACTACCTTCGCCGCTCACGCAAAGAAGAAGAACCATGGTGGCCTGAGAAATCAAAACCATGGCAGAGCAAGCCCCAAAGGAAGGGAAGATGTTACAATTGTAAGAATAATATTCACTATGCAAGAGAGCACCCTAATAGAAGGGACTCTTCCAGGGATTATGACAATGAAAACTCAAGAGGGAATGGTAGGAACAACATGTTCAAGGGAAAAAGGAAGGATCCCTCTGATCGTAGTGGAAATGGGCAACCTTTTAAGAGGTAAAGAAATTCCAGGTATGATGATTCTAATGTTGTTGATAATAAGAGAAATGAATTTTTTCTTGTATTTTTCCTCTTTGTTGCATCTCCACCCTATACCTTGGTTGATTGATAGTGGTGCTTCAAGGTACCTCACTGGTTATAAAGAATCCCTCTCTTATTTGGTTGAGAAGGATACCAAACTGGAAATTATACTTGGAGATAATGCCACCTATCCTGTGAAAGGGACAAGGACTGTGACCCTCCATATATCTCAAGGTGAAGTCCTCCGATTACAAGATGTGATGTACATACCTGATTTGAAGAAGAACCTTGTGTCCATTGCATTATAGGAAGAAAAAGGGTTAAAGGTTGTATTCATTTATGGAAAGGTACGTATCTGGAAGAGGAACTTCAAGGAAGATCTTACTATTGGTTTTAGAGTTGATACACTCTACTAGGTTGGAGGAAGTCCATTGGGGGCTATGTCATGTGATACAACTCTTCAAACAGAGTTATGGCACTGGAAGATTGCACACCTTCATTGCAAAGCCCTTCCCTAAGTAAGGAAGGTGGTGATAGGGATGCCCAAATTTAGAGATGATCATGAAGGCATTTTTCAGGGTTGTGCCAAAAGGAAGCATACAACGGGACCATTCCCCTCATGTGTCACAAAGACAACTAATATCTTGCAGTTGATACATTCTGACTTATCTAGTATGTTGCCTGTCACATCCTTGGGAGGATTTTCCTATTACATGACTTTTACAGATGACTTCTCCTGCAAGACCTGGATATATTTTTTTTGAAGAAGGATGGATCATTAAAATGGTTTCGTACCTTTAAGGCCTTGGTGGAAAATCAAACCGAGAAGAGAATCAAATTTTTGAGGACCGGCAATGGGACCGAGTATGATTCAAATGTGTTTAATGAATTTTATAGAGAAGTTGGCATTAAGAGGGAGACCAAAACTGCATACACTCCTAAGAAAAATGGCATTGCTGAAAGAAAGAACAGGACCATTATGGAAGTTGCTCGCGCCATGCTATGTGACCAAGGTATTCCATAGTTTCTATGGGGAGCAACTGCGAACACTGTTGTGTATGTTCAAAATAGATGTCTGCACTCTGCTCTGGACTCCAAAACTCTCAAAGAAATCTTGTTTGGTAAGAAACCTGATGCTGTTGGCATTATGATATAATTTTTTGTCCTTAATGGCAACCTACTCGATGAAGTTGTGCTTGATGGAAACCTATTTGATGATTTTCCTTTTGATAGCAACCTATTTGTTAAAGATCTAAAAATGATGTTTCTACAGGTCGGTTCAGATGTGGCAGAGAAAGGAATTTCAGTAAGTGTCAGAGAAATGAAACAGGAAATATTTTTCAATGTAATACGCAGGTTTGATGAAGGCAACCCACATACATACGCTACTTGGTATACATGCAAACCCCACGTATACATATAGAATTAGTATATACGCAGTTTTTATAAAGAGAAGTCACGTATACATGCAAGTATGAAGAATCCAAGTCACTTATACCTTTTGCGGTCTAAAATTAAGATACGAGGGGACATTACCATGGTATTAGCTCACAACATTGAGTGTTGTGTCATCTACTTGATTCCATCCAAGAATACCATCGAAATTTGTGTGGTTTAGGCTCATGGTATTGGTAAAGGCTAAATCTATATAAGGAGAAGAAGATCATAGTGCAAGGTGTGTGCGGGTGGAAGGGTTGTTACTGAATACTTCTCTCTGAAGTATATCTGCATGGGATGGAATCTATTTATTAGTAGATCTGAAACTATGATGCACCCTTGGATACAATGACAGATCAGGATCTCTAGACTTGAAACGACCATTTTATCTATTGATGAGATGATTGGATCTGTGACCTAATGCATGTTTCCAGAAGTGAAGTGAATAAATATGGGTAATTCTATAGATCTGAAAAATTTTGCACAATTAATATTTACATATCTATACGCTAGTTAATCTCGATGAAAGCGCATATATACGTGGCTTTGTCTCAGAAAAAGCACGTATGGAATTCAAGGTTTTTTGAAGCTTGCTTGAGAGGTTATCTGTTAATTACTGCTATATTTATGTTGTCTGTCAATGAAGTCTTCATGTAGATCTGGGTTGTTTGAATATTGTATATGTTGCTAAAGTTGAATGTATACAAATATGATCAATGAGTGATTAAATATGATTAATGATGCTGACTGAATGAGGATTCTACAAATCAAAAAATATATCTGACTGAAAGCCTCAGATCTGGTTTTGAAGACTGATCATATTCTGAAATTTTAGTATTCTCAGATCTATACGCAGGTTGGTGTGAAGGAAAGCACGTATACACGCGGGTGCAGTAAAATGAAGTAGCGTATGCATTTTAATATAATAAATGATCAGGGTTGAGATTGATTCTGCATGTTGAGTCTGAAAGCTGGGTTTATTACTGTACTTTGGTTATAGTGATCTCGTTGTTCTGATTGAATTTTGAGTTAAGTTTCTTGTGTTGATCTTCATTCTGACTTGTGTTGAAGCTTTGGGATCGAGTGTGAAAATTGATGAAACGTGGTCTGAAGTGGTTCTGAGGGTTGAAGCCTTTAGTGTGTAAGTAGAATCTTCCTGCCACTAGAAGCTGGTGTTCTGATCAGGGGGTTGAAGATCCCTTCCAGTAGTGGCTGGTAAACGAGATCAAGGGGTTGGAGCTCCCTTCCAGTAGCAGCTGGAGCACGAGAGAAGGTTGTAGTCTTCTATAGGTAGATGCCTACATGCTGATATGAGTCTACATCAGTACAATATTGTAAGCAGTTTTATTTATAATAAATATTGAAGACAGATACGACAATAACAGTGGTTTTCTCCCGAATTCGGTTTCCACCTTAAATATTGGTGTTCATGTGTGTTGCTTCTGTGTGATGATTTATTCTATTCTGACTACACATGCTTACTGCTTAATAAATATATGATGAATGAATGATGCACTAAGGAATTATCTACATAATAAGATCTCTGGACATACACAAGTTTATTTAAATATATCCATGTGTATATGCTAGTTGGGTTCATTAAAGTCATGTAGAGAAATCAATAAAGAAAAAGAGAAGTTTAAAGTGAGCTATAAATACAGATTCACCCCACCTCATAGTATTTCTCCCAACATATGTTTCTCATTTTATATTTTTTGGTTGTCTTGTTTAATTTCATGTACCAAAAGAAAAGAGAATCAAGCTGGATGCTTCTAGAAAGAAGGGAATTTTTGTGGGGTACAGTTAAAATTTGAAGGCCTACAAAATCTATGTGCTTAGTCAAAGAGAAGTGGAGATATGCCACGATTTCACCTTTGATGAAGATGTTGCCCTCAAGAAAGTGAGAAATCTTCCTAGGTCCAAGGAAGACAAAGAAGATGAAGGAGGGAAGCAAGAAGAGTTGGAGGATGACCTGATGCCCAATGTTGAAGGACCTAAGGATCCTATTGATCCACCTCCTTCAAATAATAGAAGACTCTCATGGCTCAGGGATACTCTTGCAGATGCGGAAAGACATATTCCCCCAAGGGGGACATTCCGTGAAAGCATGAAACTAAAGAGATACCAAGGGTATCTAACAACCATGAGTACGATAGTACAATCTAAGCCTATATCATTTGAGGAAGCCTTCAAGAATCAACTTTGGAAGGATGGTATGCATGAAGAATATGAGTCCATTATGAAGAATGATGTATGGGAAGTGGTCCCGAGACTCGAGGACAAATTTGTTGTCACCTTGAAATGGCTCCATAAGATCAAGCATGGATCTAATGGAAGTGCTGAAAAGTACAAGGCAAGATTTGTAGCCCAAGGCTTTTCTCAAAAAGAGGGCATATATTATGATGATATATTTTCACCTATGGCCCACTATACCACCATCAAATCTATCATTTCTCTTACTTCTACGCAAGGATTGAGTCTACATCAGATGGATGTGAAGACCACTTTTCTGCATGGTTCTATAAATTAAGAGCTGTATGTGGAGCATCCTCTAGGATTTGAAGTTTGAGATAGAGACACCCATGTATACAGGTTGAATAAATACCTCTATGGGTTGAATCAAGCCCCAAGGCTTGGTACAAGAGGATAGATAGCTACTTGATGAAGTTGGGCTTCACTCAAATTAATTTTGATCTTAACCTTTATTTTAAGGTTGATAGAGAAAGGCCTCTCATTCTGGTTCTCTATGTGGATGATCTATTCCTGACAGGTGATGACCCTATCATTCATCAGTGTAAGAGGGAGCTAGCTTTCAATTTTGACACAAAAGAACTAGGATTGGTGAACTACTTCCTAGGCTTAGAGGTCTAGCAGAGGCCAAGCAAGATTTTCCTTTCTTAAGGAAAATATGTCGTGAAGGTTTTGGAGATATTTTGTATGGTGGAATGTAAGTTTGTGTCGACACTGATGGAACTCAACCTTAGGAAGTTGTGTGGAAACGTTGTTGGGCTCATCCTAGCAAATCCTACCAATTATCAACAACTCGTAGGGACCCTGATGTTCCTAGTGAACTCTCATTTAGACGTATGGTTTGCAGTGAACACTTTGAGTCAACATATGGTTGATCCTCATCACATTCACTGGATTGGTGCCAAGAATCTATTGAGATATCTCTGAGGAAAAATCAACCATGTGCTGAGATACACTACCATGAGTTTGAAACTCCATGGATATACTGATGCCGATTGGGTTGTTAGTGTGGTGGATCGCAAGGGCACATATAGATGTTGCTTCACCTTGGGTTATGCTTCAATATCTTGGATGAGAAGGAATAAGAATTCAGTGGCTTTGAGCACCGCTAAGGCCAAATACATTGTAGTGAGTATGTTTGTGAAGCTGTTTGGTTGTGAAAGCTCTTCAGTGATTTGTTCTTTCATGTGCTAGATACCACCATTATCCTTTGTGATAACCAGAGTGGGATTCGTCTTTTTGAGAATCTTGTGTTCCACGATCGATCCAAGCATATTGATATCATGTACCAATTTTTCCAGGACATGGTAAAATGAGGTGTTGTAAGGCTCAATCATATAGGAACTGATGAGCAAGTCGTAGATATTCTCACGAAAACCCTGAGGAAGGTCAAGCTTCTAACCTTTCGCGAGAAGCTTGGAATCATGGAAAGACCCTATTTTGAGGGTCCTACTTGAGTTGGAATATGAGCTCAGGGAGCTCCAAGGGGCTTTGGGATAGCTTCTCAAAGCTATAAGCACATACGGGGCAAGGCTTGCCAAACCTTATTGTGCTTCTGCCCCACCGTTATGATATTGAGTTGGTTCGCCTCTCTTTGATCTGTACCCCCGCACGCATCCTACCCATGGAGTTTCAGACTCATGGGAAGTACCTCACATTTTTCCAATGATGTGGGAAATGTGGATAGAGACCAACAGAAAGACCGATGGACACATAGGATATTGTCGTACTCTCTATATCTAGGATGGAACGTGTCCAACACCTTGATCTTGGATCAAGTATGATGAGGTTATTACCTCTAAACTGACTTCAGGTTAGTAAAATAACTTCGGGTTAGTATGTGACTCTTTTGAGTATATTGAGGCTTTATCCTCTAAACTGGCTTCAGGTCAATAAACTAACTTCACATTAGTATGTGACTCTTTTGAGTCTATTGAGGTTTTATCCTCTAGACTGAATTCGAGTCAGTAAACTAACTTCGGGTTAGTATGTGACTCTTTTGAGTCTATTGAGGTTTTATCCTTTAAACTTACTTCGGGTCAGTGAACTAACTTTGTCTTAGTATGAGACTCTTTTTGTGTCCAAGAGAGCTTTTTACCTCTAAGCTGTCTTCGAGTTAGCTAAGTGTGATGTCTTTGTCACTCAACTTTTGTTATATTTGAGAATGAGAGCCAACAAATAAAGTTATGACAAGATGGCACACGATGTTTGCTAAAAGTACATGATGGTACTGATGAATGGCACTTGTGGAAATATGGAGTTCTCCCTAGTTGAGAGGGAGTGGTAATTTTGGGAAACTATGTCAAAACTCCATGTTGCACTGCTCATATGACGATGGTCATATTTTTGTTGGATTCCTCTTTTGGAGAGGTGCAATATTGATCTAGATATCATCTTGTTTGGATGAGAATAACATTTATTTTGAATTTATTTTCCACATGTGCAAGGTCGGCGAGCTTTGTAATGTAGGCTCACATGCCTAATAGATGTGTCACAAACTCTCACTCATGGATATAAATTTGGGAGACTTGGAGATCATTTTCATCATCATCTCATCACACATTCTCTTGTTGTGATATGATTGGTTCGATAGCCTTTGGAGGCCTTTTTCCCGTCACACGTGTTGAGCTAAAGTCTGAAATTTGTGGATCTGTTTACGGCTCTTTTGCAACAGTGTTGACCAACGTTGATCGTGGTCAACCACCCTTGTTCGTTTGACCTCATATCTCTACCAAAATTTCGAATTTAGGAGGCCATACTGTTGGGAACTAAAATCAAGGAAATCTGAGTTATTTCACTGAAGCCCTAATCTCCTGCGTTGACTTTTCTGTTGTTGTCCTGCATTGAATTTTCTGCTGTTGTCCTGCATTGACTTTGGGTTGACCAACGTTTACTTGTGATGATCTATATTTGAGGGATGTGGGTGTGACACATGGATGATTGGCTAACCGAGAAAGACTTTTTTGGCTGAAGCATCCAGTTGACTATCGTAACGCAACAATATCTCATATCTTTGCTGGACAAAAGGATTTGTAAATTTGATTTATATTTGGCTTGTCTTATGTTGATCTATTATTGTGTTCTATCAACATTTTATTTTTATGTTTATGTGATCTATATTGTGTATTGATCCTAATAAATATTGAATTAAAATTGCATGAAGAATAGAACACCATGGTTATCTAAATTCAACACTCCTCCTATAAGGATGATAATGATGATGATCATAGTTCCTGTAAGAACCATAACTAGAATAGTACCTGTTTTTGTCATCTCTCCTATCTAGAGTGTCCAAGATCCTTCCATCTCTATTTGTGTCATCCCTATGTGATTGATGACCACAATGATACGTACTTCCATATGCCTCATTAGTCCCATCCTCTTATCCATAGTTGATCCAATGTGGCACTTGTCACTACAACTATGAAAAACTTTGAAGGATCACTACATTGAATTAAACTTCCTTTTCCTTCTCCTACATGATTTTGTCATTATCTTCTTTAAAAATCTTTATTTCTTTATTCAAGCTTCTCAATGTATTTGCAAAGTTAGAAGAGTTCCCCACACCATGATGCTCATCTGATTCATAGGGAGAATCTCTGTATTATACCATCTTGTTAGTCATTTTTTGTTTCTTCTTGCAATGCATATCATCTGAGCTAAACCAAATCACAATAAACCAATGTACCTTAGCATAATTCAGGGTGGATATCTCATTTTCAAGATCAACCAATCAATGTAATATATGTATATACATAATCATCATAGCATATAGACATGTAACACATAGTTATATCAACTCATAAATTCCATTCTACCTAGAGTCTAGTCATCAATGCATGACCATATCAACTACACATACAATGACCTTCTACATGACAACAACAACCATACCAATATACACTTGAAATTGTGTAAGCACTTGACATATATAAACAACATATAACCAGTCATACACTGATGACAAAACATTCCACAACAACACCATCAACTCTCCCATGGAAAAATCATTGCCACCATGAACAACACCATGTGAATGAAACAATCACATAGACCACAATTATAAGGAACAAATATGCACCTGACATGAATGCATGAACAACACATTTCCCATCCAGTTCTAGGGTTCAACCATGCTTTGATACCACCCACTCAGTGGTATCATATATCACACAAGGATAATGAAAAACATACATCACCCAAAGAAAAAAAAACCTGCCCTGATACCACTTTGTAACACCCTCCACCCACATCAATAGAAGTAACTGGAAAACTGGGGTAAACATGTGATGAAGAGTTACTATGATATAATTCAACCTCCTAGGTCACCTTAAGGAAATGGAACCGAAACCACACCACAAAACAAACCTTCTGCACATGCTATATCAAAACTAGGAGCCATCCCAATCTTACATGAAGCTAGCCCGTGAATCAATTGACCTTTTCATGCATCAATACCATAGTTGCAAGCTTGACATGGGAAAGAGTGTGACTGGAAACCTCCAATAGCACGCACAACATGGGCATGCATGCGACTGGGGACTTTTCCCAGTAGTTCTAAGGCTGCGAGCCTCCTTTTTGTGCCACTTTTTCATGGCCAGAGCCCAGGTCACGACCCAAAACACCATGACACTTTCAAAACCGAAATATAGCAATGGAATATTGATGTAAAAGAAAATAATTAAATAAGGACTTGATTGGACCCCTACAATCCATGATAGGAATTTTGTCAAACATGTCACAAATATGTAATCTACATGTTTAAACAACATATATGAGCAAAAGGGTCTCATACTTATCTGAGAATTGCTAAGAACCATTGTTGCCTCATCACATTAAATAATTATCGTCTATTTGGGAATATATACATTTTTCAATCATTTACATATCAAAACATGATGAGAACCAAACATCGTCAATTTCATAAAATACATTCATATCCAGCATATAAACCAAATAAATGACAAGCACATAACAATCATACAAACCACATAATAACAATCATATTTACCCATGAATACAAGAGGAAAAGAGCTCCTATTTCCATAAGAAAAATGCAACCAAGTTTGGGACTTCCATGTTCCAATCGACCATAAACATGGCTAATCCAAATATCTTTTCACCTAGTCACCCCATGCCATATTCCAAGCATGAATTTGGGATCTCATAAAACCCATCAATCAAAACCAAACCAGGTCTTCGAGAGGCCAAACCACCTCAACCCTAAACCATTCGTTCCACCTCATGGTCGAAAATCAAAACCATCACTATATTGGTCTCCACCCAATTTTTTCATGGATCTAGAGAATTTTTTTGAACCAACTCTCAAGGACTAGTAACTCAACCTACAGTTGATGTTGGGCTCCATAATGTTTCTCCAACCAAGGCTCTAGGACTAGTAACTCAACCCACCAAGGGACCTAAAGTTTTTTTTCCAACCAAGGCTCTTGGACTAGTAACTCAACCCAAGTTGTCACAAGGCTCCAAATCGTTTGTCCATCCAAGGAACCACGAACTAATAACTCAACCCATAGCTAAAGGATCAAGATAACCAACTAGAAAACAAACAATGAAATGAACCCATAACACCATGGCTATCCAGGAAATGGAAAGACTAGGAAAATCCATTGTCAATCTAGGAAATCCTCTATTCCAATGAGAGATCATAACCAATAAGCCACATGAATATGTCATGCATGCCAAAACTAGTGAGGAAAATGCACATGAAACTCAATACCTGCAATAAAAACAAGTTGTATCTGTTGATATTGATGTCCTCTTGCACTTTCTTGCTCTTCCTTTTCTTTCTTGCTCAAAATATCCAAGTATGCCACACTCTCCAAGAGTGCTCCAAGAAAACTCTAAGTATCCAAGAGTATGAGAGAGAGAGAGAGAGGGAAAAATGAGAGCTAAAAAAAATCATTGATCAAAATCTATGAATAGATCCTATGATGCCTTTTTATTAATGAGGCCTCTATTTTCTTCATTTTCTGTTATTTTCCTTCATTTTCCTCCTCACATGCAACCTGTGACCTTTCACCTCCCTTTTCTCCTATTTTCCATTATTCTCATAAATAAATTCCAATAAGTGTCACTTTTCTTTTCTAAATCATTTGTCATTTCATTGTCCAATTTTCATAGCCATAATAAACCATATGAACACCCACACTAGGTTTTTTTCCCAACGTTAATCTCGGAATATGTGTCCCGTGACCTTGGTTATTATTTTTCCTTTATTAACTTATAGTACATGGAATTTTCATGAAGGTTGTTACATATTTTCTCCTCTCTTGGTTTGTACACTCCAATCTTAGCTCTAGTGTGTATAATTAAGACCTACACAATCAAACAAAATAATCCAATTATCTACGAAATATATGTAACATAATATAATCACTTTATTCAATGGATCAACATGGAATCAACATACATGAAAACATAACATCACATATAGGAAAACAAGTAGCCCTTTGTATTAATAGAAATAGAGTGAGTTACAACCAAATATAGGAGTTGATATTGTAGAAGATATCCTCCAAGTTGACTTGTTCCCTCCTTTCCAGAAAGTGTACCTATATGTCACCTTAATGGATGGAATAATGACTCTCACAACACCAACATGAGGGTAGAATATAACTCCAAAATCCAACCCCGAGCTTGTGGATGGTCACAAATATGTAGAATAGGATGGTAAGTTGAAATTTATTATCTGTTTACCAAACTAAGCTTGATATACAATGTTGATGGGAGGATGAGCTCAAGGGATAACGGATGAAAACTCCAACATAAGATAGGATAGGATTCAATATTTTCGTCCAAGGTAAATAATAATAAAAACTCCAGGAATATTATGAAAGAGGAAGCTTCGAAATATTTTTATTTTTCCAAAATTTATAGAATCAACGCACCCCCAACATAGGGAAACCTACTGGTGATTAGTGCAGCTCCAGAGAGGGTCAACCTATTGGTGAATGTTGGCCAATGAAGGGCTAGGGTGCGTTGGACATAAAAATTACTGAAATGAAGTAGTTTTAGGCAGAAAAGCAGGGATTTAAGAGAGTAATTCTTAGGAATTTGTGTAGGGAGGATGAAAAATTGTTCAAAGGATATGAATGATCCTTTTTGAAGGCCTATTGATGAGATCCAAAAAAATGTACTATAACTAATTCCCCCCTAAAGCGCAAAGTCAGAAATGTGAGCTAATGACTGAAGGGATTTACGTTGTGACAAGACAAGATCAAGACCAATTGGCAAGATCATCTTCTATTATAATACATTCACATCATGACATCTTTGTTGCGGTGTGCATACCCATACTCAACACATAAGCTAGCATTACATGTACAATGATCAAAATACGTGTCCACTGATGACAAATGGTGGACCCATGACTAGATGATTGTGTGTATGATCATGGAAATCATACACTTTAATCTTATATTAATCCTGGAATAACATCCCAAATGTATGAAACTATATCTAGGGTATTCTATCTCATTCATATGACAATTCAATGTACGAGTCTAACCATTTGAATCAATGAGCTAGAGTCGAACATGGTAGATATCGTATTAATACTGACCATTGATGTAATTCATTAAAATACCTAAGACAAACCATCGATGATGTTAATGCCTCTCAAGGTAATCTAGTACAGGCTGTATGGTGTGAATTAATGAGTTGAATTCAAACATCACAAAAAATATTTCGGACAAAGGCCATTGATGTAAACTTGTCGTCGAGAGAGGAAAATTTCAATTGATGTATGCAAGCACCAATGTACCGAAGAGGTGTTTCTAAGTCAACTTATTGGAGAAAGAGTTAATGTCAACAGGAAATGCCTCGTCACAGGGGGACCTTGATATGTCCCTCCTCAATTAAATGAAATGAGTATCATGATTTGAGATAGAATGATGTTGATACATAATTGGATCGGGAACGATAGACATGGAATGAAGGCTTAAAAGTATTTTAGCAGATATTTACTTAATGACTTCTCTTGAACACATCAGCGACACTGAAATGGATTTGGTAGCATTGATCCAAAACTAAAAGTGGAGGCTTTGATAAGGTATGATAAACAAAAATACATGAAAATTTCCCAAACCAACAGCCATGGAGATGAAGTGGAAGAGTGTCATGTTCAAGAGCGACTCGTTGTCATTAACAAGTGGAGTACCCTATTTTCCCAATTTCCCCAACCATACTTATCAGTACCTCTTTATTTTTTAACAATCTTGAGGAGGATAACATATGCTAAATATGTAAGTTCATCCTTTAGATGAATCCCTCCGAGTATGTATAATGAACCTTGAGAAGGAGGGGGTTGGTCTTGTCATGTTCGACTAGTCCATCGTTGTTTGATGTTTTTACAAGTCCAACGAAGGTAAAACTCGACACCCTTTTCTCGTTTAGAGATTCCGACAAAGAGGAGAAAATTAAAAATCTGAAGGCTCCTTTTTCATAAATAGTACCTAGAGTTTGAAAAGGAAGAAAACAATACCCAAGCGAACCTCTTAGCCATGAGCGACTAATGTATTCCTCTTTCATAAATAGTCTATCTCAGTTAGGAAAAGGTTAAACTTATCCTAAGTAGGCATCTTTTCATTTACATTAACAAGTTCGGAAAGACAAGTTCTTGGATATATTTTCATATTTTGGGAGTCTGAAAAGAGTTGAAATATGACTCTATGGGGTCTCTTTTTCGTGAGTTTATAGAGCCTGAAAAGGTGATAAAATTATACTCTTTGGTCAAAATTATATGTTCAAAACACGACAAAAATCGTCAAACAATTGTTTACCTAATGATAACACCATAAAAGGATTAAAAATACCTATTTCATAGTAAAATTGAACCATAACTAGGTCAAAAATTTAAATATGAATAAATAATGGAAGAAATGGACATAAGTAATAAAAATGACAATTCATTTTTACCATTTCAAATTTACCTTCAAGAGTTAGATCAATGAGTAATTTTTGCTCTCGATATTTTGCAACTGATGTGATCAATCTAGTGTAGCATTTCAAGTGCCTTCACTTCTAGGTAGGAGCTGAAACCTTTGTCTTTCATTTCATGGTGGATTTTTGTGTTTTCATGCAAGTTTTGTTAGTTTTTGAGGGCCCTAGGGCTTAAATAACTCACCCCTAAACCAACGCACCCTCCTAATTTCAAAAGGAGGGTTGATCATGGTCAAAATACACTGCATGGGAGGGGTTCAACACATCGTCTCCCATTGTAGGGGTGAATTAGGTGAAATTCTCCAATTTTTTTTGCTAGTTCCCTACAAAATTTGTAAAATTTCTTGCATGGAATGGATCCTAATGAGTATATTTTCTATTTTTTAGGTCTTCATTAGCACAAAATAGCATTCATATGGAGATAAAGAGAACCCGAAGAAAAATACATAAATGCAATAACTGATCCTTCTACCATCCAGAATTAAAAAATTGTGGGTTGTTAAAATTATTCGTCTTCCTAGCATGAGGCAAAAGATGAAATTACTAGAGTATATTTTTCATTCATGGGATGTTCAAGCACAAGAATTTAGGTTAGGAGCACATCTACTTGAGATAAAGGCATAGGATATATACTTTCTGACTAGTTTATCTATGAGAGGTGCCCTCATCTAAAATATAGGTAGGAGAATCAGTGGAAAAAAATTCAAATAATACATTGTCACTCATTGCAGACCTCGAGCCCAACCGAACAGGGACGGAAAAATAAACATAAAATATGTGACCTGATCGCCCCTAAGAATGATCCTATTAATTATGGAAATATTGGCTAGGAGTTCCACACTTCACGTAGCTAACAAGTCACACATGCAATGTGGCCTAGAGTGTATGGATCTAATCATTTTCAATTGGAGAGAGGGTGTGTCGGTCAACCTGAAAGAACAACTAACTAAAGCAAGAGAGGGAAAATTGAAGAATTTTGGTTATGGTGCAATTTTGGTCTCTTTTGACTTAGAGAAAATTCCATTATTACAACCTCAGCATATCATGCCTAAGCCCATTGATCTGAGAGTTCCACGGATGAGGAGGTGGATGATATAAATGGAATGTATTAATTTTTTTGTGGTCAGTATCCAAATAGCAATAAAATTGTGTGTAGAAGGTTCTTTGAAGTTTGCAAGTGAAAAAAATGGTTTTATCTTAGTTAAACAGATTTATGTGTGAGGTTAAAGCATGTAAATTTCTTGTATAACACTGTATAGCAGTAAATAACAGAGAAATAAAAATCACATGTAACAATACTCAAAAAATTTGATGAAGCATTTCACCCCTCCTAGGCCACATCTGCTACTCCAGCTCCCAATGGCATGTCCCTCATATCTTATTGCTCAAAAATGGTAAGTACATGTGAATAAATTCCTCAAATTGTTGTTCTATCTGTAAAAATAGATTCAAAATGCTTGATTTAGTCAGGAATGACTATTCATTTTCTGAAAATAGAGAATGGATTCTCAATACACTGAAAACACCCTAGTGGCCCTAGTGGCTCCTTGACCTCTCCTGAAGCAAAACTTGCACAATATTACCTCTGATGGCTCTTAAACCTCTTCCAATGTGTTCGGAATGTCAATAATACCTAAAATTTACTATTAATTCATCACAATTGGTTGAATATCCAAGGAGTTATGGCCAAAACAGTAAACTGCCCAATGTCCCCTAGGAAAGCTCTTCCAAAACTAGAGGAACTCCAATTAGTGCTGACAAAAATGGCACTGGCCGCTGAATTTGGGGGTTCACCAGCATCTCCACCAGCTAAACTTCCAGAACTGGTAGTGGCAATAAATGTCAATGTCCGCATGTGAACACAGAATCCACCAGAGTAAACGGTTTAACTGACCGCCAGGTTAACCTCGCAATAAACATTACGGATAGGCATGTGACCACATCTCGTGCTGACCGCCGAAATGACCATCGGATGTTGGACTGACTATCGGGTTAGCCCATGGTTCAGAGCACGGGGTCTTATGGAGTGGGGGTTGGCCCCCTTTTTCCACCGGCGGAAACCATTTCAAACCATAAGTAAAACTTCTTCCCGTTAACAATTAAGAACCATATGGTAGCCCCAGTGGTCGGGCGCATGCAATGCATGTGGGAAAGTTCTACGTTCGAACCCCATTGACTCCAAAAAAAAATTAACATGACGTTTAACCTCCCTCCTGGGGCCACGTGGCGGCCTCTGGGTTAGACATGTGGCACCCGATGATTGGCCAAGAATCTATATAATAATAATAAAAATGTATTTTTTTCAAACATATTTTTTTTGAAAATTTTTTATTCTAAGTCAAACTGAGTCAAACTATCACTTTTTGGGAGATTACTGGGCTTTTCAAACCTTCATAAATTCTGCATATGGCCTTTGTTTTGAAAACATTTTTGAGCACTTTAATTTTTGAGCATTTTTTAACAATGGACATGATATCTTGATCACATTGATCACACCTCCCCATTGGGAAGCTTTTGGACCCCAAAAGCTCTCTGGACTACTAAACATTAAGATGAGGAGACTGTGTCCCCACTCTTCCAATCTTAATCCACTAAAATTTCCCTAATTTTATTAATTGGAGCTTTTCATGAAACGACAAATTTTTCCTTGATTCCATTGACCTACTGTTGCTGATTTTGACCTTGTCATGCTGCACATTTTCAAAACTTGTGGAACAACAAATTAACTTTCTAGTAAACATAATGTTTCTACATTGGTCTATAATCAAAGGAAACTGAAAATTACTTTCACCTTGCATCTTGTCCTTATGGCAATTTTTTGCTGAATTAGCCTTGAACTTGTGTCTATTCATGTCCAAGTTTATTCGCCATTGTACCATGCCTTTCTGAAACCAGCAATGAACATTTCTTAATTATGTGCCTTCTTTGCTAAGTTCATTTTCCCTCTCTTGGACCTTTGCAACTTCTTGCACTGACAGTTTGTTTTCAGCACCATTCAACACCAAAGTTGACTTTTCTAACTGCTTGTCATCTTTTTTCAAAGACAACCGTCTTTCAAACTGAAACAACTCATTATATACATCAGCATTTTCATGAAAATGACTATGTAAAACTTCTCTTTTCTTAATCATCATCAATGTCAAGTTTTGACTTGCATTGACGAGCCTCTTCATCTGTCCTACATTAACTAAAGAAGAGTCTAGTTTTTTTTATGAGCTTTCACAATGTATCCTTGCCATCTTTGAATAAATGGAATTTTTTCTCATGGCGATGGAAGATAGATTTCCTGTCATACAAGTAAGGACTGCCCAACACCATACCTATTATATCAAGCATAAAATCATCTAATTCAACTGTGTCAATAAAATGTGCAGTTATTGCAAAACACGAAATGCACTTCTTTGAAACCTGTAAATTTGCATCCTTACAAATCCAACCAAGTGGATATGGTTTATGATGTGGAATGGTATCAAGATTTAGTTTCCTGACTAAGTCTTCAGAAATAAGGTTATATTGTGACCCATTTTCAAACAATGTGTCAACCTTGGTATGTTTGGAAATTACCCACACATGAAACAGTTCAATTCTCTTTTCTTCACTTGGAGCTTCTATGTGACAGTTAGAAATACTAGAACTAGGTTTATTTTCATTCTCTTCCCCCTTCAATTTCTTTAGTACCATAGCTATGATTTTTTTTTGATCTCCTAAATCTAACCCTAGTTCTTGTTCATATATTGCAGCTTCCTTTCCTTTATCCTTGGCTTTCTCTTTGGCTTTAAAACTTTCTGGCTTCAACTGTGGATGAAGTTTCCAACAATGGTCCTAATCATGGCTAGTTTTACAACAATGTTTGCAGAATAATTTTCCCTTCTCTTTTCTAGTATTTTAATTTCTCTTTCTCTTCCATTTTCCTTTAAACTCACTTTCTTCATTCCTATCTAATTTTTTTTTTCCCCTTTCCTCTAAATGTGTGGCTTGAACAGAAACCTCATCTAGGCTTCCAGGTGTTAGGCATCAATAATTTTTCCTGTTATGATGACTAGATCCCTTGTCTAGGTTTTCTAGAAACCAATCTCAAAAGTTAATTTATTCTCCAGAAAACCCCTTAAAACAATTTTTTTTCTTCTTACCCCTCTTTTGCATATTGAGGTCAAAGTGGTCTTCAGTTTTCAGTCCTACCCTAAATCAACAAACATTCCCTATCTATAACTGTCATAAACCTTGTACCTCTTATATTTATTTTCCCTGTTTCCACACATCTCACTGTAAAAACATTAGACAAAGTATTTTCCCCTTTCACACTAATCATTTGGTCATATAATGACCTAACTATGTTCAAGAAATCCTTCAGAAATTGTGACAAAGCCTCTAGGTCTAGGTGGCGGTGTTTAGAGAAAATACCTTGAGAAAACTATCTCCAAGTCAAAAACATTGTTTTCAATATCAGTAAGCCATCATTTCTTCTTATTTGTCAAAGAAAAACCCTTTTCTATCCCTAGTTCATACACCATCAAGAGTTCACTGTGTTTTTTTTCAAGCAGAGCTTAGAAAGTTTCAATCCAAGAAGAAACAGAGAAAGAAGTTTCCATGTCTGAAGAAAGATGATCATTTCAAGCATTATCTTGATATAAATAAAAAAGGCTCTTCAATGATCAAAGTCATTTCATCAATGCATCTCTGTAGGGGTGCTAGGATAAATGGCACAAATCAGTTTTGGGCAAGGGAACACTTCAAGGAACAGCTTCAAGTGAAAAGAACATTCGACTATTTCAAGGGCTAAAGGAAGTACAGGTTTAAAGAAGAATAAAACCTACAAGTTTCATCCCTGCAAGATTGAAAACACCAAGAAGGTCAGAAAATCATCCATCATGGCAAAATGACTATAAAGGTATGGCAGTTCTTCCGAAAAGGGACCTCCCGCTGTCTAGGCATAAAAAGTAAAAATCATAAAAGGAACAGGTGCCTTTTATTCTTCTATAGCCTAAGCTCCAAATCATCAAAGCACCATCAACACTAATGAAGCTATGATTACTGCTAAGAAGATGTTATTTCCAATACAGGCACAATGGAAATTTATCAGTTGGAAATGCATTACCTGCTCATGGTTTTCACAGTAAGACTCCACAAGACACTGTCTCATAAGAAAATTGGACAAGAGGTAAAAGTAGTTTTGTTCGCAAGTGGCCTCCTTCATGACAAGTAGAGGTCCCACAGACAACTTGTTCAAAATCATTTTCCAATGGATAGACAGGGATAAAGACACTGTGCTTTTAAAAAGGCCTCCTTCAATCATAAGCAGAGGACCTACATAGTGGTTTTACTCCTTCCAAGGATAAAAAGGGCGCCTCACAGTTGTTTAGAAGGTCACAAAGCCTCCTCCAAAGATAAGTAGAGGGCACAACACTTTGTTGAAAGGGTTAAAACCTTCCATTAAAAAAAAGAGACAGAGTTAAAACTTCTGATAATGGGTTGACATTTTGAGAAAGCTTTCAATGATAGATAGAGATGAGAGGTAGTATGTTTAAAAGAGTTCATTTAATGATAAACAAAGGTTAAAAATAGCTTTTTGTGACATGTTCATTTAAATTGCTAAGCAAAGAGCATAGTACCCACAAACAGTTTGTTCACAGACATTCTTCGGTTGGTTAACAGAGGTCAAATAAGCGCCTATGCATTTTTTCAAAATTTCCACCTTCATGACTAGCAAAGGGCATAGCACAGACACTATGTTTAAAGATAATCTTCAATTGATAAACAGGCCAAAGACACTGTTATTTAAAGCCTCCTTTAATGATGAACAAAGGAAAAAAATTTCTTGAAGGTCTCATTCAAAAGGAATAGAGCACAGTTAGTTTAAAAGTGTATACTACATTCAAAAAACAACACTTTTCATAAATTCAAAAAAGGGAAAAGTCATGATGCAAATAGCATGTCAAAGGTAAAGAAACCCCAAACGGATGTTTTTTTTACTCTACTTACAAACTGGCAGAAGAGAGAAAAAATTTTCAAACCCCGAGCAAGTTATTGTGCAAGGTTGTTAAGGCACGATGCGCCTGTAGGCATTTCCTAAAGGAAATTACACAGGGTGTGATGCGCCTATCCATTCACCTGACGTGCAATTTTTTTCCTCCCGACGCTCGGTCTGTTTAACTCCGCCCATCCTGCACAAATATTCGGCCCATCGTCCGAGCCACCTCTAAACGGCCCATCTCCCAGGCCTCCTCTGAACGGTCCATCGCCCAGACCACCTCTGAATGGCCCACTGCCCGGGCCACCTCTGAATGGCCCACCACCCGAGCCACTTCTAAAAGAAGGTTTGACCGCCCGGGCCAGAGCTAAAAGGAGTTTGTAGCAGCATTTAAAGAGCCCTCAAATTGCCAAAAATCATAATTTTGCACAGAAATGTTTCTCCAAAAGCAGCTGAGACATCTTTTAAGAGGTAAAAGAGAAACACAGTCCTACAAGGAGGAAAGCAATTTTTGTGCTAAAGGAGAAAAAACCTGTTTTCAAGGTCAAAGAATATGTTTGAAAAGTGATCAAAAGAAACACAGTTTTAGGGAAAAATACTCATTTTCATTCATAAAGGACTTGTTTTGATCAGTGATAAAGGAGACAGTGAGTTCAAGGATAAAACATAGTTTGTTTTCAAAATATAACATTTTTACCAAAAGCCATTGTTTGAAGAAGCAAGACCTTTGTCAGTTAAAACTTGCTTGGTTGGAATGGTTAAAGTGAAACACAATTTTGCAAGGAAGGAAAATAATGATTTCAGGGAGAATGGTAGACTTTGTTTTGTAAATGTCTAGTTTACTACATGAAAGAGAGAAACAGTGTTTTGAAGAAGGTATCTACTTTTAGTTCATTCAAAAGTATATTCTGATAAGCCAGTGAAGGAAACCTAAAGCAAACATGCCTCCAAGGAAAGCTAACAAAGGTGGATATCAAAATAATTGTTTTCCCTGAGGCTGCAAGGAGAACAGGTTCACATTGCAGGTCTAGACTTTGTGCTTACTCCTAAAGCAATGTCAAAGGCAAGTAAGATCCACTATATTGAAGAAAAATAGTTAAAACAAGCATCACCCATAGTTGATAGTGAAAAGGAAGAGTGCAGTGAAAGTAAAGAAAGAGGTAATGATGACAAAGAATAAAGCAGTCCTCATGAAGGAGGTAAACACACAGATGATGGTCAAGGAAATTCACAAAAGGATGGCAAAAGCACAGATGAAGGAGGAGACAGTTCTCAAGGGAAAAGTGAGGAAAACAATGAAGATAGTGGAAACATGCAAAAAGCAGATGAAGGCAGACCTGATGAATACAACCCATAACAAACTCAAAATAGTGAAGAAGACAACCTACAAAGAAGCAATGAAGACAATGAAAGAACGGAAGGTGATAGTAAAGCTAACAGCCAAGAACAAGTTGAGAACAATGACAATGAAGATAAGGGCAGTCTTCATAAATAAGGTGAACAAACTGATGATGGTAAAGAAAGCTCACGAAAGGATGAGAAAAGCAGTGACATTAAATGTGAAAAAGGAAATCATGACAAGAATAGTGAAGTTGGTAGCAGCCTACATGAAAAATACCAAAATAGTAATAATGAAAGGATAACCATCAAGAGGAAAAGCACCACAACAGTAAAGAAAACAGTGATAAGGGTTAACGTGGCAATCTACATGAAGAAGACAAACACAGTGAGCATGAAAATAGCCCTCAAAGACATGTGCTTGCTGCCTCTCCTAGGCAGGGGGCCATGACTCTTTCCTCAAAGGTGGAAAACCCTAAAATCACCAAATCTACAAAGAATAAAACCATTCAAGCTGTGACTAGTAATGTCACTATAGTGCTCAGGAGTAGAGGCGAATTGCCCAAGCCAAGTTCAAAACTGCCCAAAGGAGGTGCCCGGTGGAAAAAAGAGGAAAATACATATCTCAGCTTGGAATCTTGGCTCAAGGTTCCATGCATGCTTCTAGAAACCCTTAAGGGGTTTTCTCACCAATATTGAGCATTTTTTGACATGATCTTGTTTTTTGTGATTTTTAGGCCTAATTGCACATTTTTCTAGGCGCTGCCATGTTCTCTAGGAGAATTCTAAGCTCATGAAAGTTATTTTTTTGGATGTATTAAATTTGGGGACATCTACTCACAAATTTTCAGATCAAAATAAGGTGTTTTGGTCCCCCAAAGAGGCAAAAAATAATCAAATTTTACCTTTCTGCCTCAAATATCAGTAGGTGAGACCCTCCTGGGTTTTTTCACTCAGTTTAGTTTTTGACAGACTTCCCAGCATCAGTTTGGAAAAAATAAAGTAGTTCCAGAAAGTAGACATCTAGAGCTTTCCAACGAGCCCTCACTTGGCCTCATTTCAACATTAGTAAGTCCCTCAAAAATCCTCTGCAATACAAACTTTTTCTAGTGCTACGCTCCTATACGATTTTGCTAAAAAGGCAATTTTCTGAAGGTGGCCATCCAAATGTGTGTTAATATTTTTTTTAACTCTATGAAAGAGATTAAAAGTCAATTTTCTTACTATTTTTAGCTTAAATAGATATTTTTTGAAGATATTTTGTGCCTTGGGCCTTATGAGGCCTCAAGGACAGAACCGGATATTTGTAATAGGCCAATGAGCTTCTAGATGCTCTTATGAGCTTATCTACTCATTTCCTATATAACTTAAGAAGAATCATTGTAAATTGTTGAAGGTTTTAGAAGCAAAACTTGACATTTTTAAGAGCAATACATGGATATGAGCTTTGAAGAAAAAACTTGTTTATGAAGTGGATGATTTGCTTAATTATCTAGATGATGGAGAGGCTTTGTGTGCAGGATTCAATGGCTTGGTGAATGGTATTGTGTTTCTTATTTGTTATGTTTTCTTAGTTTCTCATATATGTTTTCATGCTTCTTTCTTGTTGTAGTTCAGTAAATAATAAGTTTGAGATATGCCCATGGAGGCACCTCAAACTTCTTGATTCATTACAACTTAAATGTTCTTCATCTTTCTTGGTTATGTCAAAGAATTCTTAATTGCTCTTTGGTACCCTAAGAACTTTTTTTCAGTTTCATTAATGGTTATTATGTATGCTGTCTAGTATGATTCACGATATTCCCTACTTACTCATAGCTAATCAAAACTCTATTTCTAAAATCTCTCTCTGAATTATTGGTTGTTTAGTTAAGTCAAAGAGGTCTTGTTTCGATCTTTCCCTTTGTCCATGCTTTGCAGTCTTATTTCAAAGTTCTCGATAGCTCAAGATATGATGTTTAGGAGTTCCCTATTCATATTTTGAGTTGTTATTTTATCTTATATGTTTTTCTCAACCACTAAAGGTGATTTTCCCAAAGTTGGAGGGTCTCATACTTCTATGCATCGCCTAATTGTTTATTTTCTGCATTTATTAGTTTGAGTTTCATTCATAGTGATTAATGGTTAGCCCTACCACATGAACACTTTGCTTTTAAACTATTTATGCCTAAAATCTCTTTGTCTTGCACAAACTTAATGTTCATTACACTTCACAAACTACCCAAAAGATCCATTGACTATACTAAATCATCCCTGCCACGGACTTTGTCTATTGTCTAGGAATCCTTGGCTTTCATTTGACACCATAGCCCTGTTGATTTGATAACTTATCTTTCATTGATGCCTACTTAATCGGTTTTCACGTCCAAACACAAAAACAAACAAACGTACATAACAACTAGCCTAAAATAAAATATACTAAGCGAACAAGCTCACATCCTTCGCTTCATAGAGAGAGTCCTCTCTGAGTCTAGGAAGCCTAGGTCCTAGGACTCCAAAGCTTGGTCTGATGTTACCCTGTCATTTGGTTTACCAATCTGCCAAATCACGGGACCATAACATAATGGCGATCATGGTGGGACTTTGAGTTAGTGACAATATAAGTATACCTTAGGACTTCAGAATCCCTCAATTAAAGAATATCCAGTGATTTTCAGCCACCTCATTGGCACTCCAACATAATGGTGATCACGGTGGGACTTTGAGTCAAAACATCCTAGGTATCCCTTAAGACCTCTCAAAATCTCAGTCAAACTTAGAAAACTTAAGTGTTGCCTGAAGAGTAGAAACTAGCTCTTTCACCATCTTAGAAAAATGATGATTCAGCTATAGAACACTCTTACAAAGCTTAGGGCTACATAAAGAAACTCAGAAAAACCCCAAAACATCCTTATATTGGTTCTTTCTCAGTATTGGTGGTGGAACATACACATATACCCTCAAAACAACTAAAAACATCCACCTGGAAACTCCACTAGCCTCCAGTAGGCCTATTACTCCACTATTCCTTATAAAATCTCCTGGGAATGCATTGAGCAATCCAAATCATGTTGATGGTGGACAGAAAAGTTCAAATCTTCCACCTGGAGACTCCACAACCCTCATTATAACAAAATACTCCACTGGTAGAGAACTTTAGACTAGTTGAAAAGACACAGTGACACTTTCTGATTAAAAAATATGGATCCAAGGATACAAAGGAGATATGCTCCAATGAACAGAGATAATATCCATGGATTCCCACAAAAAATGCCTTAAATAGATTGGATGAAAAACCTGCCTATTTTTCAAGATGAAAGCATTGATGACCCCTCGTTACATCTCATCAAGTTTCATATACATATATGGAGGTTAAAAGTTGAATGGCATGAGGACTGTCTTATGAAAATGTTCATGGAAACATTAGAAGGTAAGGTAATAAATTGGTATGAATGGTTAGAACCTGGCATCTTGTTTTCATTAAAATATTTCCACAAGGTATTGTACAAACACTATATAAGGTATTTTCCATCTCTATCCTTAGCTGAAAATTATTGTGATCAATCCGAAGATCTCATACTACACCTTGTTAGCATTGATGAAGATTTGGGAAATTGGCATCATGAAGATCTGTTAGAGAAGATCCATACATTTCTTACCCAAGCTAACCATCAAGATGGCCAAGAAGAGTTTATCAAGGATGAAATCCATAAAAAAATAAGAAAGGATCCACAATAGCTCTTTGAAAAGGTTGAAGCAAATAACAATCAATCTGCCCCTTTTTGTAAAATACAAGAGGACATTCAGCCACAAGATCAAACTCCACAAAAAATGGAAATCAATTGTTGCCCAATCCAAAGAAAACACAAAATTCCTCCTCCTTTAACTGAAAAAGAAATAGATCAGATGTTATCCACTACTGCCTTACCTACTAAAGAAAATACTCATAAAGAAACAAAGGAACACATTATTGCAGAACCTCCTCAAGAAAAAATTCAACCCTATGAACAATCTGAAATGGAAGAAAGAAAAAACCTATAGGATCTCTACCTTTATGCTTTGAGTCATTTCAGATCATACAAGCAAATTGGCCTCCTAAGAATCTATCAGAGGAAACTCATGAATCCCATGCTTATTATCCCAAACATCAAGAAGAGTTGATTGAGGATGAATTCAAATCTGAAATGGAAGAAAAATCAAAACCTGTAGAATCTCTACCTTTATGCTTTGAGTCATTTTAGTTCATATGAGAAAATTGGCCTGCTAAGAATCTATCAAAGGAAACTCATGAATCCCATTCTTATTGTCCCAAACATCAAGAAAAGTTGGTTGAGGAGGAAACCAATCAAGAAATGAAAGATAACCCACAGGATCTCTCTAAAGGCACAAGTGATGATTCATCATCTCTCGTAGGTGAGGCCCAAAAAGACATTCATCCTCTTTATTGCAGTTATATCCAAAGAGAGATAAAAATGCCTCCCTTTTTAACTGAAGAAGAGATAGATCAACTCATAAACATGTAGTCGACCTCTCTTGATTTTTCTTCTGATATGAACTATCACATAGCAATAAATAGATTTAAAGATCAATTCAAAGATGAAAAATATGATAGTCCAATATGCATGGCTGGTTACATTACTTATATTAATGATTCTCCAAGGTTTGATCAATATATTGATGATTATGATATCCAAGAAAAAGCTAACCTTGCAGAGCCATCAACAGTTGATTTGTGGGACAAATTTCATTATCATCAGGTTGAAAAAAGTAAGCAGCCAATACAGGTTACCTATGACACTGATGAGGAAAGCCTTGAGAGTTTAGAATTAAGTGAAGAGTCTCTGACTCTTTGCTCTACTTCACTTCAGTCCATCAGAAATAATGTTCACATAATTGGAAATCAACAGTCATTCAACTTTGATGATGAGGTTGAGGAGGATGATGAAATTCTTGAGCAAGTTTTCAATGAGAAGCCTTCTCCTAAAATGGTTGAGGAAATCATTTTGAACATGGAATCCTCCTTAACTCCAAATTTGCAGCCACCAAGTTCCACTGAGTTACAAATTGCAGATGAAGAAATAGAGGTTGATAATCACATGAGATTTGTTACCCTATCCTCTTAAGAGGATTTACTGCCAAGGAGTATCCCTGATCATCAACATGATGAATTTCACACAGTTTTCAGTCCACTTAATCAGAACACATCAGCTTGGAAAGAAGACTACACTACAGTATATGATGAGTTTGACAGTTCAAGTGATCATGAGAAAGGGGAAGATTTTCTTTCCCAAGAGAGTCCCAAACATAGCCAAGTGGAGGAAAGAGTAGTCCTGAACAAAGCTTATATATCAAATAATCTAGATCAGGTATTATTCCAAGATCCATTTGTTGTTCTCTTGAGAAATCTGAAGGAGTATTGTGTTCCGCCCAGAACAATCTGTTGCAAAGTGTGAGAAAAATTTTAGGCACTACTATTCGAAAACAAGTAAGGTGGAAGTGGCCTTTTCATTCCTTCGGCACTCTCAAAAAGATGAAACAAAATCCCTCATGGAATCACCTACTTGATTGGCTTTGTTGGAAAATATATTTCACTAAATGAATGTATATTGTGTATAGGTTAGATTACGATAGATAGATAGGTATGAAAAATAAGCTCAGCCTTGTGAGCATATTTTTAGTCTTAGATTGTTTGAAGAAAAAGTAAAAAACAGAAAATACAAAAACAATAGGAAAAGTAGAAAAAGAAGGCAGTTTCTAAAGCAATGGTACAACCCCATACCCAAAAAAAATAGTCATGCTGAAAGTGCGCAAATCTAAATGCCACTGCTAGTGCTCAAAAGATGTCTTGTTCAGTTATCTAGCCTAATCATAATTGAGCATTTTTTAAATTGATTGTTGATAAGTTAGTAAAAAATAATGATAGTCAAAATATGTAAGCTTGACTTATCAATAAAAGTAGATTAGGAAAATATATTGGTTCCACACGCTCAAAACAAAACCAAAAAGGAAAACAGGGATGGAAAACAAACTATGTATCCTAGCCCTGATTTTATTAAATCTCATTTTGTGAAAAAATAATATTTTTGTGCAGCTTGTCTTTTATGCCACAAACACATGACAAATCAAACCGTCTAATCCTGATTTGGTCATTTTTCAATTTCATGCTTTAGTCTAGTGAATGAAATCCTGTCAAACAGCTTAACCTTGACAGTCGATCTAGCATAGGTAGAGAA
Source organism: Pinus albicaulis (assembly GCA_034641835.2). Lineage (NCBI taxonomy): Eukaryota > Viridiplantae > Streptophyta > Pinopsida > Pinales > Pinaceae > Pinus > Pinus albicaulis. The sequence continues at coordinate 822,836,017 of CM076573.1, read as the reverse complement.
TCAAAGAAGTTCATCAGTTTAATCTGAACTCTCGGAAGATATAAGTGTAGAAGTAGATAGTGTTTTCCCTTTCAAAATATCATGTCAAGGGTTTGTCAGTCCAAGTGCACCTAAGAAGAAAAACTGCTAGGAAAAGTAGCTGGGTAAGTAGAGATGAGGTTGATGCTATTCATGTTGTAATTTTTTTAGACAAGCATCATTTTTAGGAAGAGCATCAAGGAAAAGAGAAATTTGCGCCAATGGATGAGGCACTGGTCTTCACAAGCCTGAGATCTGCAATTCTGGACACCTCCTAAAAGGGAGCTTCCCTCCCCAAATGGAGCCACTTTTAGTCATTAGTATTTTTTCCTGTTATGATGACTAGATCCCTTGTATAGGTTTTCTAGAAACCAATCTCAAAAGTTAATTTGTTCTCCAGAAAACCCCTTAAAACAATTTTTTTGTCTTCTTACCCCTCTTTTGCATATTGAGGTGGAAGTGGTCTTCAGTTTTCAATCCTGCCCTAAATTAGCAAACCTTCCCTGTCTATAACTGTCATAAACCTTGTACCTCTTATATTCATTTTCCCTGTTTCCACACAGCTCACTGTCAAAAAATTAGACAAATTATTTGTCCCTTTCACACTGATCATTTGGTCATATAATGACCTAACTATGTTTAAGAAATCCTTCAAAAATTGTGACAAATCCTCTAGGTCTAGGTGCTGGTGTTTAGAGAAAATACCTTGAGAAAACTATCTCCAAGTCAAAAACCTTGTTTTCAATATCAGTCAGCCATCATTTCTTCTTATTTGTGAAAGCAAAACCCTTGTCTATCCCTAGTTCATACACCATCAAAAGGTCACTGTGTTTTGTTTCAAGCAGAGCTCAGAAAGTTTCAATCCAAGAAGAAACAGAGAAAGAAGTTTCCATGTCTGAAGAAAGATGATCATTTCAAGCATTATCTTGATATACATAAAAAATGCTCTTCAGTGATCAAACTCATTTCATCAATGCATCTCTGCAAGGGTGATAGGATAAATGGCACAAATTAGTTTTGGGCAAGGGAGCACTTCAAGTGAAAAGAACAGTTGACTATTTCAAGGGCTAAGGGAAGTATAGGTTTAAATAAGAAGAAAGCCTACAAGTTTCATCCCTGCAAGATTGAAAACACCAAGAATGTCAGAAAATCATCCAACATGGAAAAATGACTATAAAGGTATGGCAGTTCTTTCGAAAAGGGACCTCCAGTAGTCTAGGCATAAAAAGTAAAAAGCATAAAAGGAATAGCTGTCTTTTATTCTTTTGTAGCCTAAGCTCCAAATCATCAAAGCACTATCAACACTAATGAAGCTATGATTAATGCTAAAAAGATGTTATTTCCAAGATAGGCACAGTGGACATTTATCAGTTGGAAATGCATTACCTGCTCATGGTTTTCACAGTAAGACTCCACAAGACCATGTCTCATAAGAAAATTGGACAAGAGGTAAAAGCAGTTTTGTTCGCAAGTGGCCTCCTTCATGACAAGTAGAGGGCCCACAGACAACTTGTTCAAAATCATTTTCCAATGGATAGACAGGGATAAAGACACTGTGGTTTTAAAAAGGCCTCCTTCAATCATAAGCAGAGGGCCTACACAGTGGTTTTAAAAATGGCCTCCTTCCAAGGATAAAAAGGGCGCCTCACAGTTGTTTAGAAGGTCACAAAGTTTTGTTTAAAGATAACCTCCTTCAAAGATAAGTAGAGGGCACAACACTTTGTTGAAAGGGTTAAAACCTTCCATTAAAAAACAGAGACAGAGTTAAAACTTTTGATAAGGGGTTGAACTTTTGAGAAAGCTTTCAATGATAGACAGAGATGAGAGGTAGTATGTTTAAAAGAGTTCATTTAATGATAAACAAAGGTTAAAAATAGTTTTTTGTGACATGTTCATTTAAATGGCTAAGAAAAAATCATAGTACCCACAAACAGTTTATTCACATACATTCTTCAGTTGGTTAACAGAGGTCAAATAAGCGCCCATACAGTTTTTCAAAATTTCCTCCTTCATGACTAGCAAATGGCATATCACAAACACTATGTTTAAATATAATCTTCAATTGATAAACAGGCCAAAGACACTGTTGTTTGAAAGCCTCCTTTAATGATGAACAAAGGAAAAAACTTTGATGAAAGGTCTCATTCAAAAGGAATAGAGCACAGTTCATTTAAAAGTGTATACTTCAATCAACAAACAACACTTTTCATAAATTGAAAAAAGGGAAAATTCATGATGCAAATAGCATGTCAAAGGTAAAGAAACCCCAAATGGATGTTTTTTTACTATACTTACAAACCGGCAGAAGAGAGAACAGTTTTTCAAACCTCGGGCAAGTTATTGTGCAAGGTTGTTAAGGCGCGACGCGCCTATATTGAGGCGCTACGCACCTGTAGGCATTTCCTGAAGTAAATTACACAGGGTGCGGCACGCCTATACAATGGCGTGATGCGCTTGTCCGTTCATCCAACGTGCAATTTTTTTCCGCCGGGTGCTCGATCCATTTCACTCCGCCCATCCTGCACGAAGATTCGGCCCACCGCCTAGGCCACCTCTGAACGGCCCATCTCCCAGGCCACCTCTGAACGGTCCACTGCCCAGGCCATCCTGAATGGCCCACCGACCAAGCCACCTCTGAATGGCCCACCACTCGGGCCACTTCTGAACGAAGGTTTCACTGCCTGGGCCAGTGCTAAAAGGAGTTTGTAGGAGCATTCAAAGAGCCCTCAAATTTCCAAAAATCAAAATTTTGCATAGAAAGTTATCTCCAAAAGCAGCTGAGACATCTTTTAAAAACGTAAAAGAGAAACACAGTCCTACAAGGAGGAAAGCAGTTGTTGTGCTAAAGGAGAAAAAAACATGTTTTCAAGGTCAAAGAATATGTTTTCAAATTGATCAAAAGAAACATAGTTTTAGGGAAAAATACTCATTTTCATTCAAAAGGGACTTGTTTTGATCAGTGATAAAGGAGACAGTGAGTTCAAGGATAAAACATAGTTTGTTTTCAAAATATAACCTTTTTACCAAAAGCCAATGTTTGAAGAAGCAAGACCTTTGTCAGTTAAAACTTTCTTGGTTGGAATGGTTAAAGTGAAACACATTTTTGCAAGGAAGGAAAGCAATGACTTCAGGTAGAATGGTAGACTTTGTTTTGTAAATGTCTAGTTTACTACATGAAAGAGATAAACAGTGTTTTGAAGAAGGTATCTACTTTCAGTTCATTCAAAAGTATATTTTGATAATCTAGTGAAGGAAACCTAAAGCAAACATGCCTCCAAGGAAAGCCAACAAAGGTGGATATCAAAGTAGTTGTTTTCCCTGAGGCTGCAAGGAGAACAGGTTCACATTACAGGTCTAGACTTTGTGCTTACTCATAAAGTAGTGCCAAAGGCAAGTAAGATCCCCTATATTGAAGAAAAATAGTTAAAACAAGCATCACCCATAGTTGATAGTGAAAAGGAAGAGTGCAGTGAAAGTAAAGAAAGAGGTAATGATGGCAAAGAACAAAGCAGTCCTCATGAAGGAGGTAAACACATTGATGATGGTCAAGGCAATTTAGAAAAGGATGGAAAAAGCACAGATGAAGGAGGAGACAGTCCTCAAGGGAAAAGTGAGGAAAACAATGAAGATAGTGGAAACATGCAAAAAGCAGATGAAGGCAATCCCGATGAATACAACCCACAACAAACTCAAAATAGTGAAAAAGATAGCCTACATAGAAGCAATGAAGACAGTGAAAGAACAGAAGGTGATAGTAAAGCTAACAGCCAAGAACAAGTTGAGAACAGTGACAATGAAGATAAGGGCAGTCTTCATAAAGAAGGTGAACAAACTGATGATGGTAAAGATAGCTCACAGAAGGATGAGAAAAGGAGTGACAGTAAATGTGAAAAAGACAGTCATGAAAAGAATAGTGAAGTTGGTAGCAGCCTACATGAAAGATGCCAAAACAATAATAATGAAAGGGATAGCCCTCAAGAGGAAAAGCACCACAACATTAAGGAAAATAGTAATAAGGGTGAAGGTGGCAATCTACATGAAGAAGACGAACACAATGAGCATGAAAATAGCCCTCAAAGACATGTGCTTGCTGCCTTTCCTAGGAAAGGGGCCATGACTCTTTCCTCAAAGGTGGCAAAGCCTAAAATCACCAAGTCTACAAAGTAGAAAACCATTCAAGCTATGACTAGTAATGTCACTAGAGCGCTCAGGAGTAGAGGTGAATTGCCCAAGCCAAGTTCAAAACTGCCCAAAGGAGGCGCCTGGTGGAAAAAAGAGGAAACGACATATCTTGGCTTGGAATCTTGTGTCAAGCTTCCATGCATGCTTCTATAAACCCTTAAGGGGTTTGCTCACCAAAATTGAGCATTTTTTGACATGATCTTGTTTTTTGTGATTTTTAGGCCTAATTGCACATTTTTCTAGGCGCTGCCATGTTTTCTAGGAGCATCCTCAACTCATGAAAGTTATTTTTTGGGATGTATTAAATTTGGGGACATCTAATCACAAATTTCCAGATCAAAATAAGGTGTTTTGGTCCCCCAAAGAGGCAAAAAACAGTCAAATTTTACCTTTCTGCCTCAAATATCAGCAGGTGAGACCCTCCTGGGTTTTTTTCACTCAGTTTACTTTTTGACAGACTTTCCAGCATCAGTTTGGAAAAAATCAAGTATTTCTAGAAAGTAGACATCTAGGGCTTTCAAACGAGTGATCATGGGCCTCATTTAGACATTGGTAAGTCCCTCAAAAATCCTCTTCAAAACATACTTTTTTATGGTGCTACGCTCCTGTGGGATTTTGCTAAAAAGGCAGTTTTTTGAAGGTGGCCATCCAAATGTGTGTTAAGATTTTTTTTAACTCTATGTCAGATATTATAAGTAAATTTTCTTACTATTTTTAGCTTAAATAGATATTCTTTGAAGATATTTTGTGCCTTGGGCCTTGTGAGGCCTCAAGGACAAAATCAGATATTTGTATTAAGCCAATGAGCTTCTAGATGCTCTTGTGAGCTTATCTACTCATTTCCTATATAACTTAAGAAGACTCATTGTAAATTGTTGGAGGTTTTAGAAGCAAAACTTGACATTTTCAAGAGCAATACATGGATATGAGCTTTGAAGAAAAAACTTGTTTATGAAGTGGATGATTTGCTTACTTGTCTAGATGATGGAGAGGCTTTGTGTGCAGGATTCAATGGCTTGGTGAATGGTATTGTGTTTCTTATTTGTTATGTTTTCTTAGTTACTCATATATGTTTTCATGCTTCTTGCTTATTGTAGTTTATTAAAGAATAATTTTGAGATATGCCCTTGGAGGCACCTCAAACTTCCTGATTCATTATAGCTTAAATGTTCTTCATCTTTCTTGATTATGTCAAAGAATTCTTAATTTCTCTTTGGTACACTAAGAACTTGTTTTTAGTTTCATTAATGGTTATTATGTATGTTGTCTAGTATGATTCACGGTATGCCCTGCTTACTCATAGCTAATCAAAACTCCATTTCTGAAATATCTGTCTGAATTATTGGTTGGTTAGTTAAGTCAGAGAGGTCTTGTTTCAATCTTACCCTTTGTCCATGTTTTGTAGTCTTATTTCAAAGTTCCCGATAGCTCAAGATATGATGTTTAGGAGTTCCCTCTTCATAGTTTGAGTTGTTAGTTTATCCTATATGTTTTTCTCAACCACTGAAGGTGATTTTCCCAAAGTTAGAGGGTCTTATACTTCTATGCATCACCTGATTTTTTATTTTTTGCATTTATTAGTTTGAGTTTCATTCATAGTGATTAATGGTTAGCCCTACCACATGAACGATTTTCCTTTAAACTATTTATGCCTAAAATCTCTTTGTCTTGCATAAACTTAATGTTCATTACACTTCACAAACTACCCAAAAGATCCATTGAATATACTAAATCGGCCCTACCACACACCTTGTCTGTTGTCTAGGCATCCTTGGCTTTCATTTGAGCCCATAGCCCTGTTGATTTGATAACTTATCTTTCATTGATGCCTACTTAATCGGTTTTCACCTCCAAACACAAAAACAAACAAACATACTTAGCAACTAGCCTAAAATCAAATGTACTAAGCGAAAAAGCTCACATCCTTCACTTCATAGAGAGAGCCCTCTCTGGGTCTAGGAAGGCTAGGTCCTAGGACTCCAAAGCTTGGTTTGATGTTAACCTATCATTTGGTTTACCAATCTGCCAAATCACAGGACCATAACAACAGGGTTAAACATGAGAATGGTATGTCTTAGGTAAGTATGTAAACATCCTATATACTTGAGTAAAGTGTCTTGGCTATGCAAATCTACTCCTAGTAAAAGAGCTCTTCTTCTAAATTATTGAGTATACACTTATACATTTTTTCCCTTAAGTTGTCTGAAATTTTTCCATTTCATGATAGCTTTCTGTAAATGAGCTAATGGATAAAAATTTTGCTTTATTTCAGTAATGAAATCATCCCATGATAAAATAATATTACCATTTTTTTATCTCCTCCTTTGTCTTGGCTTCCCACCAAACAAGTGTTGCACCTTCCATTCTCAAGGAAGCTAGCTGAATTTTAGTGTCATCATCATGAAGGTTTTGGATTCTCAAATAAACCTCCAATTTCCTAATCCAAATTTCAAGCTTTTCTGCATTGACTTCACCATTAAGCACTGGAAATTCAAACTTAACATCAAGTTTTAAAAAAGCACTTTTACCAATGTTCTTTCACTCATGTGACTGATGTACTGAAGATGGCGTACAGGATGATGAAGATGAAGATGAGGGTGACGATGGTGACTTTACACTGTCTCCATTTCCTCCATTACCCTTCTTTGGTTTGTTTTCATCATTACGGCCTCCTGATGATCCTTGTCCTTCCTTGTGAAGTTTGGATCGTTCTCCTTCTAATCTTTCATTGTAATATCCAAAATTGGGAATGCAGCAAGACATGGACAAAAAACTGGAGTTGCAATGATAAATAAAATTATGAAATGTGTGAGGAACACATAGCCATAAATTGATGTTACAGTACGAAAAATATTTCCCACTATTTTATCCCAAGGTTGGGAAATGCAGCAATATGGACCATAAAAACGTTAATTTTATTAAATTATGCTAGAACTATGAGAAATAGAACTTGGATACCTTATCTTAGGTATTATGGGACTCACATCTAGAAGGGGATCAGAAAAAAATCCCTTTTGATGTGTTAAACATATCTCCCAGTCTCAACATGGCTTAAAAATGCCCAAACCCCATGACTTATGCCATGCAGAATTAATGAAGCAAGTAACAACATGATTTTATGAGGGTTTCTGATACAATATGATATAAACAAAATATCTGTATTTTTATTACTCAAATCATAGAGAAAAATAGAGATCTAGCCCCTTTTACACATTATGGAGATAACCCGACAAGGGTTTCTTGAAAGCATGAGTACAAAAGAGTGGATCTGCAGATCTGGATCTGAAATAACATAGTCTAGCTAAGCTCTACATACATACAGCTGAATAATACAGTAAATGAAGTAGGATCCTTCTTACAAGCTTTCTAGGAGAAGGGTTGGCCCTTTCCCTAAGAAGCTAGCTCAAAATCAAGGGTCTTAACCCTCACATTGCAACACTACAACACTGCAAGAAATGACGTAGTTCCTACAAGGGACTGTGCTGTAGATTATGGAAGTACTTTGGCCAAATGCTAAGATATGAAAATATTCTCTAGAATCTTCCTTACTGATATTCCAAAGGAATGGAGGCTCCCTCCTTTGAAAAACAAGCTCCGGAAGTGGTGTTGTGAACCCCCACTGCAACACCCTACAACACAACATTATACTGCTATAGAAATAACACTGTAGTTGAAGGAGGATTCTTGGCCTCAAGCCTGGATGTGGAGAAATTCAGTACAAGCTCCCTCAAGTGGCCTCTCAAGAAAGGAGAAGGAATTCCTAAATAGGAATGCCTTGTGCTAAGCAGCACAGCAATCTCAACTAAACAGTTGGAGAAAGCGGAATAGTCATGCAGACCAAAAATCCAATAATCAAATCATAATATGTCTTGCTATGGATGCCTTGCCCTCCTTTTATACAAATGGAAGCCCTCTCACCTTGGGTCCCGCTCATTAGGGTTTCGTCCACCAAGGAATCTTTTGCCCACTATCTCTGCGATGTCTCCAAAGATGACCTTCACCTCTTATCCCAGCGTTGTTGACTTGGTCAAACTTGAACTTTTCCTCATTAAAATGTCCCTTTTCACACATGAGGGTGTGAAATACAACTCCTATGTTGATCCCTTTTCACACTATAAGGGATTTTATTCATGTTTTTAATATGCATGGGCCTCCTTACCCATTTATTCAACTCCTAGGTGATAAAAACAAAAATCAATATTCCAATTAGCTGCAAGCTAATTTTGGAATATTACAGTCCTACCCTCCCAAATGTTGCTTGTCCTCAAGCAACTGCAAGGATAGAACTGAAGAGTCTCCCCTCCTCCTGTTGTAGCATCCCTATATGATAAACTCCTCCAAGGAATGAGATGTTGTCTCATCAATAAATCTCCATATTGCCCCTCCCAAGCATGCAAGCTAGCTAAATAGCTATCATCATGAACAAGTAGAGTACTCAAGGAGGAAATAGGGTGTTTTCCAGATGTCCCTTTGAGGAATGGGATCTAAAATGTATTGAGAATCAATACTCCCATGTGGATCCTCCATCCCCAAGAAATCATCCATACAAAATGAGTTACCTCCCAACATGGAAAATCCTGAAAATCCTCTTCCACCTTTGGCACCTGCAAAGTAGGTGGGCTGAAAGGTAGACAAAGTAGCCTACCCCATGCTGGCCTCCTCTCCACCTATGAAAAGTGTAGATTATATGCTACTCTTGGGCTGCAAAAGTGTTTCCTCCAAGTGGCAAGAAGAAAACTAGATCACCAAAGATCTTCCCTCCAACATTGTGAATCTTCCTGGCCCAAACCATCCCATATATGATGAATAGGAAATCACCATCATATGGCATCCAAGTGAGGGGAATACTGAAGGTTTCATGTAGAGCTGAAAGATACCAACAGTTTCCCAAGTGGTCATAGTGCAGTTTTCCTAACTGATATTGCACAACCTGACATGGCAGCTCATAGAAAAGTTTCTCCCAGTGATTTAAGAGAGTCATATCCCAAGTGCTCAAATCAATCTTATGGCCCACCTCATAAGGAAACAAGTGTTTTGTTGTGGTGGCCATATCATCTCCCATGCTCCCCTTAGAACATGTAATGCAAAAAATGTGGGAATCCTCTTCCCCAAAAGAAACATCCAACCAATGTGTCTCTCCCCCAATCATACTCCCAAGAAAAATAAGAACAACAACAACATAGGGAACCAAAATCAGAATCATACTTGTTGCCATATGTAGCAAGGGAGAATGAAAATGGTCCCTCAAATGCAACCAACGCAGTTTGACTCTCAACTGCAATAGAGGATTACATAATGTGTGGCTTCTCAACCACTTGCCTGCTACCCCAATATCCTCACAATTTTGGAGAAAGTGTATGATGTAAGGTATAAAGTAAGCATTTTCTCCATAATATATCTCCTCCCCAAGTCCTCCTAGGGAGTGGCCATCGAAACTACTCATGGCCTCAAGTAGACCATGAAGTCTATAAGGAATAATGCTCCTCCTCTGAGAAAATTCCTGCACATATATGGTTAAGGGATGCATATATAAATTATACAAATTATTCTACAAACAACCAATACCCTTACCATATGTCTTGCCCATGCAAATGGAGTGGCTCATATATGAATCCCCTCTCATCCTCAAAGAGAAAAGAGGTGGTTGTGTTAACTCTTCCAAAGAGTTATGTATCTCCTCCATCTCCACATGATCCATGCATCTTCTCATATGCTGATACATCTCCTCCCCAAAGCCTTCCCAAAAGTACCCCTCCATGATGGTGTGGTGTGCTCTCATAGAATATGTGTGGCTGAAAAGGAAATATTCATGAGATATTTGTAGCAAATTCTCCTTGAGCTTCGAAGCTCTAGATAAGAATATCCTACCATGATATTAGATGACCCCATCTCTAACTGAATATACCTTCTCATGTAGCTGGACATCCAATATCATACACGTGAAAAGATCCTTGGAATATTCCACCAATAGCTGGGAATTCCAATATGGTTCTATCCTCCATAGTGATAGCACTGATGAACTATCATGAAGAACATCTATCATATGGATATCCTCTTCTTTGACATCTCCCATGCCAAAAATGCAAGTTGGAAGGTTGTTATCCTTCCACTGTTTCTCCTGCCACAGCGCAAAATCTGAAATGAGAGTGGGCAAAGATGATGTTGAGAGAATGCCTCTTTCCTCCTTGAGTCTACCCAAGGCTCCTGGAATTGTACCAATATCACCCAAGGTCTCCACTCCTCTAAAATCAATGAGTGGTGCCTCGAAATGTAAAGCATCCTTCCTCCTCTACTAATCTAGTGGTCTCCCCAGTGAAATTCCTCTATACAATGAGACATCAAGATCAAGAGTAGACTACATATATGAATGGATAGATTTGTCCTTGCCCTTACTTCGCAATCCAGTATCCCTCTTAGGTGCATCAACCTCCTGAAATAGATAGGGGTGTGGGCTCCTCATCAAATGGCACTGATCATCCTCCCTACATCCCCCTTCCATCTGAATGGTTGCACAATTTGTCAACAATGGCACATGTTGATCATGAGTTGTGCATTGATCTCCACACATGAGATCCAAGGGAATTCCTTGAAATGATACAAAAATCCTTCTATTTGGATCATGTGCTCCCTCTACCTCTGCATGAGGTGCTAGATATGCTCTAGACATGATAGCGCTGTTGCCCTCAACCTTTTCTTCCTCTTCAATCTGCATGGGCAACCGCCCAAGAATTGGATCCTCTTTTGAAAAATGGATCTTCATGCCCTCTTGTTCAAAAATGTGAGATAGAGGTCTTGCCTCTAAAAAGGTATGATGCAATATGTCAGCCTCCTCGATGGTTTTCTGAAGTGGAATTGAGCTCATAGGTTCTTCCAACACATGCAAGGTATTTGTCTGTTTAAGTTTGTCTAGCTCCACCACATGTGTTTTAGATTGTTTCTTGCCAAATATTTCCACTAATGTCTTAGTGAACCTTGCATAATAATAAGTATTTGCGTTTTTCAAAGAAAAAGACTCAAATATCCACCACGCATAGACCTTACCTCCAAAATGAAGCGCTGCAACTTTGATGGCTTCATCTTCAGAAATTTTGTGCTGCTGCAAATAGGGGTCTAGCTCCTCCACCCAAGCTCTAGTTGAACATGTAGGTGAACCATCAAAATTAGATAGAATAAATCTACCCATATCATGCTACTTGCTTCTCTTCACCTTAATCTTTAAAAACTCTGGAAAATTGATATGATCTCTAAACTTCTGAGTTTGAGATTCATACTCTTGTAGAAAATCACTAAGAGTTTCCCTCCTAGCCATTCCTTCTTCTTGTATCTCTCTCATAGAAAATTTGGGCATTTGAATGTGATGTGTATCATAGTGTGTGGATGCATTCTCACACTCATCATATGAAAATCTAGAGATTTATTCAGATCCAAACTCTCTTGGAGATTCTCTACACATCTCCTTCCTCATCTTCTTAAGATCTCCATGAATGCTCTTCAAAGTTTGAGAAAGAAAATTTGGAATTATCTCCTCCTTTCTTCCTCAAAATAATGGAGTATTCTTTTTGTATTTTCTATTCATCTCTTCTTCTTCTTGTCTTCTTGATATAATATTGGCTAAGATTCCACAGGCTGAGCAAGATTATGCTCTGATACCACTGTAATATCCCAAATTGGGAATGCAGCAATACATGAACAAAAAACTGGAGTTGTACTGATAAATAAACTTATAAAATGTGTGAGGAACACATAGCCATAAATTTATGTTACAGCAGGAAAAATATGTCCCACTATTTTATTCCAAGGTTGGGAAATGCAGCAATATGGGCCATAAAAATGTTAATTTCAGAAAATTACACTAGAACTGTGAGAAATAGCACTTGGATCCCTTATCTTAGGTATTATGGGACTCACATACAGAAGGGGATTAGAAACAAATCCCTTTTGATGTGTTAAACAGATCCCCCAGTCTCAATATGGCTTAAAAATTCCCAAACCCCATGACTTATGCCATGCAGAATTAATGAAGCAAGTAATAGCGTGATTTTATGAGGGTTTATGATACAATATGATATAAACAACATATATAGAGTTTAATTACTCAATTCATAGAGAAAAATAGAGATATATCCCCTTTTACACATTATGGAGATAACCCGGCAAGGGTTTCTTGAAAGCATGAGTACAAAAGAGTGGATATGCATCTCTAGATCTGAAATAACATAGTATATCTAAGCTCTGCATACATACAGTTTAAAAATACAATAAATGAAGGAGGATACTTCTTACAAGCTTTCCAAGAGAAGGGTTGGCCCTTTCCCTAAGAAGCTAGCTCAAATTCAAGGGTCTTAACCCTCACACTACAACACTGCATGAAATGACGCAGTTCCTACAAGGAACTGTGCTGTAGATGATGGAATTACTTTGGCCAAATGCCAAGATATGAAAATTTTCTCCAAAATCTTCCTTACTGATCTTCCAAAGGAATGGAGGCTCCCTCCTTTGAAAAACAAGCTCCGGAAGTGGTGTTGTGAACCCCCAATGCAACACCCTGCAACACAACATTATACTGCTACAGAAATAACACTGTAGCTAAAGGAGGATGCTTGGCCTCAAGCCTGGATGTGGATAAATTCAGTACAAGCTCCCTCAAGCAGCCTCTCAAGAAAGGAGAAGGAATTCCTAAACAAGAATGCCTTGTGCTAAGCAGCACAACAATCTCAACTAAACAGTTGGAGAAAGTAGAATAGTCATGAAGACCAAAAATCCAATAATCAAAATCATAATATTTCTTGCTATGGATGCCTTGCCCTCCTTTTATACAAATTTAAGCCCTCTCACCTTGGGTCCCAGTCATTAGGGTTTCGTCCACCAAGGAATCTTCCTCCCACTATCTCTGCGATGTCTTCAAAGATGACCTTCACCTCTTATCCTCGAGTTGTTGACTTGGTCAAACTTGACCTTTTCCTCATGAAAGTGTCCCTTTTCACACATGAGGGCATGAAATCCAGCTCCTATGTTGATCCCTTTTCACACTATGAGGGATTTTATTCATGTTTTTAATATGCATGGGCCTCCTTACCCATTTATTCAACTCCTAGGTGATAAAAGAAAAAATCAATATTCCAATTAGCTGCAAGCTAATTTTGGAATATTACAGTCCTCCCCTCCCAAATGTTCCTTGTCCTCAAGCAACTGCAAGGATAGAACTGAATAGTCTCCCCTCCTCCTGTTGTAGCATCCCTATATGATAAACTCCTCCAAGGAATGAGATGTTGTCTCATCAATAAATCTCCATATTGCCCCTCCCAAGCATGCAAGCTAGCTAAATAGCTATCATCATGAACAAGTAAAGTACTCAAGGAGGAAATATGGTGTTGTCCAGATGTCCCTTTGAGGAATTGGATCTGAAATGTATTGGGAATCAACACTCCCATGTGGATCCTCCATCCCCAAGCAATCATCCATACAAAATGATTTACCTCCCAAAATGGAAAATCCTGAAAATCCTCTTCCACCTTTGGCTCCTGCAAAGTAAGTGGGATGAAAATATGATCATGGTAGACAAAGTAGCCTACCCCACACTGGCCTCCTCTCCACTTATGATAAGTGTAGAGTATCTACTACTCTTGGGCTGCAAAAGTGTTGCCTCCAAGTGGCAAGAAGAAAACTAGATCTCCAAAGATCTTCACTCCAACATTGTGAATCCTGTTGGCCCAAACCATCCCTTATATGATGAATAGGAAATCACCATCATATGGCCTCCAAATGAGGGGAATACTGAAGGTTTCATGTAGATCTGAAAGATACCAACAGTTTCCCAAGTGGTCACATCGCAGTTTTCCTAACTGATATTGCACAACCTGACATGGCAACTCGTAGAAAAGTTTCTCCCAGTGATTTATGAGAGTCATAGCCCAAGTGCTCCAATCAATCTTATGTCCCACCTCATAAGGAAACAAGTGTTTTGTTGTGGTGGCCATATCATTTCCCATGCTCCCCTTAGCACATGTATTGCAAAAAATGTGGGAATCCTCTTCCCCAAAGGAAACATCCAACCAATGTGTCTCTCCCCCAATCATACTCCCAAGAAAAATAAGAACAACAACAACATAGGGAACCAAAATGAGAATCATACTTTTTGCCATATGTATCAAGGGAGAAGGACAATCATCCCTCAAATGCAACCAACGTAGTTTGACTCTTAGCTGAAATAGAGGATTACATAATGTGTGGCTTCTCAACCACTTGCTTGCTGCCCCAATATCCTCACAAGTTTGGAGAAGTGTATGATGTAAGGTGTAAAGTAAGCATGTTCTCCATAATATATCTCCTCCCCAAGTCCTCCTAGGGAGTGGCCATCAAAAATTCTCATGGCCTCAAGTAGACCATGAAGTCTAGAAGGAATAATACTCCTCCTTTGAGAAAATTCCTACACATATATGGTTAAGGGATGCATATATACATTATACAAATTATTCTGCAAACAACCAATACCCTTACCATATGTCTTGCCCATGCAAATGGAGTGCATCATAGATGAATCCCCTCTCATCCTCAAATATAAAATATGTGGTTATGTTAACTCTTCCAAATAGTTATGTATCTCCTCCATATCCACATGATCCATGCATCTCCTCATATGTTGATACATATCCTCCCCAAATCCTTCCCAAAAGTACCCCTCCATGATCGTGTGGTGTGCTCTCATAGAATATGTGTGGCTGAAAAGGAAATATTCATGAGATGTTTGTAGCAACTTCTCCTTAAGCTTGGAAGCTCTAGATAAGAAGATCCTACCATGATAGTAGATGACCCCATCTCTAACTGAATATACCTCCTCATGTAGGTGGACATCCAATATCATACAAGTGAAAAGATCCTTGGAATATTCCACCAATAGATGGGAATTCCAATATGGATCTATCCTCCATAGTGACAGCGCTGATGAACTATCATGAAGAAAATCTATCATATGGATATCCTCTTCTTTGACATCTCCCATGCCAAAGATGCAAGTTGGAAGGCTATTATCCTTCCCCTGTTGCTCCTACCACAACGCAGAATATGAAATGAGAGTGGGCAAAGATGATGTTGAGAGAATGCCTCTCTCCTCCTTGAGTCTACCCCAAGGCTCCTGGCATTGTACCAAGCTCACCCAAGGTCTCCAATCCTCTGAAATCAATGAGTGGTGCCTCGAAATTAAAGCATCCATCCTCCTCTGCTAATCTGGTGGTATCCCCGGTGAAATGCCTCCATACAATGAGACATCAAGATCAAGAGTAGACTGCATATATGAATGGATAAATTTGTCCCTACCCTCACTGCGCAATCCAGTCTCCCTCTTAGGTGCATTAACCTCCTGAAATATATATGGGTATATGATCCTCATCAAATGATACTGATCATCCTCTCTACCTCCCCCTTCCATTTGCATGGTTACACAATCTGTCAACAATGGCACATGCTGATCATGAGTTGTGCATTGATCTCAACACATGAGATCCAAGGGAATTCCTTGCAATGATACAAGAATCCTTTTATTTGGATCATGTGCTCCCTCTACCTCTGCATGAGGTGCTATATATGCTCTAGACATGATAGCGTTGTTGCCCTCAACCTTTTCTTCCTCTTCAATCTGCATGGGCAACCTCCCAAGAATTGGATCCTCTTTTGAAAAATGGATATTCATGCCCTCTTGTTCAAAAATGTGAGATAAAGGTCTTGCCTCTAACAAGGTATGATGCAAGATGTCAGCCTCCTCAATGGTTTTCTAAAGTGGAATTGAGCTCATAGGTTCTTCCAACACATGAAAGGTAGTTGTCTGTTTAAGTTTGTCTAGCTCCACCACATGTGTTTCAGATTGTTTCTTGCCAAATATTTCCACTAATGTCTTAGTGAAACTTACATAAGAAGAAGTATTTTCATTTTTCAAAGAAAAAGACTCAAATATCCACCACACATAGGCCTTACCTCCAAAATGCAGCGCTGCAACTTTGATGGCTTCATCTTCAGAAATTTGGTGCTGCTGCAAATAGGTGTCTAGCTCCTCCACCCAAGCTCTAGTTGAACATGTAGGTGAACCATCAAAGGTAGATAGAATAAATCTACCCATATCATGTTGCCTGATTCTCTTCACCTTAATATTGAAAAACTCTGGAAAAGTGACATGATCTCTAAACTTCTGAGTTTGAGATTCATACTCTTGTAGAAAATCACTAAGTGTTTCCCTCCTAGTCATTCCTTCTTCTTTTATCTCTCTCGTAGAAA
The DNA here is from genome assembly GCA_034641835.2 of Pinus albicaulis. Lineage (NCBI taxonomy): Eukaryota > Viridiplantae > Streptophyta > Pinopsida > Pinales > Pinaceae > Pinus > Pinus albicaulis. Next base: position 822,819,553 of record CM076573.1, on the reverse strand, counting down.
ATTTGGGCATTTTACTGCGCTATGTATCATAGTGTGTGGATGCATGCTCACACTCATCATATGAAAATCTAGATATTGCTTCAGATCCAAACTCTCTTGGAGATTCTCTACACATCTCCTTCCTCATCTTCTTAAGATCTCCATGAATGCTCTGCAAAGTTTGAGAAAGAAAATTTGGAATTCTCTCCTCCTTTCTTCCTCAAAATAATGGAGTCTTATTTTTTTCCTTTCTGTTCATCTCTTCTTCTTCTTGTCTTCTTGATATAATATTGGTTGAGATTCCACAGGCTGAGCCAAGATTATGCTCTGATACCACTGTAATATCCCAAATTGGGAATGCAGCAATACATGAACACAAAATTGGAGTTGTAGTGATAAATCAACTTATAAAATGTGTGAGGAACACATAGCCATCAATTGATGTTACATAAAGAAAAATATGTCCCACTATTTTATCCCAAGGTTGGGAAATGCAACAATATGGGCCATAAAAACGTTAATTTTTTAAAATTATGCTATAAATGTGAGAAATAGCACTTGGATCCCTTAGCTTATGTATTATGGGACTCACATCCATAAGGGGATCAGAAAAAAATCCCTTTTGATGTGTTAAACAGATCTCCCGATCTCAATATGGCTTAGAAATTCCCAAACCCTGTGACTTATGCCATGCAGAATTACTGAAGCAATTAATAACATTATTTTATGAGGTTTTATGATACAATATAATATAAACAACAAATCTGGAGTTTTATTACTCAAGGCATAGAGAAAAATAGATATTTAGCCCCTTTTACACATTATGGAGATAACCCGGCAAGGGTTTCTTGAAAGCATGAGTACAAAAGAGTGGATATGTAGATCTGGATCTAAAATAATGCAGTATAGCTAAGATCTACATACATACAGCTAAATAATACAATAAATGAAGGAGGATCCTTCTTACAAGCTTTCCGGGAGAAGGGTTGGCCCTTTCCCTAAGAAGCTAGCTCAAAATCAAGGGTCTTAACCCTCACACTGCAACATTGCAAGAAATGACGCAGTTCCTACAAAGGACTGTGCTGTAGATGATGGAAGTACTTTGGCCAAATGCCAAGATATGAAAATTTGCTCCAGAATCTTCCTTACTGATCTTCCAAAGGAATGGAGGCTCCCTCCTTTGAAAAACAAGCTTCGGAAGTGGTGTTGTGAACCCCCACTGCAACACCCTGCAACACAACGTTATACTGCTTCAAAAATTCTGTTGTAGCTGAAGGAGGATGCTTGGCCTCAAGCCTGGATGTGGATAAATTTATTACAAGATCCCTCAAGAGGTCTCTCAAGAAAGGAGAAGGAATTCCTAAATAGGGATGCCTTATGCTAAGCAGCACAACAATCTCAACTAAACAGTTGGAGAAAGCAGAATAGTCATGCAGACCAAAAATCCAATAATAAAATCATAAGTTGTCTTGCTATGGTTGCCTTGCCCTCCTTTTATACAAATGGAAGCCCTCTCACCTTGTGTCCCACTCATTAGGGTTTCCTTCACCAAGGAATCTTCCCCCCACTATCTCTGCACTGTCTCCAAAGATTATCTCAGCCTCTTATCCCAGCACTATTGATTTGGTCAAAATTGACCTTGTCCTCATGCAAATGTCCCTCTTCACACATGAGGGTGTGAAATCCAGCTCCTATGTTGATCCCTTTTCACACTATGAGGGATTTTATTCATGTTTTTAATATGCATGGGCCTCCTTACCCATTTATTCAACTCCTAGGTGATAAAAACATAAATCAATATTCCAATTAGCTGTAAGCTAATTTTGGAATATTACATTTATTCCTTACTTGATAAAGGACTCTCACCATTTCAGTTAAGTCAAGAAATGATTTTCTGAACACTCTTTCTTCCTCTTTGGGATCAACTTATTCAAGAATTTCTCCTTCTCTTGAATTCATGATTATGGCTTCTTCTGATTCTCTTTGAGGTGAAATTGAAGGTGGTTATAATGGCACTCTTACCCTCCTTGGATGAAGATTACTTTGAGCTTTCACCAATTGACCTTCTCCTCTCTTAAGCTTCAACCTAGTAAGCATTAAAACTCTTGCAAACAGTTAAACAAATTCTTTTCATAAAGGATTAAATAGAGAAAATTCTCTAGCTCAACCTAATTCTCAACCTGAGCTCTGATACCAACTTGATCTAAATGGAATGTATTAATTTTTTTGTGCTAATTTTCCAAACAGTAATTAAATTGTGTGCATAAGGTTCTCTGAAGTTTGCAGGTGAAACAAACAGTTTTACCTTAGTCAAATAGATTTTTTTGTGAGGTTAAAGCATATAAATTTCTTGTATAACATTGTATAACAATAAATAATAGAGAAATAAAAATCACATGTAACAATACTGAGCAGATTTGATGAAGAATTTCACCCCTCTTGGGCTACATCTGCTAGTCCAGCTCCCAATGGCATGTCCCCCATATATTATTTCTCAAAAATGGTAATTACATGCGAATTAAAGCCTCAAATGGTTGTGCTCTTTGTAAAAATAGCTTCATAATACTTGAATTAGTCAGAAATGACTATTCATTTGCAGAAAACAGAGAATGGATGCTCAATACACTGAAAACATCCTAGTGGCACTAGTGGCTCCTTGACCTCTCCTGAAGAAAAACCCAGACAATATAACCTCTGATGGCTCTAAAAACTCTTCCAATGTGTTTATAATTTCTAGAATACCCGAAATTGACCATTCATTCATCAAAATTGGTCGAATATCCAAGGATTTATGGCCAAACCAGTAAACTACCCAATGCCCCTAGGAAAGATCCTCCAAAACTGGAGGAACTCCAGTTAGTGCCGACAAAACTAGCACTGGCCACCAAAATTGGGGGTCCGCCAGCATCTATGCAAGCTAAACCACCAGAACTGGCAATGGAAATAAATTTCAACATCCGCATGTGAACGCAAAATCCACTGGAGTAAACGGTTTAACTAACCGCCAAGCTAACCTCGCAATAAACGTTACGGATAGGCATGTGACCGCATCCCGTGCTGACCACCAAAATGACTGACTGATGTTGGAATAATCTCTGAATTAGCCCATGGTTCAGATCACGGGGTCTTATGGAGTGGGGGCTAGCTCACTTTTGCCGCAGGCGGAAACAATTTCATACCATAAGTAAAACTTCTGCACATTAAAATTTAAGAACCATGTGGTATCGCGAGTGGTCGGGCGCGTGCAGTGCATGTGGGCAAGTCGTGCATTCGAACCCCATTGACTACAAAAAAAATTAACACGACATTTTCCCTCCGGCCTGGGGCCACGTGGCAGCCTCCGGACTCACCATGTGGCAGCCTCCGGACTCACCATGTGGCACCCGCTAATTGGCCAAGAAACTATATAATAAAAATAAAAAATAAAAAAATTTCAAATATATTTTTTTGAAAATTTTTTATTCTAAGTCAAACTGAATCAAACTGTCATTTTTTTTTAGTTTACTATGCTTTTCAAACCTTCATAACTCCTGCATACGACCTCTATTTTGCGAAATGTTCACTGCAGCAGAACCGCAGCAATGAGACCATTCTGGTCGCTCAGGTTGCAAACATTTTTTAGAACTTTCATTTTTGAGCATTTTTTAACAATGGACATGATCTCCTCATCAGTGGATATATCTTATGTTCTGACATGTTGGTTCGTCAGCGATCAGATTCTCAATAGCCTTATTTAGATGGCTATGTAGGAAATTCACTACGATAGATGATTACCCATGCGCAGGGATGGAATTTTGTGGCCACCCTGAAATCATACTTCCTGAGCGTGGGTAATCGAGTGCTACAGGTAGGACATTTCAACCATTTTTATTTTTATTTTTACAATTTTTTTGTGTGTTTGATATATCTGAGAGTAAAATATTGACTTTTCATGGAGATATCAGGCATGTTTGAATGATAGGTGGTTCATATCTCCATCATGGAATAGATCCAGAACAAGCAGTAGCACCAGTATAGGTTGCTACTATAGGACGAGATGCACTACATGATCTCAATGTTGTCGAGATCCTAGAAGAGGTGCAGCACCACATGGAGGGGTTTTTAGATCTGGTCAAGGGAAATATGGTTATGTTCTAATCTAGGGTTAATGGATTGGGGTTTATGTATTCTTCGGCATGTATATATATGTGTTGTAACACTAAAAGGTATATAATGAAAAATCAAGTTGGTCGTCCCAATTTGGGATCCAGGGGAAAATATCTGTGTTTATTTGTTTTATGTTTATGCTCTCGCTATTGTTTATTTTCTGTTTTAAGATTCATTTGTAGATAATTTATGTACAGGGTTAAAACCTACATTTGGTATCAGAGTTGTTTCAGCTTCAAGGGGACACCTTTGCTGCTGAGGGTTTTTTTCTTGGGCCTGTAGTAGACCCTGTTCAGTGGGAGATCTGCAGGATCGATTCTTGTAGTGAAAGAGGATGGCGAGCAAAGGAAACATAGAGATTGAAAAATTTAATGGTGAGAGTTTTGAGTTGTGGAAGCTCAATATGGAGGACCTGCTGGTCGATAAAGATCAATGGATCGCGGTAGATCCAGGTACTAAACCAACAGAAATGTCAGATGAAGACTGGAAGAAGTTGGATCAAAATGTGAGGAGCACAATACGGTTGTGTGTCTCAGATTCGGTATTGTTGAATGTATCTGGGGAAGCTATGGCAAAGAATTTGTTGAAAATGCAACAAGATGATGGAGCTTAGTGAAAAGAAGTCGCCTTCACTAAGTGGGCCCGCAGGCTATTTTTGGCGCAAAGTATATTTTTAGACTATGTCTATTTTTAGACATATGGATCATGGTCTATGAGTTGCAGGATGCTATTTATGGATGATTGGTCAAGTTGGTAAAAATAGATGGACCTCTTTTTTTAGACATTGGGCGAAGTCTATTTTTAAACTACTAGTCTAAAAATAGATCAGTCAAATATTATTAGCCCTTAATAATATTTGGACTATAAACATTATCTTATCCTCTTGGAGCACTTCAGTTCGAGCTACGGATGTGGCACATGCAAATTGGATGTATGAATTACGCTATTCCTAGGGTTTAGTCGAGCTACTGCAACTGGATGGTTGACTTCTACTGAACCTTCTTGTAAGTAGTTTGGTGAGTTGATGAGACAAGCCAAGGGAGTTGTGTTCGGTTTAACTTAGTTGAATTGTCAGGGCAGGGTTCAATCGATAAATACACTAGTGAGTGGTGTGAATTAATTATTAATTAATTCCATTAATTATTAACTCATAAATCAACTAAAGAATACATCATTAATCGCAATGCATGGAGACAGTTCAGTGGAGACCGTTGTTAGAGGTGGGTGAAAGGGGTGAGTCTACTATCAGTTGTGCCTATGGCTGTGCATGAGATTTGCACACACATTGATTGAGATTGCCAATGAGGATTTTGTAGTACAATCCAGTGGGATTCAAGCTTGGATCTCATCATTATTCATCTTGGATTGCGCAGTAGAGGCAGGCAGACTTGTGGAGGAGATTTGAACTTGTGACTTGTTCTATATCTGAGCTAGTTTGTGTGTAGCATGTGAGATAGTGCTGAGAGCTGTGAGGAGCTTTGTGCTATGTATTGTTACATTTTCTCTATCATTATAATATACAGATAGTTGGGGGTTTTCAGCTATTAGCTTTCCCCATTACATACTGTGTTATATGTGTGCTTGATTATGTTTTAATGTGCGCATGCGACTGCTTCTATTTCCGCAAATTGATGATCAATTGTAGAAGAGGTTATTTATTATGCATGAAGCTTAAATAGTGTGTAATCAGGATAATCTTGGTGAATAATTCAGCTATTATTCAAATTTCTACATGGTATCGGAGCGAAATTGATCATCGGATCTATTACAGTGATTACAATTTATTTTGGTAGACAGAGTCTGTAAGCGGGCCAGGTAGCCTCTGGATCCATCCTTTCTTTGAAAGGTGATATATCCAGTAAATGCCCCTGCAGTCGATCTCTGTGCTAGAAGTAATTTGTTCTCACAGATCAGAAGCGGTTGAGTTTTGAGCTGGTGGAATTCGAATTTGCAGCAGTGTTTTCTTGGTGTCGAAGTCAAAATGTCTTTCAACGGATTGCGATTTGAGTATGCCCTTGAGGGCAGCTCGAATTATGTTGCATGGAAAGACAGGATGGAGGCAGTGTTAGATGACAACGGGTTGAAGGATTTCATAGATGCTGAAGTCCCAAAGCTCATCGACGTCGCCAAGTCGAGGCTACAAAGAAGACAGAAATGTCGAAGAGGATTTCGTTGGAGGGCGTGAAGGATCACATTGTATCCAGCCTGCATGGAAAAGCTTCTCCATACTTGATGTGGAAAGCGTTGACAGATTTATTCCAAAGAAAGAGCGACCAGAGGAAGTTGGCGCTCAAGGATAAACTTAGAAACATAAAGATGGAGAAAGGTGACAGTATACCCAAGTACCTCACGAAGTTCACCCAATGCATGGATGAGCTGGGAAGTGTGGGGGTGACTGTAGATGATGAGGACTTGGTGGACTTGGCTCTTCTTGGTCTTCTGAAGAGTTGGCATTCCTATCAGGACTCTTTCAATGGTCAGGAGAAATTGCCAGGATGGGAGTGACTTTGGTCGGATCTCATGCAAGAGGAGATAAGGCGGAGTACCAGGGACGGATCTCCATCAAAGGCATCTCATGAAGAAAATTTCACTTTGGCTGCCAAAGCAAAGAAGGAGAAGAGCAAGAAAGCTTCTCATTCCAGTGCGAAAGGCAAGAAGCAGGACATGTCCAAGGTGAAGTGCTTTCACTGTCACCAGCACGGACATTAAGCCACAAATTGTTAGCAGAAGAAGAAAAATAAGCAGGCTGCTAGATCTGTAGTGGGAGAGGCCTTAGCCTCGCAGTTTGAGCTGGATTTTTCACTGATCGCATGCTTGGTCTCAAGTGTGATGGGATAAGTATGGTTCTTGGATAGTGGTGTGTCTTTTCACATGACAGGAGATCGAGATTTGTTTTCTGATCTGGATGAGAAAGATCTTGGAGTGCACATCGAGATGGGCGATGATGGTAGATACGGTACGACCGGTATCGGTACCATTTCCTTTGATAGGGAGTCTGGTAAACCCTTCGTATTGAAGGAAGTGATGCATGTTCCAATATTGAAGAAGAATCGTATCTCTGTGGCGATGTTAGAAGACAAGGGATATGATGTTGTCTTCAATAAGGGAAAGGATTTCCTGCACAGTAAGACAACTGGAGAAACCCGGAAGATAGGCGTTCGAGTCAAGAACCTTTATCAATTGCAAGTAGATGGCTGTGTAGCAATGGCATGCAAGGCAGAAGGAGTGGTGAGCCGGGATGATGGTGAGCTATGGCACCGGAGATTGGGCCACCTTCACCATGGAGCTTTGAAGATACTGCAGCAAATTTCTATTGGGCTTCCTAAAGACACTCTTGCGCAATCAGATCAGTGCAAGGGATGTACCTTAGGAAAATTTGTGAAAGCCACCTTTCACGAGAAGGATAGTCGTGCCACGACGATCCTTGAGAGAATTCACATAGACGTGTGTGGACCTTTCTCAGTCACAACAAAGCATGTACTATGTGATCTTTGTTGATGATTTTTCTCGGAAGTGCTGGATCTTCTTCATGCATAAGAAGAGCGAGACATACTCAAAGTTCTGTGAGTTCAAGGCACTGGTTGAGAAGGAATCGGGGAAGCATGTGAAGGCTCTTAGGAGCGACAATGGTGGTGAATTCATCTCTGCCGAATTCAAGGACTTTTGCAGCGCAGAAGGAATTCGGAGAGAGCTCATAGCACCTCATAACCCACAGCAGAATGGGGTTGCTGAGCGGAAGAACAGAACGATCGTGGGTGCTGCATGGGCGATGTTGCATGATCAGGGCCTACCCCTTCACTTGTGGGCGGAGGCATGCAATACTGCAGTATATGTGCAGAACCGTTGTCCTCACAAGATACTTGGCATGAGTACACTCGAGGAGGCATTTTCTGGTAAGAGGCCTGATATTTCCCATTTGAGGATTTTTGGTTCACCTGTCTACATTCATGTGATGAAGGATGCCAGGAAGAAGTTGGAGCCGACCGCAGAGGTTTGGATATTTGTGGGGTACACTGATACGCCCCACAACTATCGTGTGTATTTTCCAAACAATCGCAAGACTGTTGTGCAACGGGATATCAAATTTTAGGAGGAGAAAGCCATGAAGTGTTCGCTTGAGAGGGAGCCACACTTGCATGCAGATGAGGAGCTATTAGTTCCTAAGGATGAGCTTCAGGATGTGGATCAGCCACAAGAGGAAGTTCATGGAGTGGAAGATACCACTCATGCAGCGCCAACCATCAGAGGGCGGAAGCGCACTACAGAAGCTGAGCGACTGGCTCAAGATGCAGAAAAGGTTGTAGGACCACCTACAGCACAGCGCAGACAGAGACAGTCACCGGACCGGTACACTGGATACATGGCTCTTGTGAGCAAATGTGTCGTGACAGAGCCATCCTCTTTCGAGGAAGCTATGGAGGACCCCGCATGGGTAGATGCCATGGTGGAAGAGTATGATTCGATTGTCAGAAACAGTGCATGGGAGATTGTCCCAAGACCGGAGGGGAAATCAGTGGTGGGTTCGAGATGGATCTACAAAGTGAAGCAGGCGGCTGACGGGAGTATGGAGAAGTACAAGGCGAGATTTGTCGCCCGTGGCTTCTCACAGATCGAGGGGATTGACTATGAGGAGACTTTTGCACCTGTCGCAAGGTACTCTTCCATACGGACGATCCTTGCTCTCTCGGCGCAGATGGGGTGGCACATTCATCAGATGGATGTGAAGACTGTGTTCCTCAATGGAGTTATTGAGGAGGAGGTGTACATAGAGCAGCCTGAAGGTTAGAATCTTGAGTGAGTCCGCATGTGCAGGCTCAAGAGAGAGCGGTATGGGTTGAAACACGGAAACTCCCTGTGGCCCTTTTACAGATAGACAATTATTTCACCGGACTTGGATTCTCAAGAGTGGCGGATCTCTTCTGCAGTTGTGGTGGAAGGTAAATTCAACGTCATTGGACTTGTAAATAGGGTGGCGGCTATACGGGTGATGGTTGTTGATACCATTTTCATCATAGGTTGACTGCTAGGGGTTTGATATGAAGGACTTGGGCCTCCTTCATTATTTCCTGGGATTGGAAATTTGGCAGCGCAGTGGTGGACTATTTGTTTCTCGGGGTAAGTATGCCCGGGAGATACTGGAGAAGTTCAACATGCATGGCTGCAAGCCTGTTGATACTCCTCTTCCTGGTGGATGGAGGAAGGAGGATGCTACTTCGACGGAGGTAGTGGATGCCACTGTTTATCGACAGTTGGTGGGGTCGCTTATGTATCTGGTCAATACACGACCCGACATATGCTATGCTGTTAACCAGCTTTCACCAGCTATGGTTAAGCCTAAACCAACCAAGCTCTTCGGGAAGGAAGGAGAGGAAGGCAAAGCATGTATTTATGTTATCATAGAGCACATCGGGATATGGATTGTGGTGATGGGGAACGGGGAGGATGAGGTGAAGCTATGTGGCTTCATGGATGCAGATTGGGCAGGGAGCCCAACGGACAAAAAGAGAACATCTAGAGGGATCTTCAGTATCGAGTCGACAGCAGTTTCTTGGTACAGCAGGAAGCAGAGATCTGTGGCACTTAGTTTAGCAGAGGCCGAGTATATGGCACCAAGCTTGGCTGCATGCGAGGCTATATGGATGAGGAATATCCTGGTCGGGTTGTTCGGTTCTTATGAGCCTAAACGGTTATTGTGATAGCAGGATTTGGTAAACTCTGGTATAATCCGGTATTTGGGATGAGTCCGACATGAACGTCGATGCCATCTGTGATTATTGTGCGAGAGGGAAGAATCATGTTACTTTCATACATTCCCACGGAGGATCAGGATGCTGATATCTTGACGAAGGCGCTCACCAGGAGAAAATTCGAATACCACAGAGGGAGGATAGGGGTTGCAGATAATCCATATCTTGTTGAGAGGGAGTGTTGAAAATGCAACAAGATGATGGAGCTTAGTGAAAAGAAGTCGCCTTCACTAAGTGGGCCCGCAGGCTATTTTTGGCGCAAAGTCTATTTTTAGACTATGTCTATTTTTAGACATAGGGATCATGGTCTATGAGTTGCAGGATGATATTTATGGATGATTGGTCGAGTTGGTAAAAATAGATGGACCTCTATTTTTAGACATTGGGCGGTTTCTATTTTTAGACTGTCGGGCTAAAAATAGAACAGTCAATTATTATTAACCCTTAATAATATTTAGACTATAAACATTATCTTATCCTCTTGGAGCACTTCGGTTTGATGCTTGGATGTGGCACATGCAGCTGACAGAAGGAAATACGCTTTTCCTAAGGGTTAGTTGAGCTATTGCATGGTTGACTTCAGTTAGAACTCATGTGGCAGAGTTTGGTGGAGTTGATGAGACAGTTGGTGGAGTTGTGTTCGGTTCAACTTAGTTGAACTAGTTGTATTTAGTCTAACTGAAAAATACACTAGTGATGAGTGGTGTGAATTAATTATTAATTAATTCACTAATTATTAACTCATAAATCAACTAAAGAACACATCAGTTAACTGCAATGCATGGACAGTTCAGTGGAGACCAGTGTTAGAGGTGGGTGAAAGAGTGAGTCTACTATCAGTTGTGACTATAGCTGTGCATGAGATTTGCACACACATTGATTGAGATTGCCAATGAGGATTGCGCAGTACAAGCTAGTGGGATTCGAACTTGGATCTCATCATTACTCATCTTGGATTGCGCAGTAGAGGCAGGCTAACAGGTGGAGGAGATTTGAACTTGTGACTTGTTCATATTTGAGCTAGTTAGTGTGTAACAATTGGAGATAGTGCTGAGAGCTTGTGAGGAGTTTGTGCTATGTATTGTTACATGTTCTCTATCATTATAATATAAAGATAGTTGGGGGTTTTCAGCTGTAAGCTTTCCCCATTACATACTGTGTTATATGTGTGCTTGATTATGTTTTTTAATATTACTGTCTGGCCTTCTAAACTCGCAAATTGATGATCAATTGTAGAAGAGGTTATGTATTATGCATGAAGCTTAAATAGTGTGTAATCAGGATAATCTTGGTGAATAATTCAGCTATTATTCAAATTTCTACAGAATTTGTGGGACAAACTTGGGACTTTCTACCAATCTAAGTCTCCGGTGAATAAATTGTTCCTGTGAAAAAGCTATATAACCTGAGGATGAAGGATGGAGACTTGGTGACAGAGCATCTGAATGCCTTGAATACTGTGGTAATTCAGTTGTCATCTGTTGATATTAAAATCTCAGATGAACATAAGTGCGTCAGTTTGTTGTGTTCTCTACGAGACTCATGGGATAGTCTGGTTATTGCAATAGGTAGCAATACAAATACCTTGAATTTTGATGACATTGTCTCAGCCTTACTGTCGGAGGAAATGAGACGGAGAAATATGGAGGGTCGAAATGGAGATGCCTTATCTATATGAGGAAGGTCCCAGAACAGAAACAAGAATAAGGTTTCGAGTGGGAGATATAAATCTAGAGGGAGATCTAAATCTTCTAGAAAGTTTGTAAAGGTGTGTTGGAAATGCGGAAAGGAAGGGCACTACAAAAAGGACTGCAGATCTAAAGCTCCTGAGAAAGGAAAGGGACTTGATGATGCTCCTTCTACAGAGGCAAAAACCACCTCGGATGAAGGTGGGGATGTGTATTTGGCTTCTTCTTCAAATACACATGTATATCATGATTCACGGTTGATTGACTCAGGTGCATCCTTTCACTTCACTCCCCATAGGGAGTGGTTCTGCGAGTATGAGAAATATGATGGTAGTGATGTCTTCCTAGGGGATGATAGTAAGGCAATAATCGTCAAACGTGGAAAAATAAAGCTGAAGCTGTAAGGTGGAAGGATTAGAACACTTCCTGGTGTTCTACACATTCCTGCATTGGCCAGAAATATGATTTCTATAAGCAAGATGGATGATGCAGGTGTAAAAATAGTGTTTGAGAAAGATACCTATAAGATGGTTCGGGGAGCACTGGTGTTAATGCAGGGAGTTTGGATTGGAACTCTATACAAGCTTCAGGGCAGCACTATTATTGATGGGTGCAATAGTTATGTGGTTCTTGAAAGTGGAGCGGAAAGCCTTGTAGTCTCTGGAGAAAATACCATGCTATGGCATCAAAGGCTTGGACATATTGGAGATAAGGGCCTTCAGATACTGCATGGAAATGGTATGGTAGAAGGTATGTCTAATTTCTCTCTGGATTTTGATTTATGTGAACATTGTGTATATGGGAAGCAAAATCGAGTGAGTTTTCCTTCTGGTGCTAAGAGAGTAAACAAGATATTAAAGCTTGTGCACAGTGATGTGTTTGGACTTGTGTCGGTTCCTTCACTGGGTAAGTCTGTGTACTATGTTTCATTCATAGATTACTTCTCAAGGAATACATGGATATATTTCTTGAGGAAGAAATCTGAAGTCTTTGACAGATTTAAAGAATTTAAGGCTCTGGTGGAAAACCAGGCAGAGAAGAAGATAAAGGTGTTGAGGACAAAGAATGGTGGGGAGTTTTGCAAGAAGGAATTTTAAGAGTTCTATAAGAAGTGTGGTATAGTATGGCAGAAGACTACTCCATACACACCTCAGCAAAATTGAGTTGCAGAAAGAATGAATAGAACACTGATGGAAAAGGCAAGAAGCATGCTCAGTGGTACTGGGTTAGGACAAGAATTCTGGGCAGAGGTAGTGGAGACTGCATGTTACTTGGTTAACAAATCACCTTCATCAGCGTTGGAGGATAAGACCCCACATGAGGTATGGACTGGAAAGAAACCCTCCCTTTCACATCTAAGGGTATTTGGATGTGATGCATATGCACATGTTCCAAAGGAGAAAATGACCAAGTTGGATAATGAATCTGAAAGGTGCATCTTTATTGGGTATAAGGATGGTTTAAAGGGTTACAAGCTTTGGAACCAAGAAACAAGGAAGTTTGTGTACAACCGAGATGTAGTGTTTAGAGAGGTGAAAGATGTTGTTAAACATGAAGTCTTACCAAAGGAACGTGAGAAGATAGAGTTTGAACTAAAGGAGGAAGAATCAGACTCTACAACAAAGGAAGACTCAAAAGAGGAAGAGCCACAAACTCCAGCTGTGAGAAGATCAGTTCAGGAAAGAAGACAACTAGAAAGATATAGTCCATTTTTCTTTTGTTCAAATTTTGCTTCAACTATAACTGATGATGATCCCGGAACTTTCAGGGAGGTAGTAGATTCAGAGGATGGAAAACTCTGGAAGGAGGCCATGGTTGATGAAATGGCATCCTTGCACAAAAATGAGGCATGGGATCTGGTGGAGTTGCCAGCTAGAAGGAAGCCCATTGGGAGCAAATGGGTGTTTAAGAAGAAGATGAATGTAGAAGGCAAGGTGGAGAGATAAAAATCTTGGTTGGTAGCAAAAGGTTATTCCTAGGTGCCGAGAATTGATTTTGGTGATATTGTTTATCCTGTTGCCAAATTTACTTCTATTATATTACTTTTATTTTTTGCTTCTGCATTTGATTTTGAGGTAGAATAGTTGGATGTGAAGACAACATTTATTCACGGGGATTTGGAAGAGAATATCTACATGAAACAACCTGAAGGCTTTATGGTAAAGGGGAAGAAAGAACTGGTATGTAGGCTAAAGAAGTCTCTGTATGGGTTAAAACAGTCACCAAGGATGTGGCATCAAAAATTTGATACCTATATACGGGGACTTGGCTTCACCAGAAGCAAGGAGGATCACTGTGTTTATTTTAAATTAATTGGTGATCGTGTTATTTATTTGGTCTTGTATGTGGATTATATGTTGTTGATTGGAAATGATAAAGAAATTATCCAAGATTTGAAGACCCAACTGTTCTCCAAATTTGACATGAAGGACCTTGGTGCTGCAAATTATATTTTGGGCATGGAAATTAAGAGAGATCGAACAAAGAGGAAGCTCTAGTTAAACCTGAGGAAGTATGTCGACACTATATTGTAGAGGTTCAATATGCAGGATAGTAAACCAGTGAATGTTCTGATTCCTGTAGGTACAAATTTGTCTGTTGAACAGTGTCCTAAGGCACAAGAAGAAGAGGAGGATATGTCCCATGTTCCATATGCAAGTGCAGTGGGTAGCCTGATGTATGAAATGGTCTGTACTAGACCAGACATTGCACATACAATGGGAGTATTGAGCAGGTTTATGTCAAACCCAGGGAAGGAGAATTAGACAGCAGTGAAATAGGTTTTCAGATATTTGCGTGGCACTAATGATTATGGCTTGTGCTACCAGGGAAGGCCAGGATTGGAAATAATGTTGGACATTCGTGGTTATGTTGATGAAAATTGGGTTGGAGAACTGGACCAAAGAATATCTACAAGTGGGAATGTGTTTTGTTGATCAGTGGTTGTCATTGATGTCAACCCAAGCAACACCAGGGGTTACCCCAATATTACATGGGAATTTTGACCTACCAAATTACTATATTTTGGGTCAAGAATTCTTTTGATGGTTTCTTATTGTTGATATGTTTCCATTGATATATGGCATGTCACGTAATTCTTCACGGTTTGAGAGATATTCATGTTTGAAGTTTGTAACCCCAGTTAGTGGGATAAAACCCCATGGGTTTGTGGCATGGGTCATTGAAAAGTCATAATTAATATTTTTTAAGCACCTAAAGTCCCTCCCACGTTCGCTTGTTGAAGCCCCTCTCAACCTAAGCATTTATATAATTTGTGATCCTCATATCCTCCTTATGCAAGGGATTTTTCCATCTGAAATAGGTCATCGTGGAATTTTCACTCTAACCTTTTTTCTATGAAGGCTCAAAAGCTGAAATTTTTATGAGGCGAAGCCAAAATCCTAAGGAATCTCCTGTGAAAATTGCAGATCAAGGTGCGCAATATTTGCGCAGATATGATCTGTGGAAGTCAGTGTTTTTGCAGGCTCCTGAAATTCATCTCAAAGAAGTGACCTTGGGAAAATTTTCATAACTCTCTCTCTGATTATCAGATTGGAATTATGTAAAATGTGGCAGATAGTGCATGGAATTTGGTTTTTTTTCTATCAATTTTAGAGCCGAATGAAGAAAAATTAACATGTGTCATGCCATACAAGTTCGCTCTACTAAAACAATCCATAATTAGGGCATTGTGAGAAATTGGACATAAATCTCCCTTGAAGAATCAAAATTGGGTCAGACCTTCGACATTGGAAAGAAAACTCAAAGGAATACTACAAGACCAAAAATCAGATATTGGGGATCTGAAGTAACAGAGATACACCAGATTCAATATCGAGCTCCTAGAAGACAAGAAAAAACTAGATCATGTGTTGTCAAGGGTTGCAAAGGACTAGACTTTCTAGGGCAACAAAGCAAAGCAGGGTGTGGAAGAGGGTAGCATGAAAAGAGCAGAAACAAAGGTGCAGAACAACAGCAAGAATTTCATCACTTGAAGTCTTCAAGTGGGCAGCACTGCATACAATCACTGTAAAGGTATCATTGTACTAAGTCATTTTAAATACATTATTGTAAAAAAAATTCTAGTGTCTATCTGCCAAGAGTTGAAGAGGCAATGTCAGGAGGTCTAGGATCATCATTAGGTGGTTGTGTCATAGTTGGGGTTATTTACTACTGTGCCTTCTTCTTCTACATCATTCTATATCATTGTAAAGTGGATTGTTTTCCCTGGTATGAGAGTCCACTATTCTTTTATTCTTCTATAGGGTGGTAGGGTGGTGCTAGGGTGAGTTGTAGCTCATTGGGTGTTGGGGAATCCATTCAGTTGACTACTGAAGAATCTCAGGCATTGGAGTGTCCATCTAATGGGAGATGGAGAAGAATTCTCTTCTAGATTCTAAGAAGTTGGATCTTTATTTTCAATTGGAGTTGAATATTAAAGAATTATTAGAAAAGCATTAGGTTGTTTTTGTCCCGTAGTGGGTTTCCACCTTAAAAACTGTGTGCATTTGTGTTCCTTTTTTTTGCTACTATCATTTTACAAACACTGATAATAATTGAATATTAACTAATGCTCTAATTGAAAGGAATATTGTTTCACCCCCCCTCTCAGTATTTCCAACAATTAGTATCGGAGCTTGGTTCCTTCAATAGTAGTTTAACAGCTAGAAGGAGGTCATGGAGAATTTCAAGAATGGTGTACCTCTGTTCAATGAAAATAATTATGCACTCTGGAAAGGAAGAATGGAGGTCTATCTCTTGGCAAAAGGTTACGAAGTATGGGACACTGTTCGAAATGGATTTACATCAACCACGGATGAACAAGGTAAGAAGAATTTGGTAAATGATGAAAAAGATAAGAATATTATTATCAGTGGACTTATTGAATCTGCTTATCATAAGGTGTTGGGTTGTAAAACTGCCGAAAATGTATGAGACAAGCTTGAGAATATATATGCAGATGACTCAAATGTTAAAGAAGCAAAGCTTCAAATATATAGAGAAAAATTTGAGCAGCTTAGAATGAAAGAAGATTGCAACATTGTTGCATACTTCCAATATGTTGATGAAATAACCAATACTCTGGAAGGATTGGGAGAGCCAGTTGATGAGAAGACTATTATACGAAATATTCATAAAACGTTACCAGGGAGATTCAACCCAAAGGTATCAGTCTTAGAATACAGTGAAAATCTGGAAAAACTCAGCAAAGAGGAATTACATGGCGTTATCATAGCATATGAAATGAGACTTGATGAAGAAGAGGGTACTTCGCATCTAGAAACTATGTTCGTTTCATCTAAGAAAACCCATAAGGACAAGCAACCTTCAATTGAAAATACATGCACTCACAAGTGTGAAGAAAAGGGAGATGATGAAGAAGGTCTTTCAGATGAAGAATATGCTTACTTTACAAGAAAGCTAAAAATTGGTAAGGGAAAATTCAAAGGTAAACTTCCATTGATATGTTTCGGCTATGGTGAGGTTGGGCATTTCGGATCAAAATGTCTGAACATAAGTGATGGCAACTCGAAAGGAAAGAAAATCTTTTATAAATTCAACAAGCAAGGATCCAAAAGGAACTTTCTCTCTAAAGAAGGTAGGTCATCATCCGATGAAGACAATGACAGTGAAGAAGAAGCCAATGAGAGAGTATTGTTTATGGCCAAGCACAATAAACAAAAAGTATCAAACAAAGAAGAAGAAGGATTGACCATAGAATAATTTTCTAAGGAAGCAATCAAACTTATAAAAGAGCTCAAGGCAGAGAAGATCTGTTCCAATACTCTTGAAGAACAAGTTCAAGGTCTCCAAATTGAAGTTGAAGAACACAAATGCATTGATGAGTCACTTCAAAAGAAGTTGGAAGAAAGAAACCAAGAAAAGGAAGAATTAGAAGCTGAAGTAGTCTCGCTGCATAAGGAAGTGAAGAAAGGAAAAACTATCCAAAACTATGCCAATAGCTCAAGGGCATTGGAAGAACTCATCAACAATCAAGGATCTTACAATGACAGAACTGGCATCGGTTACAAAGAAGAAGAAGCAGCACCTTCTACAACAAAATACAATGAACCTATGAGATCTGAGATGCATGTAGACTTCATTGGACAAGATTCACAAGAACAGCCTTGGAAGACAATTCCTCGATGAAGATTTACATCCAAGTACCAACATATTTTTTATGGCTGTTATTATTCATGTGGAAAATTTGGTCATAAAGTTGTAGAATGTCGCATGTGCCCCAGGAACGAATACAATTCTAGGAGATCTTTCAAAGGCTCAGCGAAACATCAATAAATTTTAACATTTAAGAAATACTATTGAATGTTACAAATGTCAAAACTTTGGACACATAGCCAGAGACTACAGACTTGAAAATCCTCCAGAAGAATCTTCGAAGCCACAGAACAAACGAACATGGAAGAAGAAGAAGACTGGTAATTTTTCTCTCTCTCTCAACGCTCAAAACAAAAAATATGTGTGGTATGTTGATAGCAGTTTCTCAACGCATATGAATAGGGATAGAAATAAATTTGTATCTCTAAAAGATAAGAAGGATGGAACCGTGTCCTTAGGAAATGATGGATCTTCAAATGTTATAGGATCAGGTACTGTCACTCTCAAAAGAAAAGATGCTCTAGCCAAGAATGTTCTATTAGTTGAAAACATGAACCAAAATTTGCTCAGTGTTGGAAAAATGTGTGATCAAGGACACACAATACTATTCAACTCCACAAAATGTGAAATCAGAAAAGGCAGGTATGGTGAAATTGTGGTGTTGTGTAGATTAATCCGTCTTGCGGACAAGACCGATCTCTCTAGTACAAAAGGTAACTAGCAACAAACAACCAATTATACTAATCTCTCTCTAAGCATATAAGATTTATAAAAACACTATACGGGTGTAAGGCCTACCTTATGTCCAACGCTTGCTTGATTTCGTCGAAGTCCTTCCCGTGCACTGAAAGAACGTTCCTCGTGAATCTGCAGTCACAAACAAGCAAAAATATTAAGCAGCACCTGTATAGACATTATCATAAATCATACTTATCATAATGATCAAGGAATTTATGAAATAAACCACAAATTGACAGTTTAATGAGAGAAATGAGTATATTTGTATTAACTTTAAAGATAGAAAACCTGTACAACCTGTGCCTTGATGTTGTGCAGGTCCTCCCGGGGTCCGAAGCAGGAATCTCCTTTACTTTGACAAGCATTGCACTCTTGAACTAAGACAAATGGAGATGAGTGATTTAACCTCACAGAAAGTCTTAGTTAACTAAGTCTAAATCTCAACAACATTTAACTTCAAATCTCATAAGCTTGAACTCCCTTTGAGGCTACCCAAGGCCTCTTTTTATAGTGAAAGAGAGGAGGTTTCTAGTTCCAAATATGAAGGGATAGATTCCTCCTTCAAAGAGATAAGCTCCTTACATCAAGGGGTTAGCTCCATCAAGTGAGGGATGCATGAACCTCTTCAAAGCGTATCCATTCCAGAAAATTCCTGTCTAGAATCTTCTAGAATTCACCTGGAATTCACTTTTTATCTTCATTTTCTCGCCTTTTTATGTTTTACAGAGGTCCGCACCCATTACACAAAGAACGTGCGGTATGGTTCCGCAGGCGACAAAAGGAATGTTTTATAACAGAAATTTGACTTATTATATCTCTGTGCACAACGCAGCAGAGTAACTGAATCGACGTTAAACGAAAGACGGTTGACAAACACAGACTCACGTAATCTCAGTAACTCCCAAAAACCGATAGAAGGCAGAAAGACAGATCCAAGCTCGAGAACCCAAACGACAGCCAAGCACAGCGGGCTGTCATTTGGAAAATACCGTCCCACTACGTGAAAATTCCTTTAAAAGGACCAAGGATGAACTAGATAGGGGAGTCGAATAGGAATTTCATTCTGAAATCAACGTATCAGGACATAACTGTTCAGTTGTATCCCTGTATTATCCTTCAATTTAATAAATATTTTTGATGTTTTGAACAATCATCTTTTGATTTTTTCATTGCGTTAGAACTTCTAGGGTCTAGGCCCAACCCCTGTTAGTTTCCTCGCCAATTTCCGTGATGTGCATTAGTTACATAATTGATGTACAGTTATCTGATGCAGTTTGTAAATTAATTTTCCACTCAATAAAATAGAAATACATGAGGTTACAGTTTCTCTTTCATTAGAATAGTTTAGCATTCATGCTTTCTAGTTTATAGTAATGCTTTGTCACCGTTAGATGTTTTCATTTTATCTCAACACCTTTATAGTGACTTTATGAATCATAGAGTAATTATTGTTCAATGTTATCTATTTTTATGAATTAGATTGTTCCCTCAATACAATAAGGCATCCAATTGTTGATTACATACAGAAGTATATCAATTAATTAGTTTGCAAAGAGAATTCCATTGCAAAATTATATAAGTAATTATTGATTCAATTTATTCAGATTGTTGTTCCATTCATTAAGGTTGCCATTCAATTTATCAGATTGTTGTTCAATTCATTAAGGTTGTTGTTCAATTCATGAAGGTTAATGTTCAATTCGTTAAGATTGTTGTTCAATTTGTTAAGATTGTTGTTCAATTCATCATTATGCTATTCAATCATAGGTTTCTCTCCTTCTGAACTAGACAAAATAGTTAGCTGCATTCTACCATTTCGTTTCTCTTTGAGTTGATTGAACTTCGAGAATTAGATAACCCTTCTCATAAGCAATGTAGAGTAACTATTAGTCAACCTCACTTACATATACTGTGCTTACACTCTTGAAATAAGAAGACTTTCCATGGGTTGACAATTGAATGAGAAGCCTAGAGGTTTCCTGTTTGTGCTCAACCTAGTGTTCCTAAATTGAGTTCATTAATTGTCAACCAGGGTTGGTAAATTGCTGAAGTGTGGTGTACTATATGTGCCTAGGTATTTGTTTCTCACTACGTTGTGTTTAGTGTTTTCTGATGTTTTTGGTTTTATGGTTTTATTTTTGAAAAGGGAAAGAACTAAATGTTGGTGAAAAGAGGCTATTGGCCTAAACTATGGATGGCAAATAACAAATGAAAATACTAAAACAAAACAAAGCCTAAACTATGGCTAGCAAAAAACAAATGCAAATCTTGATAATGACTTCATTGCAAGGAAATAAATCACAACATGAGCTTAAACTTATCCAATTCATTCATTAAAGATGTGTTGGAAGATCTTGAGAAATGGACAAGTTAAGTGTGAATGAAGTTCTCCTAAATAAACAATCAACTTACAATGTTACAACATCTCATCCATGATTAAAGGTTCATTAGAACATATTTGGAAAAGAAAATTTGTAGCACAATAAGATTTTTACTCTAAACTAACTTCTAATTCTGTTCTGCAACTCAATGTAGCACCACTAGACCTCATTCAAAAGTTATAGGTTTCTTTTTGGAATTATCCTTGAGAAAAGGCTTATTTGTGAACTGGTAAAAAGGTTGCAAAATACTCCAAGCCTTAGACTGATACTAGCTTCTGTCCAGATGATTATGTATTAATATGAGGTTGGAACAAAAGAAGTTTTTTTGTAAATAATGAAGACCGTGGTATCTAAATTTAACAACTAATACAATCTAAAATGCAATGGATAACAACTAAACTGGAATGCTAGTACAGTGAGCTAAGACTAAACTAGAATGCTACTAATCTACTTGAAGTACAGTGAACAGAGTTAAATTAAAATGCCATTATCAAAATTGAAATGTAGTGACAGAGCTGAACTAAATGAAATTATCCTCCGGAGTGTTATGACTAAACTAACATGCAACTAGTCTATTGGAATTCTACATCCCATCTTGTTCAATGTGAATGATATTTTGGAAGAGTTTGTAAAAACAATTATGGTTGTATTATTCAATGCAATTGAACATAAACATAAGATTTGAAAGCAAATACAATTAAAATCTAAGATACCACAGCTATTTCTTATTCATTGTTAATGATGTTTTGGAAGAGTTTGTAGGAGCAAGACCGGCTGTGACACTTAGTGTAAACAAGCATAAATCATAAAATTCGAAAGGAAATGCAACTAAAACCTACAACACCACAGCTATGCCTTATTCATCGTGATGATATTTTGGAAGAGTTTATAAGAGTAAGTCTAGTTGTGATAATCAATGTAAACAAGCATGAAACATAAACTTCAGAAACTTACTTAAGCTAGAAATGAAAAACGAGACTAAAATACTTATCTAAATTGTATAAGCAAGGCTGCTCAAGAGGCAGGGGCCCTCTTCCACCAGAGTAGCACGAAAAATCTACTTCAAGATTGACTCAATGCTTTCAATAAAGTGATACTTCTTGCATTAGAGAGAAATTACTTCAAAACAGAGTGTTTTTGGACTTTTGAAATCTAGCAATCAATCACAAAATCTAACCTTGTCCCTCGGTTTCCCAAGCCATATTTATAGTCAAAATTACATAACTATCTTGAGATAACCTAGAGATAATTGTATTTCCAAATAAAAACCAAACTAGGACTCTGATGGTGGTCACGTAATAGAATTAAGGACATCTGGAGTGTCCTTGTCCTATTAGGAGTCTCTCTCCTAGTTTGAGTTCCCACGTACATAACTGCTTACAGAATTCCGTTCAAACTTCGTGGAGAGCAACAAATGATTAGGGAATGATGTGGAATACGCCCATATGTGTTTTTCTCCAAGATGACACCTGGAATCTGCGTAGACATAAAGACAGCTGCAGAATCAACAATTAGCTACAAAATGTCTGCATTCTGTAGCTAGATCTAGTTCAAACAGTACTACAATGACAAAATCATAAAAACATAGAAAGTTAGTCATGATATTCATTCTTAAAGAAATTTTAACTAATTCTACTGATCATTTGAGCCTGTGATTAATAATGGACAAAGAAAATGGAGTGGAATGTGGTGGAAGAAAGAACATCTTTGGAGCTCAACATTTCCTATAACAAGCCACCTTTGTAAATCGACAGTTGTTAACAGAAACAATTTTTCAAGCATTGGGAATTAATCTCTTAGTACCAGTGGATGGAGCTAACAATGAAGAAGGTCATAATAAGCCCAAAACAGGGATTCAATACCAATTTTTGTGTTCAAATTGGTATAAATATGTTGTTCATTACCTGTGTTTTTTTTCTTGTCCATCTTCACTGAACAGAACCAAATACATAACTCTCAAGCTTAAATCTTAGCCATATGTCATAGTAGAAGCAAAGTTGTACTGGAAAGATCCTACTGGTATTTTTTTGTTGTGTTTAACTGAAGGTGAATCCATTGAAGTTATCAAGGAATATCTTGAAATTTTATGTGGAGGACATTATAGTTGGAAGGTCACAGCACGTCAAATCCTCAAGTCAGGTTTTTATTGGCCTACACTATTTGCTGATGTATACAAACTGGTCTGAAGTTGTCAGAAGTGTCAAATGTTTGCAGAAAATAAGGGACTTGCTCCATTGCCTCTCATTCCAGTATTCATAGAAGAGCCTTTCAGGCAGTGGGGACTGGACTTTATTGGAGATAGCAATCCACCATCAAGTGGGAAGTTCAAAAGGATTCTAAATGCTAATGGTTACTTCACAAAGTGGGTTGAAGCAATCCCCACCAAGAAAGTAAATGACCAAGTGGTAATGAAGTTTCTTGAGGAGAACATCTTTAGTAGGTTTGGTTGTCCAGTCAATATTGTAACTGATAATGCTCAAGAATTTAATTTTTCTTGATTGATTAATTTCTGTCAAACATATAATGTAATTTTGTCACATTCCACAGCCTACCATCCACAGGGGAATGGATTAGCAGAGTCTTCAAACAAGACATTGGTCAGGATTTTGAAGAAGACAATCACTGAAAATCAGAAAGACTGGGATTCAAAGTTTAATTTTTCTCTTTGGACAGTACGAGTAACCACTAGGAGGTCTACAGGAAATTCACCCTATGAATTGGTTTACGGAACTCAGACAATATTTCCTTCTTAGTTGGCCAAACTAGTGATTACTTTCCTTCAAGAATCTCAACAAGAACCTGATGCTCTAGTGAGAAGATTGAACAAAGTGATTGAATCAAGTGAAGATAGAAACAAATTTTGAGATAAATTGATTTCTTATCAAGAAAATGTGTAGTCCATGTTTGACAGAAAAGAAAAAAAAATCATCTTTCAAGCAGGAGATTTTTCATTAAGATGGGACACCAAAGGGGCGGATAAAGGAAAGCATGGAAAGTTTGACTCTCTCTGGTGTGGTTCGTACATAATTTCTGAAGCCATATCAAACAATACTTTAATCCTAGAAGATTTAGACAGATAATCTCTGTAGCTTCCTATGAATGGGCGGTATCTGAAGCATTATTTCCAGCACTAAAGTTTAGCATTTCACCATTGTAAATACTGGATTGCTCATTATTCATATGTCACCAAGCAATATTTGATTCCAGGCCCAATGGATAAGGAACTAATATGTGGTTCTTAGAGCTTTCATGGAAAAAATCACTATCCCCAGGTGGAGCCAGATGTTGTGGCTCAGTTGCATTTACTTTTTAAAATATTTCTCAAAACACTAAAAAAGCATATATGGTAGAAAATGAAAAAAAATTATATGTCGAAAAATAATTTTGATTTATATGTTGGTGTATTAAAATTATGTGTGGAGATGTGAAGGCGAGTCGATTTGGGCTTCTATGCAAGCTTAGGAGAGACTAGCGCTACAAAATACCAAATAAGCTCAAGAGGGTTACGCTGTGGAGAAAAACAAATTGGTAATCAAAATCGTTTATTCGTTAAAGGAACGTATGCAAGCATGTTGAATGAAATTGTGTTCATTATCGAATAAATCATGTATATTTCCTGAAGGTAGAGAACTGGCATATTTTCCCTTTAAAATTTAAGAGTTTTGGAAGAATCGTAAAGGGTAAAACCGACGGTCAGGATATAAGCGTAGAATTGAAGCGAAGAGATTGAAGACGGAGATCATAGCATAGAAATGCAAGTCAAATTGATCGGAGGTTGTGAAGAGAAGCCACATGTCAGCCATAGGTTCCATCGCACTTCGCACTTCGCGACTTTTAACACTTACCTCCCATTTCTTATAACAAATCTGCCAATTTTCACTTTACGATTGGCCCCACCTCCACTTGCCATGTCATCCCTCTCACACATCGCACTTTGTGACTTTTAACTCTTACCTCTCGTTTCTTATAAAAAATATTATGATTTGCGATTTGTGATTGGCCCCACCTCCACTTGCCACGTCATACTTCTCACACATCGCACATCACACTTCACGACTTTTAACACTTACCTCCCATTTCTTATAACAAATCTGTCGATTTACAATCGGCCCCACATCCATCCTACCACATCACCTTCCCATCATCACATGTCACAAGTTTAGGAGGAAATCGCTAAGGAATATATTATGAATGCTAAAGTGCTGAAATGCGATGGAAAGGCGAACTCAATACCATTCAAAAGTTAAGTTGAATTTATTTAAAGTCCAAGATTATGTGCAATTACGTTGTTTTTATGAAGAAACGTGAACGCGGGCAGTAGACTCGGGTAACGCCTAACCCCGTGTAGAAAAAAGTTGTATGCGGTGGCACTTTCTAAATAAATGGAAGACTCAACGCTGCAGGCACGAGCGGAAGAGGCAGAGTCAGGCAGAAGGGGATAGGATAACATGGTTTGAAGTGCAGAGGCATAAGTAGAGTCAGGCAAAGGAGCATATGGTGGCACTGTTTGAAGCACAACAGCTGGGTCAAGTCGGGCAAAGAGGCATATGGTAGAAATTTTCAAATACCGCATCAAAAAAAGGAAAGACATGACATCAAGCAGAAAAGACAAACATCGAATTCTGGAAGAGATGTAGGGAAAGAATGTCTGATCTGTCAAGGAGACACATCAGCACTTCAGGGAGATGCATCAACAACAAATCAGATTTAGCGAAAAGAATGATATTTCAAGTTTTAATTTGTTTTCTTTGTAAGTTAAGATCAAAGCTACAGTGATGTCCTCAATTGCAATGTAATAAGCAGTTTTAACAGTTTAGGTAGTCGAAGTAGTTTCAAGAATTTTTAGCAGTTACGAACTGTTTTTTATGTATTTAAGCAAGATAGAAAGAAAGAAGAGTGGTTCTGAGTTTTGGACCTCAGGAAGACTAAAACTGTGGTACTTACTTTTATGAGGAATTAATGAAAGCAAAATCAAGTTTTCTGCAACTATTGATGGTGATTTGTTCTTCCTGTGCCATTTTCTGTCCCTTCTTCTTTGAATGAAGTGCAGTAATGTAGCAGTCATTCTCTTAATTACATCTGTGAGTAAGAGTTAAATAACCTTAATTTGCGCTCCTTCACTCCAACTACTCTCCCTTCATAAACTCTCTTTGGAACTTAAAAGTAATAGATTCTGTGTGTAGAACATATTATTTTGAGTTTCTTATCTCTCCATAAATTCATTCTAAGATTTAGAGTGGTATATTCTATGTTACACCACATAATTTTGAGTTTCTTCTATAGTTCTTCTTTTCCATTCAAATATCAGCAGGTAATGGCATTGTAGAGTCTTTCATTATACCGGGTTGTTAAGGATTTTAAAGAATTAGTTTCCAAAGGGATTGAACGAAAACCACATGATATAATTACTTCGTGACACACTTTCAAAAAATGTCTTAAGCACTGATTCCTTTCCACAGCCAAGGAATTGTATCTTAAGATACAACAAAACCTCTCATTTGATGCCTTATTTTCTATTTCCATTGCTATATACTTTGGGGTTTTCACGCTGTAGACCAAGGCAAAATTTCCAGTGTGCCAAAAACTCCCTAATTCACTTGAGGCTCCCTTTGAAATTTTACCTATACCTTCATTATCCTTCCATAATATTTAGAATGCCTTCATTAGATATTCTTCTTTCAATTTCGATTCCTGTAGGAGTGAAATTGAAAGATGTTCATTTTTTATGAAATATTTCACTGAGAGGGCTTTAGAGGGTCCTCCCATACTCCTTATATTCCATGAAAGTAACTTCATCGATTAGGGGGAAAAGGGGATTTGGGACTTCCATCTTATGCTCCTACTATACCGTTAAGCCCAAAGGATTTTAGGAGGTCAGGAATCTGCAATTAGCTCCTAAGCTTCTTATTTTGTTCGACTTCAGACTCCCTGATCTCATTTTTGGAGTTTCTTCCCTTCTTCTTAGCATTTCTCCCTATTTCTCAACTACTGATTTCATCATTACCTCCGTGTTCCCACGACATATTCCTCGTGTTACGAGATTAAATACCCTAGGGTCTGGGTTGAGGACCCCAATAGAGAAAGAAGCATACAACAATAAGAAGCAAACAAATTTACATTCCTAATGCTTAAACTAGCTGTTAACACTGCAATTTTTCAAATATTTTCAAATTTTGGTCATCATTCTCCAAGGGATCAATCTGCCTTTTCAGTTCGGTTGTAAGATGAAAGTGTCATTGTCAAAGTGTAGTGGTGAGAAAATTTCATTTCTACCTTCACTCGTTTCATTTTCTCTCTTTTATCTTTCATTTTTCTAAAAACCCAAAGTACATCGTTTCATTTCTTTCGAAACCCCTTTTTAACTATTAAAATCCATTTTTTTATAGTTAAAAAGAAGCTCTACCCGCACCACAACAAATATTTGTAATATCATATATTATATGATATAACTTACCGCACTTAATCATGGTGGACCCCTTACCCCTTTATCTCAATCGTCTTATCGCAGTTTTAACTTGTAAAAATTTGAATAATAGATGAGTTATTCACCGAGATTATCCTGATTACACACTATTTGAGCTTCATGCATAATACATAACCTCTTCTACCATTGATCATCAATTTGCGGAATTAAAAACAATCGCAACACTTTGTTGAAACATTAATCAATCACATATCCTTTGATATGTAATGAGAGCTTACGTGAAAACCCCCAAATATCTATATATTATAATGATAAAGAACATGTAACAATACATAGCACAAAGCTCCTCACAGCTCTCAGCACTATCTCACATGCTACACACAAACTAGCTCAGATATGAACAAGTCACAAGTTCAAATCTCTTCCACCTGTCTGCCTGCCTCTACTGCGCAATCCAAGATGAATAATGATAAGATCCAAGTTCGAATCCCACTGGCTTGTATTGCGCAATCCTCATTGGCAATCTCAATCAATGTGTATGCAAATCTCATGCACAGCTATAGTCACAATTGATAGTAGACTCACCCTTTCACCTCTATGCTGATCCTCCCATGACATCATGGCTGTTGATTCTTGATGTATTCTTTAGTTGATTTGTATGAGTTATTAGTGAATTAATTAATAATTAGTCTTTCCATATGCTAGTCCTTGTATTTATCGGTTAGACTAAATATGCTAGTTCAATAAAATTAAGCAGAACACAACTCCATCAGATGTCTCATCACTCCACCAAACTTGTCACATGAGTTCTAGCCGAAGTCAACAATGCAATAAAACAATAGCCCTGAGAATAGCATAATTCCTTGATAAATACTGCATGTGCACCACATCCATGAAAACAGTGAGTATGAGGATGAATAATGTTTATAGTCCAAATATTATTAAGAGCTAATAATATTCGACTAATCTATTTTTAGACTGGCAGTCTAAAAATAGACTCCACCCAGAATGTCTAAAAATAGAGGTCCATCTATTTTTACCAACTTAACCAACCATCCATAAATAGCATGCTGCAACTCATAGACCATGATCCATATGTCTAAAATTAGACATAGTCTAAAAATAGACTTTGCGACAAAAATCACCTGTGTGGCCCCCCCACCTAGTTTAGGTGATCACTTTCCAACTAGGATTAGGAAATATGTTTCAGGATGCCTCCTTCATTGTTTCTTGTTGCCATATTCAACATAACTTTCATTCATGTTACAATTTTTGTCTCCTACAAAACCCTGATTGTGATATTAAAGTCAAACCTTTCCCTGCCACGTCAACTCTTGTCTCATCGCACATCACTCTTCGCAAGTTTTAACATTTACCACTCATTCCTCATAAAAAAACTCCCGATTTTTTATTTGTGGTATTAAATGGGCCCCAACATCTGTCATGCCATGTCACCTCCATTCTCATCGCACATTGCACTTTGCAAATTTTAACACTTAACTCCCATGTCTCATAACAAAACTTCTGATGTGTGATTTGTGGTATTAAATGGGCCCCATCTTCGTCCTGCCATGTCACCCTCTATTCTCATTGCAAATAGCACTTCGTGAGTTTTAACATTTACCTCCCGTTCCTCATAACAAAACTCTCGATTTGTGATTTGCGATATTAAATGGGCCCCACTGTCTGTCATGCCATGTCGCTTTCGTTCTCATCGCACATCGCACTTTGCAAGTTTTAACACTGAACTCTCGTGTCTCATAACAAAACTTCCAATGTGAAATTTTCGGTATTAAATGGGCCCCATCTCCATCCTACCACATCACCCTCTATTCATCGTATATTGAAATTCACAAGTTTTAACATTTACCTCCCATTCCTCATAACAAAACTTCCGATGTGCAATTTGCGATATTAAATGGGCCCCACTGTATGTCATGCCATGTCACCACTGCTCTCATTGTACATTTCACTTCTCAAGTTTTAACACTTAACTCCTGTGTCTCATAACAAAAATTTCGATGTGTGATTTGCGGTATTAAATGGGCCCCACCGTCTGTCATGCCACGTCACCTTCGTTCTCATTGCACATCGCACTTCACATGTTTTAACACTTAACTCTCATGTCTCATAATAAAACTTCTGATTTGCGATCTGGGATCGGCCCCACCTCTTTACCACGTCATCACCACCATCAAAAATCACGTTCCCTCTCGCTTGTGTCTTATGTTTAAACG
Organism: Pinus albicaulis; assembly: GCA_034641835.2. Lineage (NCBI taxonomy): Eukaryota > Viridiplantae > Streptophyta > Pinopsida > Pinales > Pinaceae > Pinus > Pinus albicaulis. The sequence continues at coordinate 822,790,096 of CM076573.1, read as the reverse complement.
TTCTGACCCTAATCTGCGATTGCGATATATGTATAAAGGGTTTTTCTCCTCTCGCTCATCTAATAATTTCTCCTGCTAATAAAATGAAACTCTAGTATCTCTTTTAACCTACCTTTATTCCTATCACTAAACACAAGAAACCAAAGGAAAGGAACAACGACATAGTTTCTCTAAAACAGATTTCTACCATTACTCTCACCACCAGCACGTTTCCGCGATGAACCAGGTAGCATTCAAGAAACAACCACACATCACTTTCACTGTTGTTTACTCTTTTTGTGGATTTGGTTGCACCAAAACAGAGGAGGAGTCTTCCTATAGACTGCCACATCATACAACAAATTTGAATTGTTAGCCTTGATGTTTTTTGTCTTGATTATGTCATAGCACTTTGTATTAAAGTTTTTGTATAAGCCTCATCTCTTGCACGAGATGGTAATAACTTTTAGGAATAGATTTTCTCCTTTTGTGGGGATGACAATTTTATATTTTTTTATATGTGTGACAAAATACTATGAAGGAAGGGTTCGTGGTTTTAGAATCTTGACTCATATGATCATTACTCTTTTTAGTGAATGAAATGGATAGAAACTTCTGAGGACTTATTACCAATATGGTGTGTGTATTGTCAATTTCCACTTGTGTTTCCATATCTTCCTATCTTCATTTTTAGTTTGCAATTCCTCATGTTGTTATGAGTTTTTATTAGTCTCTTGACATGTTCATGTGTTTTATCAATTTTTTTTAATCTCACACAGTGAGCCTTCTTGGTAAAATATATATAATAACAGTGGGAAGAGCATCACTCATGATAGTTATATTTTATAATATTTCTATGAGAATATTGTAAGACTAGAAATAGCTTTCTCTTGATTAAATATTGTTGAATTTCTACTTGTGTTAATTTCTACCAAATTTAGTAGATTTCTGCTTTGCAGAGATACTGTTTCTTCTCTCGTTTTACATTTTATTCTCCTCATAGGCTACAAACTCACTCTTTGCTACCACATCAGGCTCCAATACCCTCATTAGTAGAACTGTGGATTTGATTGAAATATTTTTTCATTGGATGAGAGTTTAAACCACCTACCAATCTCATGAAACAAATCATTAAAATTGCCTTAGATTTTAGGATGTGTCTGGTCAGGCACTTGAAGTGGTCCAAGTGTTGATTCTAGCACCAACATCTTTTGGTGCGTCTTCTGGGAGATGAAGGCCTTGAAACTAAGTATTCTCCCGATGTCTCTTGTTTTGAATTGCCGAATGTCAATTATTAATGGTGAATAAGAATTCATGACTTGAAGAATACTGCAAATTAGTTCACCTAGCGACTCCACAGAGAGAAAAAGGGGTTTCAAAACCTCCAACTATAAGGAGAAATCAGAGATCACCTACTATGACCCCAATTGCGTACCCAAAAAAGATCATTAAAGATGCAAAAGGAAAATAGAGATCATTTGAGGCCGCATCTCAGTCAGTGAATAAGGTACACAAAAAATACATTCCAAAGAAAAAGTTACTTTCATCTACTTTAGAATCAAAAGAAGTTTCAATTTCAAAAGATCTTGCTAAAAAATCTAAAATTGAAACTGCTTCCCTAGAAGATAAAGTAGATGTTGTTAACCTAAGCTCAGCTGAAGGTTTTACGCAATCCTCAATTGATAAATATAAAATTAGTAAATCTAAAGTAAGTATTATTTCAGTTAAAGAGGAAAAAAATGAGTTATTAAGTGTCAATAAGGAAATAGAAGAGTTTGTGCTAACTGAAGGGGAGTTAGAGAAAGCATTGGAAATTTCACCTTTTCTTGATAGGGATGTTTTGACTGAAGAATATTTTAATACCATTTTAAATTTCCTCCAAACTCATTCGAAAACCAGTCTTTCATCACTCCTCAGCAAGAATATTTTACTTTATCTAGAAATCCAATTGTTGGGTCATTCTCTTTTCATCCACTAGAATATAGTGTTCCTGAAGGCCTCACATTCAACTTATCTGACTTCCTAGCTCAAAAAAATAAATTTTAATTAACCTCATCCCCACAAGAGACAAATTTTGAATCTGATTCTTCTGTATAAGATGAATTCAACACATCCTCTATTCATCTCTTTAAGAATCCACTATTTTAGTCCCCAAACTTGAAGAATCAGCTCAAGTTTTACAATTTTTTGTTGTCCTAATTCAGATTCAGAATCCACAAATTGTAATTCCTATTTCCCAAACAACTACATCAACTAGTCATCCATCAACTGTACATCAGTAAAATATGGCTCAGCCTGCCCTTACAAGGATGCAACAGATAGTGGATGCAAGATATGCTCCACTTTCTCTTCCTCAACCTTTGCATCCACTCCCTCAAGGGGATTACATGAAATATCTTCTAAAATACGCCGGTGAGGGAGAAGGAGTTTCTGTTGAGGAACATTTAGTGGCTTTCTATATTTATGTTGACAACCAGAATATCGAACATGAAGATGTCTGGTCAAGACTCTTTGTTCAGAGCTTGGATGGTGAAGCTCGTAAATGGTTTAGAAGTCTACCTCCAAAATCAATAATGGGAATTGATGAATTGGAGGAAATATTTGTAAAGCAATGGGGTGATAGGAAAGACTTTGTGTACTAACTTACATAATTTGGAACTCTGAAGAAGAAACCAGATGAGTCATTGGATGATTTTTCCAAGAGTTTTAATAAGATTTATTAGGAAATTTTATGAATAAATTGAGCCTCCTGAGAATACAGTTATGATAACTTTTGCAAATTCTCTAGATCCTGAGTTTGCTTTATGGTTAAGGCTGAGAAAGCACAGAAATTGATGAATATGCAAGAGGTTGCAATTGGAGTGCAATCTAATCTCATGGCTTATAATAAATTGAAAATGGAGGAAGAAAAGGCAACAAAAGACAAAAGGAAGATGAAAGAAGAAAACCCTTCTTCCTCTAAATATCTTACAACAGAAGAAAATATTGATCAAATGTCCAATTCGACCAAGGAAATTTCCTCTAAGATGACAAAATTACAGTTAGAAAACAAACCAGCTGCTAGAGCTAATCAGAATGAGGCAAATAGAAATCAGGCTCCCTTTAGGAGGCCTTTTCAACCTCAAAAAATCTTACAGCACCCAAGAAGGAATGTTGATGACCAAAATGTTCAGCCTCCTTTGAATAATTTTGTTGAAGAAGAGTAGGAATAACATGAGGAAGAAAATGAAGAAATAAACCTTGTAGAAGAAACCTCACAGTCAAGTTCTCTAACTTTGCAAGAATATGAAGACTAGTCAAGGATTTATTTGTTTTCAGATGATGAGAATGTCCAAATTTATACACTAAATGATAAAAAATAGCAAGAATCTCAAAACATAAATTATCCTTTGAGGTCTAAAGGCCCTGTTCAACAACCTCAACAAAAATTAGATTCAAAGAAACAAGCTGCCAAATATAAGGCCAAAGTCAATGAGGTTCCTCCCCTCCAAAATTCTGCCCCAATTATCAAAATTACTGCAGAAAATAAGGAATTAGTTCCAATTTATTTTAGTTTCAAATATGAATTGAATAAAATCAAAATTTTGGTCCCACTTCTGGAATTGTTGAAAAATCCAACATATACAGAGTCTTTTAAAAGTCTGCTTTAGCCACCTCTTGCCCCCGACTCATTCAATCTTGAGGATGAACATCCCACTATTTATCTAGGTTGTCATGTCCAAGATCAAAATGATGATAACTCACCACCTTTCTATCTGTCACTCAATATACATGACAAATTGCTGCATAATTTTCTGTTAGATTCTGGGGCTTCTCACAATCTCATGCCAAAGAAAGTGATGGATGATTTGGGATTAGAGATCACCAAGTAATACCATGACCTCTATACCTTTGATTCAAAAAAGGTCAAGTGCCTTGGAGTAATTAAGGACTTGATTGTTTCTCTTACCCAACTACCTATGAAAAGTTTAGTGATGGACATTGTAGTTGCGGACATTCCTTCTAGATTTAGGAGGCTACTTTCCAGATCTTGGTCTAAAAAATTGGGAGGTAACCTTCAGATGGACATTTCAAATGCCACCATCCCAGTCTTTGGAGGGGAATTCAAAAGGCTGTATAGGGAAACCCAAATGGCCTACATCATTAGTGATCAGTATAATCCTTCATACCATCCCATATATGTTGAAGAAAAGGAATTTGGGTCATCAATACTACACCTTGTTGTTGATGATAACAATTTCTAGCCCGAAATAAGTGAAAAACAACACTTTCAAGGTAAAAATGAGCAGAATTTAGAGGGAGAATAGATCTAGAAACTGTACTTTGATGGAGCCTCATCAAAATAAGGATTAGGAGCTGGTGTAGTCCTATTTTCTCCCACTCAACAAAGGGTAACTATATCATATAAAGTATAATTTTCTACCACTAACAACACTGCTGAATATGAGGTGTTTGTGCTGGGAATGAAGGCAACAAAAGATTTGGGAGCGGAGCAGCTAATTTCTTTTGGTGATTCAGAGTTGGTGACAAAGAAGGTGAGAAACAACTACCAAGTGAAAAATTCCAAGTTTAGAAATTATAGGAATGAAGTCTGGGACTTGATTGAGGATTATTTTTTAGCATTTAATATAAATTTTGTCACAAGAGAGGAAAATCAAATAGTTGATTCACTAGCTATTGCTGCTAGTACTTTCAAAGTTCCTCTAGATGTCAAGGTAGCCTATGATGTTCAAATAAAAAACAGGCCTTCAATTCTTGATAACATCAAATACTGGCAAGTATTTGAGGATGACAAGGAAATTCAAAAAATTTTAGTGTGTTGAAGATTGTGTAGACATACAATTGATGATGAGCAGGACATTGTTGAAATTCAAAATAACAGGCCTTTTAAGAAAACCATGGCTGGGAAGAACATTATAGATCTGAAAAATAACTATATTCCTAAAGGCTCATTTCCTTTATAAATATGTTCGGTAATAATGATGTTTTTATCAAGCCTGAAGTAAATTTGATGGAGAGAGTACAATAGAATGTAACATTGGCACAGAAGATCAACAAAAATTATTCGAAGTGTCCAAATTCCTTTCTCTTTAAATTAGAACAAATTTATCAAGTTGTTGAAAGAATTTGATGATATTTTTGCACGGTATTATAGTGAGATGAAAACTTATGATAGAAGAATAATGGGGCACAAGATTCCTTTGAAAACATATGCAAATCCTGTAGCACGAAAAATCATACATATTAATCCCATGCTGCTCCCAATCATTGAGAAGGAAATCAGAAAATTATGGGAATCAAAAATAATTTTTCCTTTGAGATTTTATAATTGGGTAGCTAATATAGTCCCGGTTCGAAAAATAATGGAGAGATACGAATTTGTGTCGATTTTCGCAACCTAAATCGGTGTTCATTGAAAGATAACTATCCACTTCCCAAGATGGATTATATTTTCCAAAAGGTTGTAGGATCCCAAATATTGTCAACGATTGATGGCTTTTCAGGCTATAATCGGAGTTCAATTTATAGGCAAGATAGAGAAAAGACAACATTTACCACACCCTAGGGTACATTCATGTACAACAAAATTCCATTTGGTATGATGAATGTGTTATCACCAAATTGATCTTGATTGACTACTCATCAATCAACTCAATGTAACTCTTTCAAACCACTTCTAACTGAAGATTAGCCTCTTCAGTTTGAGAGGGCTCTCTCAAAGGGGGTTTATGATTTTGAATAAGGATAATACTAGATGGCTAAATCTATGAATTGTACCTTGGTTTTGTATGACTGCAGGTTGAAAAATGAAGGCTTGCTACCATTGGGCTATGGGGTCAATATCAGTACTCTTAGTGACAATGGTTCTTCACATGGAAGTTGAGGCAGATAGAGGTTTTTGACAAAGATAATTCATACACATAACATAAGGAAAAAACAGTAATTTCACCCCTCAAGGAATTCAGAGAATAATATTATGAATTCTGAGTAATTAGAGATAAAATTTATTGCAAGTGATTAAACATAAAGATACAGATCAATAACACATCAAAAACCTCATGAGAATCTCAGGTCTGGAAGTAGGATGTCACTTTGTATTACTAATAATGGATAAAACATACAAACAGCAATTTGGTGCAATATTCTCCAACCCTTTTCTCTTCAATGTTTATTCTATAAATATACATTCTTTAAAATGTAGATGATCTGTCTACCTAGCTAGATCTTCGAATTCTACTCTAATACCTATCATCACTAAAACCACTAACTTGAAACAGAAAAATGACAGCTATCCTTTAAAGAAAACAAACTCCTAATAGGACTCTATCTCTTATTTATTACATTAGTTTATCCTATCAGTGAAACGGTTACATAATGGTTACATAATGAATGTCACATGCTCGAAGGAAAAATCACCATAATTCACCACCACTTTACATCTTCAAAGCACCCTTAGATCTGTGGAACACAATCCTACTTTTTAGGGATGGATGACCTTCACTTTAAATGTTGTTTTGACTAATGAGCTGGCTGTGTGGCACTCCTTTTGAACCATGAACCTCTGATGGTATGGTCCACTGATATGCTGGAGGTCTCCAACTGGCAAATATGCCATTGAGATGCTCAAAATTCTTCAAAAAACTCCTCACTAAGAAACAATGCAGTTTAGGCAGTCTCATAGTGAGTTTTAGTAGTGTATGAAAAATATCTTTTCCATCTATCTCTTTGACTCCTTTGTCGTTCCAACACCTTAATTATGCAAAGGCACCTTGAAAAAAATCAATATCCCTTCATAAAACTTGACAAAACTGAGTTTTAAAGCAAAAAAACAGCTACAGAAATTTTCGTAGCGTATTTCTGGCCTCAAGCATGAGGTACACTACGAAACTATCCAAAAAAATAGAATTTTCTAATTTTAAGATTGTCTTCAAAAATTGTTCTCCAGCTGCAAAATTTGGGTTATTTACATGTTATGAACCTCATCAAACATATTCCAACTCAATTTATTACTCCTGTGGTGTTTCAGCTTCATTTATAATCAATTGGCTGATGGGCTCTTCTACCACTGTCGTCTTCAGCCCTTTCCTTTCTAACTCCATTTGAATCAAATCTAGTTGCTCCTGAAGATCTTCCACTTGGTATTTCAATGCTCTGTTTTTGGATTGTAAGTGCAATTTCATCCTCCTAACATGTTTAACCTCCCCTCTTAGTGGTTGAGTCCATTTCATCAACTTTTATGTATTTTCTAAGGTTTTTGAAACACTTGTGACTTGTTCCTCCCATATTTTCCTCATTTGTTCAAATTAAAATTTCTCAGCTCTGTGTTTCTTTGCCTCTTGCTTCAAAACTGATATCTCTCATTAGGGGAATTTTGAGGTCTAAAATGGGCCTCACAAGGAAATAATAAAATAATATCTAAACCAATAAAATAATATTTATGAATTTTCAATTCACTTTTTGCACCAGAATCCATGTAACCATAGTTAAATTCAATTCAAAAGTTGTGCCAAAATAAAATTAATAAAATAATTGTATTGATGTGACTATAAATAAAAATGAGCTTTTAAAGAAAATGTAATTCTAAATATAAAATAAAATAAAATATAAATATAAATGTATAAATTCTTAATTATATTCTATGCTATTAATTAAAATTTATATTATTTAAATTGCATAATAACATGTAAATAATATACTATATAAAAATAATATAATATAATATAATATAATAAATATATAGGGATATGCATTGTTTCTTTCAAGAAATATGAAATGACAATAATATATTTTTATTCAAAAAGTGTGAAATGACATTTATTATGAGTACTTTACTTTGACTTTAAAAGTACTTAGAGCATTACCATGGTTAACCATGAGTTTTTATTCACCATTGAGAATGTGACAAGTAAGTACCTTTAACTCAAGCAATGCCACCTCAACCATTAGGGATGATGTCATCCCCTAAAATGTGATTGGTTCTCATAAAGTGAATTTTGATTGTACATTTTCTTTAGGAGGCCCATTTTAGACCACAAAATTCCCCTAATGTTTCCTGCCTCCTTCAACTGCTCTTTAAGGGTTTCAATTTCTGATTTTTCAATCATTTTCTCTTTACCCTTTCTTTGCTTGATAACCAGATCCTCTTTTGTTGGTGAAGACAAATCTATAATTCTTGTTGGTTGGGCAGCTTCATTGATTTTCTCAGTCTCTTTGCTTTCCATGACCTTCCTTGCATGTCTGGTCAATGGTTTCCTAGGTTGAAAAATAAAACCAGCATCATCACCTGCAAAATCTAGTTTTTAGCAGTATTACCTTTCTTCAGCTTTCTTCCTCCATATACAATGTCTTCAGCTTGCATAATGGGTGACTCTTCAATGTCAATTGCATATAAGGTATCCTCCAAATTTCCTTTACCCACTGTCTGGCTCCTAGTAACTCTCTTATTGCCTTGTTTACTGATTGTCTACTTATGTTTTGCAGGTGTTGTTTGAGGTGAGTCAGTCTTCTGCAAAGGTTCTGCTTCCATGCTCACTGGTTCTGGAGGAGATGATCTATTTTCTTCTTCAACATCCTCTGCCACAACTGGTGATGAAATAGTTCTATATTTGGAGGCTTTCTTTGGAGTAACCACATCAATTTCATAACCACTCATGAACAAAAAGGAAGTCAAATCTTTGTCTAACCTCCTCAATTCCTCTGAGTCACACTAAAATCTTAATTAGACCATGATGAAAAAGAGAAGTCTCACTTCCTTCTATCTTGATTGGAGCCTTATCTGACATTTTCCCTAGACTTTTGTATAAATAAAAAGGAAATACAAGTGACCTCTTACCTACAAAATGCAAAAGAAGTTTGAGATGATAGGAGTAGACCATGTGAAACCTTCCTTCACTAGTAAAATACTTTTGAATGACCATCAACAGCTTTGAATAATTGTCCTTCATGAAACACCTAGGGATAGCATTTTTCAAATCAATTTCACTGTGGTATGGCTTGATGAACTCTTTGCAATCCTGCATTGTGAATTTGATAGCTTTAAACCACTATTCCCCTCCTCTAGGGATTCCTGTAGCTGATGAGATGCTCTCTGGTGTCACTATAAGGTTTAGAATTCCAACCTTTGAAGTTGTTCTTGTGAAGCTGGTGGCAAAATCCTTTGAAACCTATAAATGAAACCCCTACAACCTATGACAAAATTGCAAGCAGCCAGTTCTTTTGAAAACCTCCATGGAAGTAGGGTCTTCATTGAATAAATTCATATCCATGGGCTCTTGCCTGTGACAATGGCAACCCTTATTTGTTTTCCTTCTTGTAGCCATGGATGCTTTATAGTCTTCACTGCCTCGCTTGATGATGACACCTGCAAAGTTCAAATATGCCAGCAACCTGCTTGGCTTGATGAAGCAACTCTCCAGGGATCGACTCACATGAAAAGATAAAGCGCTACATGAAAAAAGGATAATTTAGGTAAGGTTTAATGGTTTAAACGAAAACTCAAGCTTCAATCATGACACATACAGGCCCAAAAAGGTAATGATGACATCAAACACAACTATGTTCCTTTGAATTTATCATAACAAACTTGAATGAGCTCCATCCTAACTCCTCTAATAATAAAATGACACCTCATACGAATATGACAAGACAGGTTAAAAAACAGATTTTCGTAGCAAAATCAATTAAGCCTCTGACAGATTCGCTACGAAACTATTAGGCAGTTTCGTAGGGAAATCTGTTGTTTTCCTATGTAAAACGCTACGAAATTTTGAAAAATTGACAAATGTACCCTTTTGATTTTGAATGCATTGGAAATGACAACTGACACAATATGAGGACTAATTTGACATGAAATAGCATAAACGAAGGTGATCATGAAACATAGGATATGATAAAAATGTAAAAACAATTCCTATACCACCTTGAAATGGCTTAGGAGACCTTATCCATTTGGTGAGTGAACTATATGACTCTATCAAGAACTGTTTCACAACTTTATGAGTGATAACAGAATGCAGGCACAACTTTTCAGCGGGCAATGGATATTGTCTTTGCAGGAGAAAAATACAGATTTATAGTCATCTATTTGGATGACATCACAACCTATTGAAAATATGATGAAGGCCACTTGAAACATTTGAAACAAGTTTTTGACAAATGTAGAAAGTTTGGTTTTTCCTTGAACCCAAAAAAGTCATCCTTTGTTGTCCAAGAACGGAAATTATTGGGACATATTGTAACATAAAGTGGCATCCGTATTGATCTGGGAAGACGAAAAGCTATTCAGAAGATTGGTTTGCCAAGGAATAAAAAAGAATTACAGTCATTTTTAGGGAAAATCAATTTTCTGAGGTGTTTTGTTCCTAATTTTGCAGAGTTGATCAAACACATAAATGTCTTGCTAAAAAAAGATGCAGAATTTAAATGGTGAGATGAAGCAAATAATTCATTTTCAGCAATCAAGTCTTCCTTGACTGAAGCTCTAGTTTTGATTTGTCCTGATTTCAAAAAATATTTTCTGATTTTTTCATATGCTTCAAAAGAAACAAATGCAGTTGTCTTGTTACAGAAGAACAAATAAGGTTTAGAGCAACCTATTTCATTTTTCAGCCGTGCTTTAAGGGATGTTGAATTAAAGTACAACTTGACTGAAAAACAAGCATATGCACTAGTTAAGGCTTTGAAGTCTTTTCGAGTTTATGTGCTACATTCAAAAATAGTTGATTTTGTGCCCAATATTACTGTTAAATATGTTTTACTGCAGCTAGATACATAGGGCATAAGGGGACGCTGGCTGACCAAAATTCTGGAATTTGATATTGAGATCAGACCAATTAAATTGATAAAAGGTCAAGTCTTGGCTCGCTTGATGGTTGAATCTAACTGAAAGGCTTTAAACCTGAACGTAGAGGCAGCTGAAGGAGAAGATGGAGAAGGCATTTCTAATTATCTTGAAATATTTCATTCAGATTGGTACAAGGATATAGTATATTTTTTGTTGAATTTCAACTTTCCCCCTCAAATGGAGAATTCAAAGAGAAGAGATTTCAAATTTAGAGCTGTTAAGTATTGCATTTTGGAAGACCATATTTATTGGAAGGACCCTGTTGGAGTCTTATTAAGATGTGTAGATGAAGATGAATCCCAAGAGATTATGACAGAGATACATGAGGGAGTGTCTGGAGGGCATTTTTATTGGAAAGCCATTGCAAAAAAAATCTTAAGAGCTGGCTATTATTGGCCAAATATTTTCTCTGATTTCTTTTCCAAAGTCAGGAGTTGTATCTAATGTCAAAAATTTGTTGGTAAATAGAAATTGCTACCATTACCTCTTACTCCTATTTCAGCGGATTTTCCTTTCCAGCAATGGGGGTTATACTTCATCGGTGAAATTCATCCACCTTCATCAGGACAGCATAGATGGATTCTCATAGCTACATACTATTTTACTAAATGGATTGAAATTGTACCAACCAAGAATTCTACTAATATGGTAATTATAAAATTTATGTTAGAAAACATTATGTCAAGATTTGGTTCTCTATAGAAGTTAGTAACTGATAATGCAATGGCCTTTAAGGCTACTAAGATGTACAACTTTTGTCAGCAATATGGAATTGAATTGATTCATTCCACGCCTTATTACCCTCAAGGTAATCGATTAGTTGATTCATCCAATAAAATTTTGGTGAGGATCATTAATAAAATGCCACCTGAAAATAAAAGAAATTGGGACACTCAGCTGGTACATGCTCTTTGGGTAGATAGGGTAAGTGGTAAAAAATCAATTGGAATGTCTCCATTTCAGCTTATATATGGTAATGATGTCGTAATGCCTTTGCAATTAGCTCTTCCTGTGATGAAGTTCCTGCAAGATGAAGTTGAAGATGAAAATCCAATCCAAAGGATAATGTTGCAGTTGATAGAGGCACACCAAATCAGAGAATCATTGATAGATAAAACACGAAAGTATCAAACTAAAGTCAAATCTATTTTTGACAAAAGAGAAAATCAACAGTTGTTTCAGGAGAATGATTTGATGCTGCAATGGGATGCCAGACGAGAAGACCATGGAAAGCATGGTAAGTTTGAAAATTTTTGGTTTGGACCATTTAGAATTGTTGGAGTTTTGGAAAAAAATACTTTTCTGCTCAAACATTTGGATGATGATCAGGTGACTGGAGGCACAATCATTGGTCATTTTATCAAGAATTTCTTTGTTTAGTAAGTCATTTGATCATTCCATTGTAAATATCTAGTGTGATGTGTCAATAAAACTCCATGCCCAATGGTATAGTCAGTCAATGGTTAGTCCTAGTCATAATTTCCAGGAAGTATTATGAGTTTAATGAGTTTTTAAGGCACTGATTCTATAGTCCTTGAAGCCTCATAGGGAGGAATTCATCCCAAATAGGAGCCACTGTTGGCACTGCAATTTTCAAATATTTTCAAATCCTGTTCATCATTCTCCAAGGAATCAATCTACCTTTTCAGTTTGGTTGTAAGATGAAAGTGTCGCTGTCAAAGTGTAGTGGTGAGAAAATTTCATTTCTATCTTGATTCATTTCATTTTCCCTCTTTTATCTTTCATTTTTATAAAAAACCAAAGTCCAACATTTCATTTCTTTCAAACCTCCTTTTAAATCCATATTTTATAGTTAAAAATCAGCTCTACCCGCACCACAGCAAATATTTATAATATCATATATTATATGATACAAATTACGATACTTAATCATGGTAGACCCCTTACCCTCTCATCACAATCAACTTATTGCAGTTTTAACTTCCATTCATGTTACAATTGTCGTCTCCTAAAAAACCCTCGATTGCGATATTAAAGTGAGACCTGTCTCTACCACGTCAACTCTTGTCTCATCGCACATCGCACTTTGCTATTTTTAACATTTACCTCCCGTTCCTCATAACAAAACTCTCGATTTGCTATTTGTGGTATTAAATGGGCCCCACCGTCTGTCATGCCACGTCACCTTTGTTCTCATCGCACTTCACAAGTTTTAACACTTAACTCCTGTGTCTCATAACAAAAATTCCGATGTGAAATTTGCGGTATTAAATGGGCCCCATCTTCGTCCTTCCATGTCACCCTCTATTCTCATCGCAAATCGCACTTCGTGAGTTTTAACATTTACCTCACTTTCTCATAACAAAATTCTTGATTTTTGATTTGTGGTATTAAATGGGCCCCACCATCTGTCATTCCACGTCACCTCCATTCTCATCACACATCGCACTTCACAACTTTTAACTCTTAACTGTTGTGTCTCATAAAAAAACTTCCGATGTGCGATTTGCGGTATTAAATGGGCCCCATATTCTTCCTGCCACATCACCCTCTATTCATCGCACATTGCACTTCGCAAGTTTTAACACTTACTCCAGTTCCTCATAACAAAACTTCTGATGTGCGATTTGCGGTATTAAATGGGCCCCACTGTCTGTCATGCCACATCACCTCCATTCTCCTCGCACATCGCATTTCTCAAGTTTTAACACTTAAATCCCGTGTCTCATAACAAAACTTGTGATGTGTGATTTGCGGTATTAAATGGGCCCCACCATTAGTCATGCCACATCACCTCCGTTCTCATCACACATCGCACTTTGCAAGTTTTAACACTTAACTCACATGTCCCATAATAAAACTTCTGATTTTCGATCTGCAATCGACCCCACGTCTTTACCACGTCATCACTTCCATCACAAATCGTGTTCACTCCTGCTTGTGTCTTATGTTTAAACATTCTGACCCCGATCTGCGATTGCGATATATGTATAAAGGGTTTTTCTCCTCCCGATCATCTAATAATTTCTCCCGCTAATAAAATGAAATTCCGCTATCTCTTTTTTGCCTTCATTCCTATCACGACAAACAAGAAATCAAAGGAAAGGAACAACGGTATAATTTCTCTTAAATAGATTTCTACCATTACTCTCACCACCAGCATGTTTCCGTGAGGCACCACACAGTATTCAAGGAACAACCACACGCCACTTTCATTGTTTTTTACTCTTTTTGTGGAGTTGGTTGCACCAGAACAGACGAGGAGTCTTCCTATAGACTACCACGTCATACAACCACTTCGAATTGTTAGCCTTGATGTTGTTTATTTTGATTATTTCATAGCACTTTGTATTAAATTTTTTGGATAAGCCCCATCTCTTGCACGAGATGGTAATAACTTTTAGGAATAGATTTACTCCTTTTGTGGGGATGAAAGTTTTATATTTTTTTATATATGTGACAAACTGCTATGAAGTAAGCGTTCGTGGTTTTAGAATCTTGACTCATATGATCAGTACTCTTTTTAGTGAATGAAATGGATAGAAACTTCTGAGGACTTATTACCAATATGGTGTGTGTATTGTCAATTTCCATTTATGTTTCCATATCTTATTATCTTCATTTTCATTTTGAAATTCCTCGTGATGTTATGATTTTTTATCAGTCTCTTGACATGTTCATGTGTTTTATCAATTTTTGTTAGTCTCACATAGTGAGCCTTCTTGGTAAAATATATATAATAACAGTGGGAAGAGCATCATTCATGGAAATTATCTTTTATAATATTTCAGTGAGAATATTGTAAGACTATAAATAGCTTTCTCTTGATGAAATATTGTTGAACTAATACTTGTGTTAATTTCTACCAAATTCAGTAGATTTCTGCTTTACAGACCTACTGTTTCTTCTCTCATTTTACATTTTATTCTCCTCGTAGGCTACAAACTCACTCATTACTACCACTTCAGGCTCCAATACCCTTATTAGTAGAACTGTGGATTTGACTGAAATATCCTTTCAGTGGATGAGAGTTTAAACCACCTACCAATCTCATAAAACAAATCATTAAAATTGCCTTAGAGTTTATGATGTGTTTGGTCAGGCACTTGAAGCAGTCCAAGTGCTGATTCCAGTGCCAACACTAGTAAAATGGGAAGAATAGGTCATACTCGTAGGTTCTACATTTGAAGGTGATCACACAGGGTTCAAACCCTCTGCTTCTCCTAGTGCTCAAAAACCTGCAACTCACTCAAGAAAAGTTCATGTACTATTAATAACTGAAAGCATGTTCAAGATGTTAGCATTGGATCTTATAAGATTTTAAGAAAAATAACATGAAATCATTCAGGATAGGATCATAACATGTACAAAGCATTAATATCATGAACATTAAGAATGGGACAAAGCTTCTTTATTGATGAATGTAAATATGTGTGGAAGAATACCACCTGATTTAGCCACGACTCCAAGCGAAACTGTCCTTCAGATCCGTCCAGCCCGAGCCTCAACAATCTCCTTCCAAGAACATACACATGGATGTCATATAAGATAAATTAACATCTCCATGAGGGAAACAAGGTTTTACATAATATGGGAAGTGCAGGAGGCACAGGGATAAATCAGACTTGATCAGGGACTAAATGGCTATAATATCAATACCTATCTCTCTCCCCCCATTAATTCCTTCCCATGAGATGTATTTATACCACCCCAAAATATTTGTTTCAGTTGGGATATATTTAGGCCACAGAATTATATACATAGGCTTCCGGTGTAACCTGTAAACCCCACCTAGAAAACAGGGAATTACATATTTTTTCATATTTCAAATTATATACGCGGGTTGGGTATAATTGGACCTGCGTGTACACATGGTTTTGAGAAGGCATAGTTTCGTATGGAATTCAAAATAATTTTTTTAGGTAAAGGACCAAGTTTGAAGGGAAAAGGTTGCCCAAGGACATGACTTAGAGCATCAAGTATACAGAGGTGGAAAATGATGCTATAACACCTAGTTATTATTTTCCTTGGTCCCTCTTGGGGATCATGTTGCAACTTGACAACGATGACTAAGCCAGCTGGAAAAGTACAAGAACCCCATCCAAATTCGAAATGCTCTAAATCTATTAACTTTGGTTCACAGGTGGGTTTATATCCTTGTTGACCTTGTTTATTTCTCCTTCTTCAAGAGAATCATCTATAATTTTCTCTGCATTATCCATTTGATTGTCCTGAGCACCTAGTTATTATGATTTTTGGGTTTGGAGAGCCCCAAATGGGTTCACAAAGGAGGATCGAGCACTAGTATTCTACATTGTCTTATTATTGTTTTCCTAGCCTTTCTTATTTCCTCCTTTTTTCCTATTCTACCATTTTTCATATTGGTTTCCTTGACCTACTTGATTCACTTTTAGAGCTTCGGTTTAAGACTTTGCGCAGTGTTTAGAAAAAATCCTAGACTCATGACAAACCCTGCATTGAAATGGGATATGTTCATAGTCGAGGATCTGGGAGTGCTTCCATCCTCCCATCGTAAGAAATATTTCAGCAAGTATCCCCTTCTCCAAGTCCATCTCAACACAAATTTGTGCATAGGAAAATTGTCCCCCTTTTGGCTTGGCTCTATCTATATATTTACCGACTTAGTTGCCAATTTCTTGAAGGCAACCATCGCCCCAACAAGACAATAGGAGGTGGGGAAGCTTAAACCACACATGCACAACATCGAAGATATCCTCAGCTGGGTAAAATTATAGAGTCCATCTTTTCAAGTACATTCCCCTATTTTCAAATAAATAGGGGTCATTTCTGAATATGACCTCTTTTTCCTCCTTGAGCTCAAATAGGAAGGCAAAGAATCTGTTTCCCACAACAAAGATACCCAAGTTTCCCTTCATTTTTTCGTTCCATTTTTTCTTTGTCTAGTGTTCCATTGAATTGGGGGAGGGCCACATGCCTATAAAATTCCCCATTAGGGCATGATCATAATATTCCAAATTTGAACGACAAAATGCAAGTGGCATCACCATTGATGGAATTTCCTCCATGCACTTGACAAATTTCAATGGGTTATCCTTGGACCGTTGCTTAAGTGGGAGAGCGGTGATCAACGCCTGGAAGGTAGTTGCATCATTAATCAGAGGGGGAGGGTCCTTCTCCAGGCTGGCCATCGCTAGCGAGCGAGCTAGGGTTTCAATCAACTAGATTTTCAGAGAGTAGCACAAGAGCATATAAATGGTAAGGAAGTGGAGAATTTATATATATTATTGAAATAATATAGTTTTATTAGAACCATATATATATATATATATATATATATATATATATATATATATATCAATTAAAAATTAATATACATATATACATAATAAATAACAACAAAATTTAAAAGATAATTTTTTTGTTAATATACATATATTTCTTTTATATATTTTATTTAAATTATATATATATATATATATATATATATATATTTTGGTAAATTGAAGTCTTTAGAAATTCATAATTTTTTTTCTTTTTTTCAAGTATATCCTACAGGATTTTTTGGCTAGAAATTCAAAACCTAAAAACTAAGTGAACAAAGATAAGATGACAAAAAAACCAAAATACATTCATTACAATGAGCATCCCAAGGAGAGGAGGAGCAGGTACCAAGAAAAAAAAATTAATCCAAACCTTAAGGAAAGATTTACACGTGGAAATATTTGATTCCTTTTGGCTTTTGGTAAATTCAAAGTTAAAATGAAACTATATTGATTTTGAGCAAAACACACACATATATATATGACATTGAAATATTTTATTTATAATTCACATTCTACACATTAAATGTAAACACATGCCCCAATCATATTTGGAAGTAGAAAACATATATCTATAGGACTGTTTCTTTATATAAAAAAATATTTTTTGTTATAAATATTTTTTTTAAATGTTACTTTTATATTTTTTTTTGTGAAAAATATGTAAAAAGTTAGATGTCAATTCCATATTAAAAAATGAATCAATTTCAATTTTCCCTTTAAAAAACCTTATTAATGGAATATGAATTCTCTCTTTTTATATATATAAAAAATGCACATTAAACTTTTTTAACTAAAAATTTATACATATACCTCAAGGTTACATCAATTGTTGGAGTCTCCATATTTAAAGCCCCTTTTGTTATGGAGAGGTAATGGGTTCAATTCTCTATACACTCTCTAGGTCAAGATTCATGGCTGAGCTAAAAGTAAGTGATCCCTATGGGTAGATCTCCATGAATGTGGTACACATATTTTGTGGACCCAACGTTCACTGATATATATATATATATATATCTATATATATATATATATATATATATATATAGAGTGTGTTTTATTGATATATGATTTTTACTTCCAAATATGATTGTGGCATGTATTATTATTATATATATATATATATATATATATATATATATATATATATATATATATATATATATATATATATATATATATATATATATATATATATATATATATATATATATATATATATATATATATATATATATATATATATATATAATAATAAATTAACGTTCGTCACAAAATATTTGTACCAAACTCATCGGAATCTACCCATGGATCACTTACTTTTAGCTCAACCATGAATCTTGACTTATAAGTGTTTGTTACCATATATTATCGTTCTTTAAATAAATATTCATTCAACAATGTGTATAGTATATAAAACGAAAAAAATAATATATATATATAAATACTTAATTTTGTCGTTTCCCATGTGGGTGGTACATATTCTGAAGTCAAACGTTCTTTAAATATATATATATATATATATATATATATATATATATATATATATATATATATATATATATATATATATATATATATATATATATATATATAAAGAAGAGTGTGTTTTATTGTTATATGAGATTACACTTTAAATATGATTGTGGCATGTATTAACATTATATATATTGATGAACGTTGCGTCCACAAACTGTTTGTACCAAACTCATGATCTACCATAGGATCCCTTACTTATGATTTGATGAATCTTGACCTAAGTGTTTAGTACATATATTGTGAATCATAATAAATACTTCCAATTCCAACAATGTGTATAAGTATATATAGTATATATAAAAACAAAGAAAAATAATATATATATATATATATATATATATATATATATATATATATATATATATATATATATATATATATATATATATATATACTATATATATATTATTTTTCTTTTGTTTTATATACTATACACATTGTTGGAATTGAAATATTTATTTATGATTCACATTATATGCATTAAACACTCTCTAGGTCAAGATTCATGGTTGAGCTAAAAGTAAGTGATCCTTATGGGTAGATCTCCATGAGTTTGGTACAAATATTTTGTGGACGCAATGTTCACTGATATATATATATATATATATATATAATTTTTCTTTTGTTTTATATACTATATACATAGTTGGAATTGAAATATTTATTTATGATCCACATTATATGCATTAAAATGTTAATACATGCCACAATCATATTTGGAAGTAAAAATCATATATCAATAAAACACACTCTCTCTATAATTTTTTTTTCTATAAATATTTTTTAAAATTATATATATATATATATATATATATGAAAAGATTTATATGGATAGATGGTGATCAGGTGATGTGTTAAGCCACTCCTTGATGTGAAGTCATTGAATCAAAGATTACAAAAACAAAAAATATTACTTTAAAATCACAATACAAAATGATAGCTAGTCTACCAAATTGAAAACCATACCTGTAGAGTGTCAATACAACCTCTGTCCAAGAAAACCATTAAATTCTTTCGTCTCTTGTTCCATTTAAAAAACTTACTATTATGACTATAAACCCTATTAGGCCAGCCTAAGTGGTATCTCTAATTTACAGACCTAAAATTAACCAAAAAAAAAAAAAACTACTAGAAAACAATGTAACTACACACCCACGGGTATTTGACCTTTGTCACCTCCAACCCTACTGCTCAACATAGATCGGTTGTTGTTACACCAATGACTTGGCACTTTTATATTAATATTTAAAATGTTACAAATCTTTCATAATTACAAATCTTTATGGAGAACTTACAAATGGAATAAGAGTTTTCTCCCTTTATTTTATATATATATATATTATTTATGATTCACATTTTATAAATTAATATGTTAATACATGTTCTGATTATATTTGGAAGTAGAATATATATATATACATATGATTGTGTGTATGTGTAATTTTGTTATTAATATTTAAAATGTTACATGTAAACTCTATATTAAAAAATGAATGATATACATTAATTTTTTATAACTAATAAAATGTTTTGTGTGTGTTTGTGTGTTTTATATAATATATACATGGTTCATATTGAAATATATTAATTATGATTCACAGTGTACACATTAAAATGTTAATATATATTGTATTCATATTTTGTTATAAATATCTTTTAAAATGTTACAAGTTTATGTGTGTGAGAGAGATGATGATGATGACTAATGTCCACTAAAATTAACGTGGTATAGTAGACCTTAAGAAAATAAGATATTAGTTGAGACTCTTTAATATTTCATTTATATGATCAAAAGGAAGGGAAATAAGAATTTTTAGGTCATTACAGTTTTAATGACATAACAATTCAAGAAGGTTGGTAGTGTGGCAAATGTTTTGGAAAAGAGAACTGGTCTGAGTAAGATTTGAGCAGTGTAAAAGAAATGGCTTCCATATTCAACCCTCTTATTCTCACAAAAGTGACATATTCTTTCATCCCAGGGTGTTTTGAGAATAGACAAGATTTTAGTATATATATATATATATATTTTCAAAATTTTACATGTCAACTCCATATTGAAATATGATTGAATTATAAATCTCTCTAAAAATTCTCTCTCTTTATATATAAAATTTATATTAAAATTGTTTGAGTAAAATATATATATATATATATATATATATATATATATATGACATTGAAATATTTTATCTATGATTCACATTCTACATATTAAAATGTTGACACATGTCCCAATTGTATTTGAAAGTAGAAAACATGTATCCATAAATCTCTCTCTCTCTCTCTCTCTCTCTATATATATCTATATCTATATCTACATCTACATCTACATCTACATCTACATCTCCATCTACATCTACATCTATATATATATATATATATATATATATATATATATATATTATTCTTGTTAATAACATTTAAAATGTTACATGTCAACTCCATATTAAAAAAATGAATTATATATCTCTTTAAAAAACCTATATATAGAATAAGAATTCTCTTTATATGTATATGTATATATATATATATATATATATATATATATATATATATATATATATATATATAGTTGAAAGCCTCAAAGGTGATCTCATTTGGTCGAGTCCTCCTTGTTTGAAATATTGGCATTGATGTCATTAACTGTAATGATGATAATTTATGTTGAATGTTATTATTGAAAAAGGATGAAAGTGATGTGAAGTGCAAAGGCTATACTAATCAATGTGAAGGCTAAATCTTGTCAAGCATGACACAATTTATTAAGACAAATGTTGAAATACATATATTCCATTGAATAGAAAATGTGGATAATACAAATCCTATTTTTCCCTTGTCATTATTGTTGATTGAGATGTTAGAATATCATTTTATATTACAAATATTTTCAAAACTGAAAATAAAATAAGAGAGCAGTTTTTGGAAGCCCAAGAGACAATGCTTCACTTCATATTCAGCAAGGAATACAAACAACCAATAGGTACTGCTTATAAAATGTACAACATGGAGTCAAAAAAGAGACTTTTGAATGGGAAGGAATTTGAACAAGGATGTTGATGGGAAGAATCAGAAGAGGAAGAGAAGAAGCGGTCCAACATTGAATTTGACAACAGAGTAGTCTATGAGGTAACCAACATTTGCAACTTGATGTTATGACTAAGAAATTTCTTCGCTCATATATGTTGCAGTTTTTGAAAAGAACATGTTGTACCCTGTTGAGGTAGGAGCCTCTTGTGGGTTGTAGCCTGCAGAAAATATGTGGGAGTTGGAAATTCCTTTGAGTTAGTAGCCTCTTTTAGGTTGGAGTCTACAAAAATATGATGTAATAAGGAGTAGTAGCTTGTCACCTTCATATCACTTTCAGCCTAACATTTGTGGTTTTCTCCCTTCGGGGTTTCCACTTATATCTTGTGTCTTCATGTGTTGTTTCTGAATATTATGTGAATGATCTTGAACTATTGATAAGTAATATGAAATTTTCCCTTTTTGACACCTGAAAAATGAATTCAATAGAGCATGAACATGAATCATTAGATTCATAATAAATTAAATATGAGAAAAATGAATGAATGTTAAATTACTGATTCACCCCTCCTCTCAGTAATTTCCAATCTTAAATATCAATTAGTATCAAAGCCAAGTTACTTCAATAACAGTCTAACAACTAGAAGGAGGTCCTAAGTCATCAAAATGGCTAGTGAAGAAGGATTCTCAACAAACAAATCCATATTATTTACTGGTACAATCTACACTTTCCAAAATTCACAATGAATACATACATAATATCTCTTGGAATGGAAGTCTAGGCTACGATGATGGTACGGTAGGAAGAACCGAAGTAAGGGACTAGTGAGAAAGATGCCAAAATGGATTTCATTGCTAATGAAAAAGCTATGAATTCACTCTTGAGTGGTTTATGTGAGTATGAATTTATCAAAGTAATGCATTTCTAGACAGCCAAAGAAATCTGGGATAAATTAGAAAATATTCATGAAGGATATAAAAAGGTAAAGATGGCCAAATTGCAAGTATATAGAACAAAGTTTGAGACTTCAAAAATGAATGGCGATGAATATATAGCTAAATTCTTCTTAATAGCTGTTGAAGTCGTGAATATCATGATAGGTCTAGGGGAAACGGTCAAAGAAAGTGTAATATTTCAGAAAATATTGAGGTCACTACAATCTAAATTTAATCCTAAGGTTTCAGCCATAGAAGAAACAACAAACTTTGAGATTTTGAATAGAGACCAATTACTTGGGTCCTTGAAAGCATATGACATGAGAATTCCAAAAGGGAATTCAATCACTAGGGAGGCAGCCTTCAAAAAAGACAAGTACATAGAAGAAAACGAATGTTCATCCTCAGCTTCTGATGATGAAGAAGAAAAATTCGTTAGAAGATTGAAGAAAGGCACAAGTAAGTACAAAGGGAAACTTCCATTTAAGTGTTGTAATTGTGGAAGAGTGGGGAATTATGCCTCAAAATTTCCCTATAAGAAAGAATAAAATCAGCCAAAAGGGAAAGAGAAGAACAAATCTAATAAAATGCAGAAAGAGAACAAGTTTAATATAAAAACAATTTATGCTCAACAAGGTAGCAGTGCATCTGAAAGCTCCGGCGGATCCTCTAGTGAAGATGGAACCTCTGAATTCATTTTGATGGCCTTGGAAGAGCTTGAAAAATATTGCCTAGAATATGAAGAAGAAGAAGAAGAAGGTGAGGTAGATCTTGAGGGGGAGTTTATCAGTCGGTGCCTTGGATGAAATAGAAAGGCTTAAACTCAAGAATAGAAAACATAAAGA
Source organism: Pinus albicaulis (assembly GCA_034641835.2). Classification (NCBI taxonomy): domain Eukaryota; kingdom Viridiplantae; phylum Streptophyta; class Pinopsida; order Pinales; family Pinaceae; genus Pinus; species Pinus albicaulis. The sequence continues at coordinate 822,766,667 of CM076573.1, read as the reverse complement.
GTTTCTTTGCAGAAACCAGATTATCCACAGTATCATAAAGAGATTCTACTGAAATATGTAAAAGAAGAATCAAATTCATAAGACATTATTAAGTTGAAAATTGAACTTGAATAAGCAAAGAATGTGGAAGATATTTTGAAGCAACAAATAAAATAGAAAAATCATGAGTGTGAAATATTGGAAGAAGAGGTGGTAAGGTTGAGGAAGAAACTAAAAAAGGCTCAAACTGAATTAACCATGAACATTCAACAGATAAAATGTGTTGACCAATTGAATGAGATATTAAATGCTCAAATATCTCCACATGTAAAGAATGGGTTAGGCTATGAAGGAGAATCTAGTGAGCCTAAGGCATCGAATAAAAGGAAAATCACTTTGTAAAATTTGTCATGGGAGACAACGATAGCTCTAAAAAGTCTGAGAACAAAAAAAATAGGCAACACCTCAAGATCAAATGAACAAATAAAAAGAAACAATACTGAAAAAACCCCGGAGACAAAAGGAGTGAACAAGCAAACAAAAAACGAGCATAAACCATACTTCTTCATAAGACAAAATTTTCAAATATCTAGATGGTTATATCCCCAAATGACATCCACTACAAGGTACAAATATTTCTTCTACAAGTACTTCTACTGTTGTAAAAATATTATACATAAAGCCATAAACTGTAGAACTTATGTCAGAAGATTTGATTTTGTAAATTCAAAAGGAATTAAAGATAACATGGATTCACATGTGTATATGCTCTCTCCATGATATCATCAAATGATTTTATTGTCACTAGTTTGGACATAATTCGTATGAATGTTAGCTTAAGGATAATAAACCTTCATCTCAGAATAATCATAAGACAGGTATTTGCATGCAATGGAGAAAGAAGAAGTAAGGAGAGAGAGTTGAAAAGTGTGATATAGTTCTATATTCTCAGGATCAAAACAATCAAGGGTATTTGGATAGTTTCTTCTCTAAACATAATCAAATTTGTATTGTTGGATAAAATAAATTTGGAAATGTCACATTCGGCAATGATCAAGCAGGGAAAATTAAAGGAAAAGGAACTACAATATTAATAATGGAAGAGAAAAGGCTTAGGATGCATTGTTTGTAGATGGTCTAAAACACAATCTGTTGAGTTTGTTATCACTTATAATAGTGTGAAACATTACTTGAAATTTTCATATAGTTCATTTATCAAAGGTCTCAAGTTAGTATAGGAAATTTCATTTTTTCATATTTAACCTATCCTACGTTTCAAGACCACCTCCATTTTATCTCAATCCACCTCCATTCAGGCCATGTCATGTCCCATCAATCATCATTTGCTGTCAATTTTCATTTCCCAAGCGTTTAAATTTGAAAGAGGGAACTTTAGCCATTCTTACCTCTTTTCGTAGTGTTTTACACTAAGAAATAACAATTTTCTCTATGAAATTGCCTAATAATTTCTTAGCGAAACTGTCAGAGAATGAACTAGCTACGCTACAAAAAAAAAATTATGTCTGTCTTGTCAAATCCGATGCAAAGTGTCAGTTCCTTATTAGAGGAGTTAGGGTGGATGTCATTCGAGTCTGTTAGGGTTAATTCAAAAGTAAAAAGTCATGTCTGAGGTCTTCATTACCATTTTTAGCATGCATGTGTCATGATTAAGGCACGAGTTGTCATCGAAACCATAAAAAATTTCCCAATTGATTATTTTTGTCATTCTCTTCTTTATCCTTAAATGTTATTGGGTTTCTAGAGAGCTACTCCATCAAGCCAAGCAGGTTGCTATCATTTTCAAAGGTTGAAGGTGCCATTAATATATCGAGGTTGAGAAGATATAAACTCACCATGGCTACAAGGAAGAAAACCAACAAAGGTGGTCACTACCACAGGTATGAACCAATGGACATGAATTTTTTAAACGAAGACCCAACTACCTTGGAGGTTTTCAGAAGAACAGGTTGTTTGAAATTCTGCAAAAGGTTGCAGGGTTGTCATCTACAGGTTTCAAAGGATTTTGCTAACGGTTTCACTGGAACAACTTCAAAGGTGGGAATGCTAAACCTCACAGTAACACCAGACATCATTTCAGCAACAACAGGAATCCCTAGAGGGGAAAAATGGTTTTAAGGCATCAAATTCACCATGCAGGATTGTAGAGACTTCATTAAGCCAAAGAATAATGAAATTGATCTCACAAATGTTATCCCAAGGAGTTACATGAAGGACAAATTTTCAAAGCTGCTGATGATCATTCAGAAGTATTTCACATGTGAAGCAAGATTTCACATGATCTAATCCTACCACCTTAGGCTTCTACTACATTTTGTGGTTAAGAGGTCTCTTGACTTTCCCTTTTACTTATACAGAAGTCTAGGTAAAATGTCAGATAAGGTTTAAGTTAAAATAGAAGGAAATGAAACCTCTCTTTTTCATCATGGTTTGATTAAGTTGTTGGTGTTAGAGGAGTTGAAGAGATTAGGCAGAGATTGGACATCCTTTCTGTTCGTGGGTGGTTTTGAAGTGGATGTTTTTACTCCTAAAAGAGTTCCAAAACCTAGATATATTTCATTACCTACAGTGGCAGAGCAGTTAGAACCAGTGAGCATGGAGACAGAGCCCTTGCAGAAGATTGACACACCCAAAGCTACACCTGCAAAACAAAAGCCAACAGTTAGAAAACATGGCAGCAAGAGAGTTACTAGGAGACAAACAGTGATTAAGGGTAATGTAGAAGACATCTTGCATGAAATTGATATTGAAGAAACTCCCATTTCCCAAGCTAAAGACATTAAAAAGGGAGGAATAAATCTTAAGAAAGGAAAAATAGCTAAAAAAATGGATTTCGCTGGTGATGACGTTGGATTCATGTTTCAACCTAGAAAACCAATGTTGAGGCATGCAAGAAAGGTCATGGAAAGTAGCAAAAAGACTTATAAGGTTAGTGAAACTGCTCAGCCACCACCAAGAATCATAGACCTCTCCTCACCTACAAAAGAAGAGTTGATCATCAAAAGAAAGAAGGGGAAATAGAAAATCACTGAAAAATCAGAAGTTGAAACCCTTAAGGAGCAGTTGAAAGAGGCAGGCAAGGAGATATCAGTCTTGAAGCAAGAATCAAGAAAGCATAGAGCAGAGAAGGTCCAGTTTGAACAAATGAGGAAATTTTGGGAGGATCAAGTCACAAGTGTCTCAAATACCTTGGACAATACAGAAAATTTGATAAAGTGGACTCAGCCACTAAGAGGAGAGGTCAAGCACATTAAAAAGATAAATCTTCACTTGCAATCTAAGAACAGGGCACTGAAGGATCAAGTGAAATACCTATAGCATCAATTGGAGCTGATTCATGAAGAGCTGGAAAAGAAAGGTTTGAAAATGATTGTGGTGGAAGAGCCTATAAATCAACTGATCATAAATGAGGATGAAACACCACACGAGCAGTAATTTGAGATGAGATATGCTTTAGGAGGTCCATAACATGCAGAAAATCAAAATTTTTGTAGTAGGAGATCAGTTTTTTAAGACAATTTTGAAAAGGGAAATTTTTGGGTTTTTACATAGCTTCATAGAGTTCCTCAGGGTTGAAGCCAGGAATACGCCACGAAAAAACCTGTAGCAACCTTTTTTCTTTTAAATTCAGTTTTTGTATGATTCAAGGTGGGGGATTCATGGTGGTAAGATGTTATGACATGATTGAAATGATGGAACAGCAAAGAATTAAAGAGGATGGATGGAAACACTACTTTTCTCACGCTACCAAAACTCACAACGAAACTGTCATGTTTTCGTAGCGAGCAATGGTTAAAGGTTTTTAAGCATATTAAAGGTAGTTTTGGCTAGCTAGAGACCTCTAGCATGTCAGGGGAGCTTATCATCAGATATTTATGACTCTAAGGAAGTGCTATGAAGAAGGTGAAATGAACTCAACCACCATTAACATACTCAACAAACTGTTATGCAATTGTGATATGAATTGAAGATACAGTTCCCTTAATCTAAAGATGTTTAGAAACTAAAAATATAATACTCAATAGCGCTCATACATATGACAACACGAGATCCACAAAGGGATTTTCAAAATGCTTATATTCATGCTCAAATTTATAACCCTCTAGTAATACAATGTACTCAGCTCGAGTCCCAAACAAAAGATCTCTTCCCAGCTCCCGAAAGGAGTATTTATCAAACAAAACTTGCCCTTTGGGCTTCCTTGACCTTCCGTCTTCCTAACCGTTGGGTTTCCTTGCGACCCGCGACCTCGGACCATCCGCAACTTGCGACCTCGAGCACATATGCAACCTGCGACCTTGGGCAGATATGCGACCTATAGCCATATCCCTTGTGCAATTTTCTTTCAAAGATATTAGAACCATGCTGTCCGCAGGATAGCTTTAGCTCTTACCAGTGACCTCTATCTGCCAATAATATAATTTCCATGCCAAGGGAATCTCCATTATTCGATGAGCGGTAGAGCGATGTTTTCATTTTGAGTGAGATTTTTGGTATCTATATAACGATGGTTTCTTTGTTTGCTTGAATCCAGGTTGTGCGACTTCTGGGAAGTGAGGGATTCCTTGTCTGGTCGTCATCATAATCTCTTCATATTACCTACACAAGAAATATTAAATCAGCCATGTGTAACACATTCAATTAGCCACACACACACACACACACACACACACACATATATGTTGAGGCAACAGAAAATTCAGATGCATAGAGAGAACACCGAAAATAAACTTGGGAGTTTTAACAACTATTCGAGACCCCTGTTGAGTCCAGCTTTGTACGAAATGTATGATTAGTTCGTGCATATCCACTATGGGCACGAGGAAAGAACTTGAGATGCCGACCGATGTCCATCATTTAGCCGGTGTGTAAGGTTTATTTCTCACTTCACGTTTGCTCCCAATGGAGATGAGGCCGAAACCCAAGAAGCTTTAATACGTTTCTGAGTGCTTGGATGTGCTAAATATGCGTGGGGGTCGCGTAGTTGGAAAGCTGCGCCGGGCGTGAAATCCTTAAGGGTGCGACTCTGCGACTTGGCAACTTGGTGGGGTCGTAGAGTCTCAAATATATTTGAGTCGCATTCTTTCTGTCTTGAGGCCAGCTGTGACTATGCGACTTGGTGAGGTCACAGGGTTTTGAATGTCTCTAAGTCGCATTCTTCGAGTCCTGAGGATTTTGTGACTGTGCAACCCAAGAGCAGCTGCGCCATGAGCGGGTTGCAAGATTGCATTCTCATGTTCTTAGACGTGATCGCATCCATCATTTCGACTTGGTTAGGTCACTGAACAGCAACGTCCACATGTTCCAAATCTTACTCTATCTTTCGGGCTGACCGTAAATGGCCTTCGTCAGGTCGTGCCAATGCATGGCCTTGAATAATGCTATATGAGACGCTGCAGATGTATTTTTTTATCCCCCCTTCACGATCTTCAAAAGGTTTAGAGAGGAGGGAGCTTGATACTATTTGCGTACAATTCCTTTAACCAAATTCTCCTTATGCAACTGTGTCCATTCGGTGTGGCACCTTTAGGACCTCACGGTGAGGGATATCGAACAAAAATTACTCACAGAAACCTGTCGATACTTCTGAACTCGAGAAGTGCGGGCTTGCAGATTTCGTGCAGTGTTTAAATGGTGAATGGTTTTAATTATCCGAACAGGGCCTCCCCTACAAAGCAGTCGGCGTTGTATTTTCACATTATGATTTGGGCTGAGGTGCAGAGCTCAGGCACATTTTAAAATCTCAAAACTTGTTGAACCACTCACTCCCTTAATTATGTTTTCCGCCAGTCATATAGTTCTTTCCGGAGTATCACCCTCGAGGCTACTTAGTCATATAAAGAAATCAGATTTTATGCCTTTATGGAGTTGGATTTTAAGCTTATGACTCCAGTTTGTAACGCGCAAACCATCCGAATTCCTTTTCATTATTTACATCCTTATGGAATCATTTGAAGCGCGCGGTCTTTTTGCGATGGTTACCATCCAGATTTTGAGACAAACAAGTTGAAGACTCATCCTTGCAGAGCATTTTAGTGATGGCGTGGTGGGCTTTTCTTAATGAAATGGATGCATTGTCAGTGTATATTGATAGCAATTTTACCAGTCTCCGTAAAACCAGCCGTGTCAAGATTGGTTGACTGTAGTGGGTTCAATATAATTTTAAACCTATTACCGAACTGGTGGCAAACTGACTCACCTCCTCCAGCAAAGTCGTAACTCTGCGCCATTAACAATGTAGGTGATGGACCGTCATACATTTTACAACTCTGGTCTGTTTTTGACTATCAGCGCACCATAGTTATTATAACGTTACCACTGTAGGTTTGTTATAATAAAACACAACTTTCGATGACTATATATATATATATATATATCTACTCCAAGCGTTTTACCATAGGTTGATACATATCTCGTGGTTTGAACGAAGAATACACAATGTATCGTGTGAGAAAAGCGTAAACATATAATAAACCTTTTGAAGTAAGTACCCCAGGGCTTTCTCACGTTGTTGTGACTTGCTTCTCAAAAATGCTTGCACGTGGCCGGTTCTGCCTGTGATACTGAAATTCTATTGGCTTCCGCTCCCTCGTTTGGATCGTTTCAATTTCTCTTGGTGGCAAGTTTATGATATAAGAAACGGTGTTCGAAGCAGGAAAAAGATTGGAAACATGTGGTTTCAAGACTAGGGTCTCGTTATTTTCTTCATCTGAAATATCTGGATAAAGTTCCGCCATAGAAGTATTTGAGCCATTTGTAATGTGTTTTTCGTATGGTTTTCTCTGCCCTCTTATATGGCTTTGAAACCATATTGTTTTTTATCTTTTTCACGCCTTGGTTTAATTACATAATGCTTAAAACCGCAACCTTGGTCCACATATCTGCGCCCACCATGTAGCTCAGGGTTAATAGATATTGTTTCCCAAAGGTGTGGTTGATATTTGAAACTCTGCCATTGGCCTGACAACACCAACATGTGTGCTTGGCACGAAAACGCCTTAAATGAGATTGTCATTCTTTAGTGAAATCTTCTAAGTCCACTTTGGTCACCGGGCTATACTTTAGGTTAGACTTGTCGAATTGGTGAAACATGTTCCTTTGTGTGTACACATCGACATTGAGCTGGTGTTGTGCAGGATCTTCAAAACTTGCTTTAAGGTGAGATATCTGCCATCTCAGAATATAAATACTTCATCTGGTCCCTACGTAAGCTTAGATCATAGCAAATGCTTCTGGTTTATGTGAGATGGCATCTGGTACGGACATTTCCAAATGGAGCGTTTCTAAGTATCTGGTGTGCACTAGTGAAGAAATCCTTTTGCATCAGTGACATAAAAGGTTCTTTCTTTGATAAACATGTATCACACCATCTCCCTTTTAACAATACTGGTCACTTGCTCCTCCTCCTCCCCTGTTTCGCAACTTTTCCCTTGTTGTTGAGCTCACTTTTATTTCCCTCATTGTCATGATAAAATTGGGGAGTTTGTCTCCCGTGGGGTTGAACTGTGTGGAACATTACAATATCACAATTACTCTTTGATAATGGTGTCCCTAGATAAAAAATATGAGACTAACGAGCTTAAGAGAAGTATTCAAGAAACATGCTTAATGACCCATGGTGAGAGGGTTGCTAGTACATCCTCAATGCACAGAAAAGTTCTTATTCGAGCGTATGCTAGATGATCCCTCCCACACATGGCGTGATTGCAGCAACAACATCTGATCATGATGGTGAGAAATCTCATGAGTGGTTTGGGATAGGTCACTGGGATGTCACTGACTGCAGGTCGGGTGAAAGACCTAAATGACTAAGCGAGCAGAGGGGGACCCGAAATTTCGAATATACCCAAAATTTTGGGTGCTGTTGTACCGGCTACAACAAATGGCGAACCATTGGTAGAATCCAGCATCTCTGTCAATATCACAACAAAAGTCTGAGCCAAGATAGTGATGCAAAAGAATATTGAACAAGTTCCGTAGGGACCCTTTGAATTACTTTGGCCTTTACAAGTATGCCCAGTCGTTGTGCCTCAGCTAGGTCTCGCTAATCAGAACACATCAAAGAGAAAGCTCACAGACGCCAGTAGCTTGTTGATGATGTGAAGATCAAGGCAGCGGGTTTATTATTCTCCGTTTTTTTTTTAAATTAAGTTTCCGGTGTTTCTCTTCTGCCAACAGGCCTGGACAGTACCCCGGCGTAGTCACTTCAAGAAATCACAAGCGTTGCTCTGCTACTAGCGAGCCTGGTCAGTACCCTGGTGGAGTCGTTGCATTACCTCTCTGTGCAGGAAGCCTTTCACGATCCTTTACCCTTATTTGTTTCATGTGCTTGCAGCACTTATTTTCATGTGCTCGTGGCACTTATTCTTCATGGGCGAATGAGGGATCCCGACCTATTTTACGAGCAAGAGAGGTTGTTTCTTGTTTTACAGAAACTGAAATATATCCTAATTTGGGTTTTCCCTTGTGCCAAAACCTTCACATCCCATCTACCACAATAGGCGAAGCATGCAAAACATATCATTAAGATGTCCAAGACTATGCTGGGCACAAGGCTTAGGCTATGGGTATGGGCCATTCAAACACATTAGGTCTCCCATAAGCAACCGGATCGTATCTCCCTAGCTAATAAATTTAGACTCATAGGCATCTTGTTGAGAACGCGACTTTGATGACTTATCCTGAGAGGAAGCTGCCTCTTGAGGTAGCCACCACAACCTCATGCAAACAATGGGGTTACCGTTTCAGCAATCCGGGAAAAACAAGTCCACAAGGTAGTAGGGTTTCAATGAGGTCTCATGTGATGATAGGCGGCATGTTGAAAATTCCAAATCTATATGAATAAAGAGTTCGACGCAATATAATCAATGAGGCTCAAGATGAAATGCAACGCCATGTGTGGAAACGGTCAACTAGTTGTTGGTGGAAAAGGGGATGATACAAGCAGTGATTATTTTTGCAGCAACAAGAAACTGAAAAAGAAATGAGTGGAAAATACTTGTAACATGATGATGCCTAAAATATTAATCATAAACAAAAATAGCAGACACACTTTTAAATTATAAAGTAAAAATTTGGCAATTAAACCTAATTAAGGACTTTGAACTAACAAATTTTTATTAACAGGTCCTAGCTAGCCTACACCTAAAACCCTAGCTTAACCAATGAGGCGGTCGGGTTATGTAAAATCAGCTTTCCAGTGCAACCACCGCATTAGTTCCCATCCTGCAACAACAACAATGCTCGGGATCAAAGCTAGCATCCAAAAAAGTGTGGTAACAACAAAACTTACCTGAAGAGCATGTGCAACGGCAAGAAGATCACAGATACTTACCAAAGAACATGCCAGAATAGATTGTGCAAGATGAATCCCACTCTCATCCTGATACACAACAATATGTTCTTGAAACTCAACATTTATAAATGACACACATCCATTTGTGCACAATCCTAGGTCTGATGGGCGCTGGGTGAGCCATTGCCTATTTGTAGGCACATCCACTTAATAGGGTTGGTCAAGCTAACCTACAATATCATCATGGTGTTGAGGACCATCATTTTTATGGAATGGAAAGAATAAGCATGTGCCAAGCGAATTATAGATGCTTGCGCATCCAAGTGTAGAAACCCTAATTTTGAAAACCCTAGTTCGGAGTTGCTCCTAGAATCTGTCAATGATATGAGGATCTGAATCCACTTTTAGTGGAGGCTGCATTTCCTTGCCATTTTTAACAAAATCCGGACCTTCGAGGGGGGGGCTTCCCAACTTTGATTGCTTGGCGAGACCAACAAGCGTATTGTTGTGATCATGAAATGTGGTGATTTGAACAATGTCAGTGGGCTTTGAATCAATTTGGCAGAAATTTTTTGCACTGACATATTCGT